>JARLTB010000274.1:577500-1175000 GCA_030141615.1 Unio pictorum | reverse complement strand
GACTCTTCAGAATCCTGCAGAAGATTGGTTGCACCCCAACCTCACCCACCACCACACACGTCTACTTGCTGTCCTCATGTCATTCCACGAGAACATGCACAGCACAGTGTGCTTCAATGGCGCAACATCAGAGGCCTTACCAGTAATCAGCGGAGTCAAACAAGACTGTGTGCTTGCACCGACGCTCTTCGCCATAATCTTCTCCAGTATGCCTTCAAGGGCTGCAGCGATGGAGTGTACATCCACACCACGGCTGACAGAAAGCTGTTCAATATTGCCCATCTCCCTGTTAAGACTAAAATCACCAAGGTACTCATCCGTGAATTGCTTTTTGCCGACGATGCAGCCTTGACATCATACACGGAAGATGGACTGCATCAGTTGGTATGCCGCTTCTCCAAAGCTTGCAAGGAATTTGGACTGACCATCAACTTGAAAACAAACATCATGGTGCAAGATGCACACTCCCCTCCCTCTGTCACCATTGATGAATACAACTTGGAAGTTGTCGAGAACTTCACATATATCGGGTCCAACATCTCCAGCTTACTCTCAATTGATTATGAGGTGAATGGTAGCTGCAGTGATGGCCAGACTTAACCAGAGGGTATGGAACATCATGTTATCCAAGGAGGACATTTGTATTGTAGAGAGCTCAGACTGCCCTAAAAAAAGATTGGATAAAACTATAACAGCAGATTTGTTAACGGAAAACATATTTAACTATGATAAATCATTCATGAACGAAACTCAATAATTAGTTACTGTGTTGTCAAAGTGATGTTTTACACATAAGCAAACAAACGCGAAACAGCATTCATTCCTAAGAACAAATATCAATCTTACATCACAAGAATGTCATACAATATTTAGTTATATGTACGAGTTCAGATTCAATTGCAATGCATGTAATAGAAATCATGTAGTCTAAGATTTTATGCATTTCTTCGCATATAAACTGTGAGAAGAACATTCTCTTGTCTTAAATAATTTGTATTATAAAGAATTCATGCTTTGAATAGAGTATAATAAGAACTGATTTGTTCTGCGTCTAGAAATAAATGTTAATGAATTACTTATTAGCAATGTGACATTGTTTGGGCAAAGAGAAAAGTCCATTAATTATGGTGTAATTAAAATTATTCAAACTGATAATCGAAAGTGTAGCTTTAGGAATATGTAATGAATGGCTGGTAAATGTATAGCCACTGCAAGGCAAAACAGGATCAGAGGTCTAATTATGTGGTGTTGTTAGTTAACAATGCAGTAGCTGCGGTCTAATTATGTTGTGTTGTTAGTTAACAATGCAGTAGCTGCGGTCTAATTATGTTGTGTTGTTAGTTAACAATGCAGTTGCTGTGGTCTAATTATGTTTGTAGTTAAGAATGCACTAAAACAAAAAAAAATACACAGACGTCTCAGAAACGCTTAATTACATGTATTTGGATGCAAATATTTGATCTGGGATGCAGAAAATGGATGCAGAAAATCACTGATGCAGGAGTCCTCTGTACTCACGCAAATAGCTGGGCAGCAAATTCAAAGATTTGCCAGTCATACTTCAAGAACCTACCGAGTGGGAGAATATGTTGATTACTTTATCAGTTTAGCTGTGCTGATATTTACAGTGACAGAATTCAGTGATTAAAATACCCCCAGATGTGCCTGCTATATTTATAACAGTACATAAAAAACAAAATGCAATAGCTGGGAGGCAAGTTCAAAGGTTTCCACTTGCAGCATGGGTGGGAAAATGTGTCAATATTTACAATGACTGAATTCAGAGGCAGAAAGACACCAAGATGTACATGTGGTCATTATAAGAGTACATGAGAGCTTTAGTTTCCATTTTTGTGTTCATTTCTGATTGTAGCCAAATAAATAATCAAAACACATCAAGACTGGGACAAAACGGCAATTGCAAATTTGGATAAGTATTATGGGGTTAAATGGCAAACTGACAAAGATTTTAAGGAGATTCAGAAGAGTGCTGAAGTTTCTAGAACTGACAGTTTGGATGTGACAGTAAGCCAGGTATAACAAAGTGTGTGATGCCTGGGTTAGTGTTTGGAATAAGACTATTCCTAGGATTGACAAAATTCAGTCTCATCCTGATGGACTAACAAGAGTTGCACTGCTGTCAGGATATTTTGTGCATCTAAGATAACCAATACTGGCTCAAATCCCATAACAAATTCAACTGACAAAAATAAATTTCTGCATTGCTTACCAATTGAAAAGTGGCAATTAAGTTTGAACATACGGGATATCAACCCCATTTTTCCATGACTCGAAATATGGTGGTCTATTATGCACATGGATTTGAAAAAAAATGTAATGTTTATGCATCAGGCTATGGAAATGAAAGATATTACTTTCAACTCTTTCTGTTGGCATTTCAGCCAAAAATTTAATTTTCAACCAAAACAAGTGATCCAATGTTTTCACAAAGGACGTATTGTTGTGCAGCATTACCAGACGCTAGTGATGGGAATCGGTCAGAAATTCATAATCGATAATCGGTTCCCCTTAATCAAGTGATCATCGATTATAATCGGTTACTAAGAGCAAATATTAATTTTTTTAAACAGATATATCTTTGATCAAGAGTTCAATATGTTCATAAATGTACAGGCGTAATGTCATTTAAATTAATGACATGTATACTTTAACCTGACAATAATTTACATTGTGTTATTTTTGTTCTACAACTTTGTTAAATAAATGCAACTTCTTATGGCTGATCAGTCAAATGTAACTGAAATACTGCTACAATCCCCCCAAATTCTTTCGTTTATACGTGATGTGTCTATAATATAAAGTATAGAAGGGCATGCTTTTCTTGATTGTCTTTGTGAATAAATACTACAAAAGATGTTGCGATTTAACTGAAACAAATCAACAAAATGTGTTTACATTTATCAACTCAACAATTTAACAACTTGACCATGTAATAATGACTATATGTTCCTAATTATGAATCATAAGGTTTCATATTTGTAGTTGTGAAGAGAATTAATAAATTTCAGATCAGCTTTAGTGGCTGGGAGTTTTACAAACCTTTGTGCTTTGCATACACCTAAAAAGTAGTCTCCCTTTACACACAATCGATTATGGAGTTTACAGTCGATTGTTTTATTGGTTTGCTCAACCAACTGATGATCGATTATAATCGATAATCGGAACATCGCTACCAGACGCACTGAATAGACTAACACGCTTGTACATGTCAGTGTTATAAAGAATGTGGAAATTAAATGGCAACCAACAGTTCTTCTAATCTGCAAAGATCCACAATGTCTGCGAAGGGACTGCAACTTTTGCTGGTGAGACTTCTTTTTTTTACCAAAATGGGAGTACTGGACTCTATGTTCTAAAATCCTAGTGAGACCTCTGATACAGATCAAGAAGTAAAATATTAGTGTTGAATGCTGAAGTTGAATATTGTCTAACTAGATTTTTCAATATTAATTATATTCATTGAACTTTAATATCACACATATATCTAGCAACATATCTAAGAAGATAAATGTTAAATGTTTTGTTTATTATATCTGAGTTGGTAAATACGGATCCTAATTTCAAACTAATTTGTAGCTGTCTGTTAGTGCTTGCATTTATAAGTCATATGAAAAAGAAGTCTAATTTATTTACTAGATAAATCACCCTTGCCAATACATAGTATGCAAAATAATATTATAGGTCCACACTCATAACAGAATGGACGAGTCCATTCTCAAATGTAAGCATGGACATAGTGTGCCTTCAAGTATACCAAGCAAACACATTATCCTGAACTACCTATTGTCTGAGGGTAGTGGAATCATCTGTCAACAGTTATATTTACTGTTTACATACCTTGCAGAACAGAGTTTGAAATAGTTGTCTTTTTCAGTGGATCTAATTGTCAGTCTTTAAGAAACTGAGTATTGATAAACTCCTTAGTATTAGTCATCTATATTACTATGTATAATATTAAGTGTAAAATTGGCATAACATCTGTAAACCATACGGCTAAACATGCTAAATCACATTTTGAAAGCAGAACTATTATGAAAAGAATTTCACAACTTATTAATGCTTACAAAGGTCAAAGGTCAGACAATTAGACAGATGGATGCCCACTATAAATGTGACCCTCAATGTGAAAACAACACTGCATCTGAATAAACAGCTTATCACAAAAATTGCTAACAGTGAGATCCACCTTTGTAACTCGTTCCCTGTAAGCTGTCAATGTGATACCTGAGGTTGAATATTGTCTAACTAGATTTTTCAATATTAATTAAATACATTCAACTTTAATAGCGATGTGGAACGAATTGCCCATTGAAATTAGACACAAAGACTTACTGGTCCCTTTTAAGAGTGCTCTTAAAACTCACCTTTTTCGACTGCAGAAACAAACTTAGAGACCTAATCATGTTTTGTATCTTATATGTTTTCAGCTTGTTTTTATGTTTCCCAATTTCATTGTTTTTGTCATTTGTTGTTCTGTAGTGTAGTCATATCATTATTGTAATTTATATAATCATTTGTAACAACGATCACTTTAATGGTAAAGACTATTCTGATCACACACGCATGTAAAGAACAACAAAAAAAAGGATTCTGACTACCTCGTTTGTATATAGTGACAGATGGTACAATCCGTAAACTAGTCTAATATACATGTCATAAATTTGACATTGTTGTGCCAAAATTAAAATAGTAGTTGCCTATATTGTTTGTCTTTAGAGTTAATCAGCATGAATTAAGTCTTTGTCTATTAAACCAGCAAGTGAGAATTGCTTGAAGGATTAGACTGATAGTGTTAAAGGTTTATGATGTTTGTTGTGATGTTTGTTTCCCCCACCCCACCCCCCAGGAGGGGTCGATTACATCCCAGTCACCAAGATGTCTATCCGAGTTTGTGAACCGGGTTGTACACTTCCTTTATGAAGTTAATCCCTGTTATATCTTCTGTGAATTTAACCATTGAATTTTATCTCAGAGTAAACGATTGTTTCTGGATGAGATAACTGTTTCTTTTTATTTCATTTATTGATAGATATGCACTGCACATATATAGATTATTCATATTTTCCCAAAACCAAGTAAAAAATGTCTTTACAGTCGATATTACAACTGTGGACAAATAATGTTGACACCCAGTACCTTAATAACAATGAAAGAACCGGCAACTAAATCGAAACAACTTTTAACGCTCGAGAAAAAATTATTGTCACAGAATTAGGCGAAAATTGAACTGATTTTTGTTGTCTTGAATTGCAAACGAAACTCACCATTTTCTTGATTTCGTCGTACACGCATTACCTGGGGTGATTAAGTGGCGTGTAACGATTTGCATGTGCCAATTTGTAATTTACATGAAATCCGAAATACTCGTTGTACGTGGTGCACGTCAAGCTCGATGTGATTTATGTTCACCTATTGAGAGTATATAAGGCGATGGATTTCTCATTATTATTTACGGGAACTAAAATATCTAATCAAAGGATAGATAACCTCGTCTTGCAAATCTCCAGCCAAAGGGGTGAGTGTTAAATTTACATTTCGTTTTATTGTGAATTTTATTCAGATTATCATTTCGTATAATGATGCCTTTATTGCAATGAACGTGGAATATTTGGAATTACTAGTCACTTTTAGACTTTAAATGAAATATCGTAATCTACAGCTTAGATTATTTTTGAGACAACTATTATTAGTCTGGTTTTGTTTATTATAGCTGATTCAGTCTGATTCCAGCTGATTCCGTCGTTGATACCGTAGAAGTTCATCACTGATAGCGCATCTAATAACATCGTTGATACCGTCTCTGATACCGTAGCTGCTAACATAGTTGTTACATTGTTTCTGGTACCGTAGCTGCTAATAACATCGGTGATACCGTAGCTGCTAATAACATCGTTGATACCGTAGCTGCTAATAACATCGTTGATACCGTAGCTGTTAACACATCTGATACCATCTTTTGATAAACGTCTTTGATATCGTTTGATTTGTTGTGGGACATCTATTGTTTGTTCTGGAACATCTCTGTATAAATATCTGAATGTGCTTGTGCCGTTAATTTGTGCAAACGGAATTGAAGTATCTGTCTGTGTGTCGAACTGTCTGTTCGTCAACATCTGTGTAACGTGTAAATATCCGGAAAGCTAGAAGTCCGAGTGTCGGAGCTGTCTTAGAGTTGTAAAACGTCCGGGTAGACATCTAGGGGAGTGAGGAACCGTTGGTTCGGGTAGATGTTGTATGCTGTCTGAACGTATAACTGTGGTGGATCCGTGAAGGGTAACGTCCGATAATAGTATTGGTCAACCCTCGGTTCTCGGGGAAACTGGGAGACGATTCAACTGTTGCTGAATCGTGCGGTTATACAGGGGAGACACATAGGTGTATTGAAATTGTAATATAATTTAATACATTGTTGTATTTGCATGCTTATGTCAGATCGCAATAATATTTCAAGTGATCACATAGATATCAATAAAAGCTAGCAACTTGATTGAATACAAGTATATGATCGTGCTAGTTATCGCAATCCATCGTGCGATAGATAGTTTGTCGTTTGTGTTTATTTTTTTTCGTAAATCATTCTTGCATTTATTTAACTTTCGTAAAGGATTCTTGGATCTGTGTATAATCCAAGAGATCCCTTTACATCTGAGATTCCTTTTGTATTGTTATTTAATTTATTCATGTATTGTGAATGGTTGTGAGTGTAATTGTGGGTTGAGTGCATGAATTATTGTGTTGTTACATCTGTATTTTTTTCATTTACAATTTATTACATAAATTTATATATTTTCTTTCACAAATTGTGTTTGTATTGTTCATTTAATCCACCCTCCTCTCGGTAACAATTCTGTTACAATGGTGTCAGAAGTGGGATCGTTGGATTAAGTGAACTGTCAATCATTTTTGTGAAGGTATACATTTAATGTTTATATTTGAGCGTGACCTTCTGTTAAGATAATACTCAAGTTGGGGTTTATTTTTTTAGTTTATCTAGGTCCGTGTGTCCAGTATAAACGTGTTTAAAGTATTGGTTTGGTTATATATCTATATTCGTATTACAATTGTCATTGTCATGTCATCCCTTAAGGACTTGGTTGCCTTAGGCAAAGAATTTGGGTATGAAGGTGAAAGTCTAAGGAAATTTATTCAAGAAGAACAAGCCCGGGAAAGGGAAGAAAGGGCAAGGGCAAGGGAATTAGAAAGGGAATCTGATGATAGGAAATGGGCAATTGAGAAGGAAAAGATAGAATTAGAGAAGCAGGCCGAAAAAGACAGGATAGAATGGGAAAGGGAAGCGGAGGGAAGGCGAATAGAGTTAGAAAAACTAGCAAAAGTAGAAATGTTAGAGTTAGAAAAACGAGCAAAACTAGAAATGTTCGAGTTAGAAGAATCAGCAAAGCAACGGGATCATGAGCGTAAGGTAGAATTAGCGACATCTGGAAGAGAACACGATTCTGCCACTAACAAATTAAGGGGCCCCAAATTACCTCCCTTTGACGATGAAAAAGATAACATAGATAGTTATCTTCATCGGTTTGAGCGGTATGCCGAAAACCAGAAGTGGAGTCAAAATGACTGGGCGCTGCATCTGAGTGCTTTATTAAAAGGTAAAGCACTGGATGTATACTCGCGACTTCCTAGGGACGATGTGTTTAAGTACGACGTCCTAAAGGAAGCACTTCTCAAAAGGTACGAGCTTACTGAACAGGGTTTCCGTAAAAAGTTCAGGTATAGCAAGCCCGATAAGGGAGAAACCTTTGGTCAGTTCACCGTCAGAATTGCGAACTATTTTGAGCGGTGGATTGAATGCGGCAAAGCGGTGAAAACGTTTGAAGGGTTGACTGATTTCTTGCTCAGAGATCAATTATTTAATACAGTTGGGCGAGAATTAGATCAATTTCTGAAGGGGAAAGTCTTCACGAACGTAAAAGATATGGCTAAGCAAGCCGATTTATTTGCCGAAGCTCATGGGGGAACCCAGAACGTGGTTTTGAAAGATTTTAAGTCTGGAAACCAGTCTGTAAGACCTATGCCTAGGGAGCCTGTAAAATCAGCTGAGGTAAAAAGGTCAGTTGGGAATCCAGTTTTTCAGCGTGTGCGGTGTTTCTTGTGTAATGCATTGGGTCATGTTCAAAAAGACTGTCCTAAAAGAAAGGCACTTATACATAAGGTAGCAGTGGCTATACAAAGTAAAGGTATAACTGATAACATCGTACAGGTAGAACCTTGTATTCATTCGCTTGGCACGTGTTTATTTCCTGAAGCGCGTGTACCAACCGCGAGAGGGTTTGTCAACGGTCGAGAAGTCGTGGTATTGCGTGACACTGGTTGTACGGGCGTAGTGATCAAACGTAGTCTCGTGCAGGATAACCAAATGCTCGGGTGGGAATCCCCATGTATGTTACTTGATCAGACGATGGGTCGCATTCCCGTAGCAAGGATCACAGTAAAAACACCTTTCTTAACGGGAACTGTTGATGCCCTTTGTATGGACAATCCTATTTACGATCTGACGATCGGTAATGTTGAAGGTTCCCGTCTTCCAACCATGGCCGATTTTAAAATACCTTTGGCCCAGGCAGTCGAAACGCGAGCGCAAACACGGAGAGAGAAAACCGCGTTTCATAAATTAATAGTCCCTGAATCGATCTCAGGAATTTCCCGCGATGATTTCAAACAAGAGCAAGAACGTGATGAATCCATCAGAACAATTGTTGAGAAAATCACGTCCGGCGCGATTAAACATTGCAAGCGTGGGGGTAGCTCTAGATTCGTACGCAAGAACGGATTAATTCATAGGGAGTTTAGCGCTCGGGAGGGTAAGAAGTATTGGCAAGTGGTCGTACCCCAGAGATATAGATCTCAAGTACTTAGGGTGGCGCATGAGTCAAGCATGGCAGGACACCTAGGTAAGGCTAAGACCACTAGCAGGGTAGTCGCTGAATTCTACTGGCCAGGTGTTAATGGCGATGTCACACGGTTCTGTAGGTCGTGCGACGTATGTCAGAAAACCGTCTGTAAGGGAAGGGTCACAAGGGTGCCCTTGGGACAGATGCCATTAATAGATACACCGTTTAAAAGAGTGGCAGTAGATATTGTAGGACCAATACACCCGGTTACCGAAAGGAAGAATCGGTACATACTTACTCTGGTTGATTACGCAACCAGATACCCCGAAGCCGTAGCGTTACCAACTATTGAAACGGAAAGGGTAGCTGAAGCATTAGTTGATATCTTCAGTAGGGTAGGGGTGCCAGAGGAAATCCTCACTGATTGTGGTGCCCAATTCACTTCTGACCTCATGGATGAAATAAGTAGGCTGTTATCCATCAAACAGCTAAACACTACCCCATACCATCCGATGTGCAATGGACTGGTAGAGAAGTTTAATGGTACCCTGAAAAGCATGCTGCGAAAGATGTGCGCGGAACGTCCGCAAGACTGGGACCGTTATTTAAACGCTGTTCTGTTCGCGTACCGGGAAGTACCGCAGGAAAGTTTAGGGTTCTCACCCTTTGAACTGTTGTATGGTAGAACGGTTCGAGGCCCGATGCGGATACTACGCGAACTATGGACTGGTGATGTCGCGAACGAGGAAATAAAAACGACTTACCAGTACGTGTTAGATCTAAGAAATAAACTTGAGAGTACATGCCAGATGGCACGTGACGAATTGATTAAATCGGGGCGCAGATATGCCAAGTATTACAACCGCAGAGCGCGTAATAGGAAATTTCTTGTGGGAGATCAGGTGCTATTGCTTCTTCCAACGAGTTCGAATAAGTTATTAGTCCAGTGGAAAGGTCCATATGAAGTTAAAGAAGTAAAAGGTGACATGGACTATAAAATTGACATGGACGGTAATGTAAAAACATTCCATGCGAACATGCTCAAGTTATATATTAAGAGACAGAGCGACAATGTTGGAAAGGGGGTCTTAAATGTCGTTTGTACGGCAGTCGTAGACGATGATGAAGCTGATTCGAATATAGAGAGTTCCCTTGAATGTCCCTTGGGAGTTGCGGGGGAGGGGATAGATAAAGTCGATGTGAGTGCGGAGTTGACGAAAGACCAGCGTCAACAGATTAATGCGCTCTTGGCTAAACACTCGTATGTATTCACAGATAGACCAGGTTGTACAACTTTGTTGGACCTCAAAATTAAACTGAATACGTCTGACCCTATTCGAATCAAGGGATATCCGGTGCCATACAACGCACGTGAAGCTGTGGACGAAGAGGTGAGTAAAATGTTGGATCTGGGGGTGATTGAACCCTCCAACTCACCATATTCGTCTCCAGTAGTGTTAGTAAGGAAAAAGGACGGGACGAACCGATTCTGTATCGATTTTCGGCAGTTGAATAAAATCACTGTGTTCGATGCAGAACCAATGCCAGATATGGAGGGTCTATTTGCAAAGTTGTCGGGAAACCGATGGATTTCCAAATTGGATCTGTCCAAGGGATATTGGCAGGTTCCCATTGTCCCAGAGTCCCGAACTTTGACGGCATTTGCGACCCAGAAAGGATTGTATCAATTCAAAGTGATGCCTTTCGGGTTAGTTGGAGCCAGCGCCACTTGTTGTCGTTTGATGCGAAAGTTGCTGAAAGGTTTAACAAACGTTGATAGCTTTGTAGACGACATATTCGTGTACACGAATACTTGGAGTGAGCACGTGTCCGTACTGAGCGAGCTCTTCAATAGACTCCGCAAAGCGAACCTTACAGTGAGACCCACTAAATGCAGTATTGGTTATACAGATTTAGATTGTTTGGGTCATAGGGTCAGCGGTATGGGTCAGTTAAAACCTCATCCCAAGCAAATTGAAGCAATTAGAGACGCACCAAAGCCAACCAATAAAACGCAGGTAAGATCATTTCTAGGTCTAGTAGGTTTTTACAGAAAGTTTATACCGAACTTTGCAGCCATTGCTAGCCCGCTGTCTGATTTGACCAAGAAGGGGCAACCAAACAAAGTTGAATGGGGACCGCCACAAGATAAAGCATTTTGTACTCTGAAAGAGAAACTGGTTAGTGCACCTATATTGAAATTGCCAGATGTCAGCAAACCTTTTATTCTAAGAACAGACGCTTCTGAAACTGGGTTGGGGGCAGTTTTACTGCAAGAGCAGGACGACAGTAAGTTACCCGTAGCTTACTCGAGTAGAAAATTGCTACCCAGGGAGAAAAATTATTCCGTTATAGAAAAGGAATGTTTGGCCGTAGTGTGGGGAATTGGGAAGTATCACGCATATCTATTTTGGAGAGATTTCGTTCTTGAGACTGATCACCAACCCCTACTGTATTTGAACAAGGCCAAGGTCGCTAACGCTCGGTTGATGCGTTGGGCGCTAACACTACAACCTTATCGTTTCCGTGTAGAAGCAATAAGGGGAGTTGAAAATATAGGCGCAGACTACTTGAGTAGGGCATGATGGGAAATTTGTATGAATTTGCCCAGTAATAAAATCCAGTTTGTAGTATAACCAGTGTAAATGTTGTAAGATATCATCAATAGTTATTTTTCTTCTATTCTGTGTTAGTTTTAAAAATGTGTACATTTTTATTCTTAGGGGGGAGGTATTGTCACAGAATTAGGCGAAAATTGAACTGATTTTTGTTGTCTTGAATTGCAAACGAAACTCACCATTTTCTTGATTTCGTCGTACACGCATTACCTGGGGTGATTAAGTGGCGTGTAACGATTTGCATGTGCCAATTTGTAATTTACATGAAATCCGAAATACTCGTTGTACGTGGTGCACGTCAAGCTCGATGTGATTTATGTTCACCTATTGAGAGTATATAAGGCGATGGATTTCTCATTATTATTTACGGGAACTAAAATATCTAATCAAAGGATAGATAACCTCGTCTTGCAAATCTCCAGCCAAAGGGGTGAGTGTTAAATTTACATTTCGTTTTATTGTGAATTTTATTCAGATTATCATTTCGTATAATGATGCCTTTATTGCAATGAACGTGGAATATTTGGAATTACTAGTCACTTTTAGACTTTAAATGAAATATCGTAATCTACAGCTTAGATTATTTTTGAGACAACTATTATTAGTCTGGTTTTGTTTATTATAGCTGATTCAGTCTGATTCCAGCTGATTCCGTCGTTGATACCGTAGAAGTTCATCACTGATAGCGCATCTAATAACATCGTTGATACCGTCTCTGATACCGTAGCTGCTAACATAGTTGTTACATTGTTTCTGGTACCGTAGCTGCTAATAACATCGGTGATACCGTAGCTGCTAATAACATCGTTGATACCGTAGCTGCTAATAACATCGTTGATACCGTAGCTGTTAACACATCTGATACCATCTTTTGATAAACGTCTTTGATATCGTTTGATTTGTTGTGGGACATCTATTGTTTGTTCTGGAACATCTCTGTATAAATATCTGAATGTGCTTGTGCCGTTAATTTGTGCAAACGGAATTGAAGTATCTGTCTGTGTGTCGAACTGTCTGTTCGTCAACATCTGTGTAACGTGTAAATATCCGGAAAGCTAGAAGTCCGAGTGTCAGAGCTGTCTTAGAGTTGTAAAACGTCCGGGTAGACATCTAGGGGAGTGAGGAACCGTTGGTTCGGGTAGATGTTGTATGCTGTCTGAACGTATAACTGTGGTGGATCCGTGAAGGGTAACGTCCGATAATAGTATTGGTCAACCCTCGGTTCTCGGGGAAACTGGGAGACGATTCAACTGTTGCTGAATCGTGCGGTTATACAGGGGAGACACATAGGTGTATTGAAATTGCAATATAATTTAATACATTGTTGTATTTGCATGCTTATGTCAGATCGCAATAATATTTCAAGTGAACACATAGATATCAATAAAAGCTAGCAACTTGATTGAATACAAGTATATGATCGTGCTAGTTATCGCAATCCATCGTGCGATAGATAGTTTGTCGTTTGTGTTTATTTTTTTTCGTAAATCATTCTTGCATTTATTTAACTTTCGTAAAGGATTCTTGGATCTGTGTATAATCCAAGAGATCCCTTTACATCTGAGATTCCTTTTGTATTGTTATTTAATTTATTCATGTATTGTGAATGGTTGTGAGTGTAATTGTGGGTTGAGTGCATGAATTATTGTGTTGTTACATCTGTATTTTTTTCATTTACAATTTATTACATAAATTTATATATTTTCTTTCACAAATTGTGTTTGTATTGTTCATTTAATCCACCCTCCTCTCGGTAACAATTCTGTTACAATTATTGTAACTGAAAGAAGTGAAAAAGAGCAGACCACTAACAAAACAGCCATTTAAACGTCGGTAAAACAAATTTATTGTTACAAAGGAGTAAATAAGAAAAAATTTCATATGCTAAAATAAATGATATTCAAATGTAAATGTGATATCATTTTTAATGACAGATGTGTATTTTTATTGGTCATTTATTTTGATTTCTGATGAATGCATTCAATATTTTAGCAAGAACTATTAATCGAATATAGAATACATGTATAGGTACAGTGATTGTGGCTAAGTTTCTTTTTATTGTTCTGAAACTTGACTCCCAGTCAAAGCTTTATGAACTACCCAGAATGAATGGTAACATTCAGCAGTACAGGCAAAAATCTATGTATTTCAAGATTTAGCTTAAATCTTCCCTTAACTTTAAGTAGATAAATTATAACATCTTGTTCATAACTGATCTAATATCATTAACAGTCCTTAGAGTCTTGTATTTCGCCTGATGAAATCATAATCTTGGCCAGCTTGCTGTTTCATTCACATGGTTCTAAACATTATTGATTTTCTGTTAAGGACATTAAAATCTAGGCATAACCAAAGTTCTGTTCACATGGTTCTAAACATTGTTTTTTTCTGTTTGAGGACATCAAAACCTAGACAAAACCAAACTTCCATTCACATGATTCTAAACATTATTTATTTTCTGTTGGAGGACAACGAAACCCAGACAAAACAAAAGTTTCATTCACTTGGTTTTAAATTTTATTCTGTTTGAGGATATCCAAATCTAGGCAAAACCAAAGTTCCATTCACATGGTTCTAAACATCATTTATTTTCTGTTGGAGAATATCAAAATCATTTTCATTCAAAAGCTTTACTGACATTATTCATAAGAAACTTATGCCTCTTGAAACTTCAATCCAACAACAGCATCATAACATTTAGTACATTCAATGCCAAGGAAGGAGCCAAATGTTGATAAAACTCAACCGGGTTTGGGCACATTCGTTCCTTGGCACATTCATTTATTCTATACCCTATGCACCATCTCAACAACACAATTAACTATCTGTGTCGGTAGTAAAGTTAGTTCTTAAGGGCATAATATGTAGTGTTGGATCTGTGGACATTTCACTTCGGAGCTTGGTGGCTGCATGTGTAAGTTGCAATGCTGCATCAGGGTGGGCTGTCCCTGGCAGCATGGTACATTCACGCTCCAACATTGCCCCCATTGCATCGAGAAGCTCATGAAAACCAAATGCCAAGGCAGCCTTCCTGATCCTATTCAGCTCCTGCAAGAGACGATTGACACCAGAGTTGGACAAGATATAATTTTTAACACTCTGATATCTGAGCAAGACATCATTGTTATCACATTTAACATAATACTTTCATATATAAAGCAAACTCCCACTCCAAAGAGCCAAGATCTTTGGGCACATAAAGATATGAGGTGGCAGACCTGGTTCTCTACTAACTTCAGTTTGGTAAGCAAATATTTTATTACCTTTTGTGTACTGTCTGATATCTCAGGTGGATGATGTGTTTGAGATGTGGTAGACTCATAAGTTCACTGGCTTCACCACATCAAATAGTCCATCCAATATATAAGACAAAACACATGAAGTAATCTGTTTATTATATATTATAAATTATAATATATTAAATAATTTATTACATATTCTAAATTATAACAGAAAAAATAATGTTTATTATATATTGTATCTTACAAGACATATAAGGGGCTGTGACTCTTGTAAATAATCTGTTTATTATATATTGTATTTTACAAGACATATAAGGGGCCATGACTCTTGTAAATAATGTTTATTATACCCGGTATATTGTATCTTACAAGACATATAAGGGGTCATGACTCTTCTAAATGATGACATTGAAATCATGAAATCTGACTCCTACAAGGTCATATGAATACATGTAACATCCTATGTAAATAAAGTTATGAAGTCAATTGACAAGTCCATATCTCTGACAAAAATTAAATAGACATGACAAGGACGATAAAAGTTATATCTAAGTCAAAGAAACAATATTCACATCAAATTGTAACAAACATGTTTGAATGGTTCTTCTCCTATGATGATTACAAGCAGTATAGCATGTAAAAATATGACATTGACTAACAAGGGCCATAACTCTGTACAAAATCATACAGATATGACAAGACTAATTAAAAGAATATTTAGACACGATAAAGAATATTTATACCAAGGTCCATCAGAATATATTTAATTTTTTTAGCTATGCTAACTGCAAGCAACACTCCAAGTTTCTATGTCAAAACATGAATCAGATTTACATGGGGCATAACTTTGTAAAAACTGGTGTAAATATGACTAAACACATCAAGGCATATATCAGTATATCCATAACATATGGCATTAAAATGTGTTGAATGGTTCTTGAGTTGTGGTGATTACAGGCAAGATCCCATGTCACAATATGAAGTTAATTGTCAAGGGCCATAAATCCGTCAAGAAGAGGCACTGGTACCTGTATCACTGCCATGTAAGCTTGTGAAAGCGAATTCATTGACATACTGACATTGGAGTGGAAAGAAAAGTGTTGACTACTTAGTTGCCCTTGTCTATTAGCCCATTATTAGTCTATTAACCCAAATAAGCTGGGGCTATTTTAAATTTAATTCAAACAAAAGTTGGTGTGGTTAGTCAGAAAAAGATGTTTGAAAACTAATTTTCTCCTTCCATTTACCTAAGTGAACCATAGTTGAAGAAAATAAATTGTATTATTCTGAGAAAAGACTTTGTCCCTATTAACCAATAATACCATGTTTTATGATAGTTAGATATTTACACTATATAATTACTCAAATAATTTGTATTTGTCTCATATAGCTTGCTAATTTGAACCAAACATGATTAGCAAACAGCATGTAAAGGTAGCCATTACTGAATAATGCTCTTCAGTCTATAACAACCAGGAACAAAAAAAATACTAGGAGAAATAATAAGCATCTGAATGAGCATGATCTCTGTTACTAATGAACGATATGAATGATATAAAATGCAGTATGGTCACAACATTCAGAAAATCTAGAAAGTGTTGGTTGGTTATTGTTTCTAAGTTCAATTTTATGGCCAGACAATTTTTAGGGTTGGCATCCAGAAAATCAAAGGGTCCATACAATTATATTTATGACAGTACTTAACTCATTTACCCCCTGGTGCCACATTTATGCATCATCAGGTTTTAGCCTACTTCTGAGCTCTGTAGCATCAATGTCATTTAAGATACACAAAAATGGATGGTATCACAGAAAGATAGACAGATGTAGCTTTAAAATGATACCAAATAATCTGGACTTTCTACTTTCATTATAAAATACAAAGGAAAAAACATATATCTTTACACCTGATTTTTCTTATAACAAAAATTCACCTGTTGGCAAAATCGGATTTTGTGTCCAGATTTGACACTTTTTGGCCTGAAATGGAAGTTCTGTTTGAACTGCTCACAAACAAGTGAACCTTTCCAAAAAATAGAATAAGTTAGGGATTTGGAATAAAAAGTGAGCAGAGCATAAAAATGAAGGTCCAAAAAGCTTCATTTTTTTGCCCTTCTGCATATGTGCAAATGAAATAGGCAACGAAAAATGACATAACACAACTAAATGGCTAAATGAATAGGAAGCAGATGTATCTGGATGTACTCAGAAATAATCACAACAAAATGTGTCCTACTCCCATTTCATATTAAAATTACAAAAATATCCAAGGGTTATGATTTAATTTTGGAAGTATGTCTTTGTTTTTTTTTCTTCAACTGTTATTAAAGGTCAAAAACACCAAAATGTAAAATAATGTGACATTTAATATAAGAAATGCAATAAACATGTGTCTATGAATGGTCACTGCAGGCTTCTGAATATATCAATACCCTGGCTTTTGTCGGACAAAGAGGCTACTTGTATGCCTTATTGTTATGTGTTTTTTTTAAACACACATGCAACAGCAGATTTGGTTGGAAGAGCCCTTCTTAAGGTATTTCACCTGTTTTTGTTAACTCATGGAACGGTCCTTCACTGTGCAACAAACCCAAGTGATAGATAACTTCACTGTGAAGAGAAACCACATCAGCAACAAGCAAGGAATACTTTCATAAAACAACAAAATAAATTGCTTTCCAAGTTATTTTTTTTAACATAAAACATTAGTTACATAAAGAAGAGTTTTGTCTTTCCTGAGTTATATATATATTTTATTTTACTTTTTTAAATATAGTCCCAAAGGTGTTATATATTTCTAATTTATATTATAATAGGTACATCAATGTAATTAATGAATCAGTGGGGTTTTTCAGTTTTAAATGTTCTCAAAGGTAGGGTGGGGGGAGCTCTCATCACAAGCCCAAATCTGTAGTTCTCAACAGACCTGCTCATTGGTTACTTCCCCCCGTTTTACAAATGGTAACTGCCATTTTGGCTTCCGCTTTGGTAATAAGGTCAGTCAATAAGACGCAAGATATTTGAAAAATCATCCCTTACTATACATGGATCTTGCTCTTTAATGTAACTCGTCAGCAAATTTGATACTTTAAACCTCTATACTAAGCCCGACTAAAATCAGATCAGAAGAATTGACTCCAGCATGGTAACAAACAATAATTG
Source organism: Unio pictorum (assembly GCA_030141615.1). Lineage (NCBI taxonomy): Eukaryota > Metazoa > Mollusca > Bivalvia > Unionida > Unionidae > Unio > Unio pictorum. The sequence continues at coordinate 1,157,108 of JARLTB010000274.1, read as the reverse complement.
ATAGAGACAATGAATAACACACAATAGGTTGTACACAATGGTTGTTGTTGTTGTTGTAGGGTTTTACGCCGTTTTTCAGCACAAGATAGGCTATACATGGCAGCCAGTATTATTGGTTGAGGAAGAACCCAGGAAAACCCAGGAAAGAACCACCGACCCACGAGAAGCTACTGGCAAGCTTTCTCACATACCCACATTAGCCGAGCCTGAGACTCGAACCCACGCAGACAGAGGTGAGATGGCAGTGATCCGTAATGGTGAGCACTTTAGACCACTCGGCCACTCAGGGCCCCCTGTACACAATGGACAGACAAATAAAAAAGCTCACTTGACCTTATGGTCATGTGACCTAAAAATGGAGAAATTAACTGCATCAAATATGTCAAGGGGTTCTTGAGTTGTGCTGGTTCCAGTTAAAATCCTACTGAAAGATATGAAGCTAGTTGTCAAAAGCAATAATTCTGTCCAAAAGTTAACGAGACAAGTAAGATCTACAAGGTAATATACACTCAAAATTGTATCAAAATATATACTGATGCCTGAGCTTGCTGGTTACAAGGATCTGTTGAAGTGTAGATTTAAAATGATGGGAAAAGGGCAATAACTCCATCAAAATTTGATAAAAAAATGACAAAATTTTCTGAAAGGTACATTTACATTTTACATACAATTCACCTATCAAATTATGTGTAAAAGGGTTGCATAATTTCCCTGGTTAAATGATATGTGAATGTGAAGAATGGCAATTTCTACAGAACAGTCAGTTTATATAAATCATATTTCAATGTGGGGTCCTAATTAGTATTATAAACTTGAAACAAAAATAAATGTTCATTTAATATATCAATTTAAATATGCTCCTTTTATTATGGTACCTAATTTGGAAGAACATCAGCTTCAAGGGTCATAAGTTTGATACCTGACCTAGACAGCCTCAGTACGTTGACTCATTATGTCCCTTGGAACGGCACTAAATTCCCACATTGCTGGCATGACATTATCAACACTGTTTTGGAACTAATGTCAAAATCTAACCAACCAACATGTTTTCTCAACTTCTGTCATAATAAAATTCATAATCTCCATGAACATTACATGCACACAGGACCATGACATTATGTCATGACACACATCCATATAAAAGACATATATCACTTGATTATGACCTATATGGTAAGCCCATGCAACAAAATCCAAGCATAGAAAGGAATCTTATTGGCACTCATAATACAGGTACACTGACTGACAAACGAAAACTTGTTAATATAATGATAAACAAATTTATAACCTCCACTCATACACTTTAATTAGATTTATGTTTGCAAAACATGTTTGTTTGATTAAGATTTTTAACGCAGTTTTAACACTTTTTCAGTCATATCACTAAGATGTCTGAAGTGAGGCAGTTTATAGTGATGTCCAGCACTGGGGCATCATGCCGCAGATATGTAGCATGATGTCCCATCCAATCACATTATCCTGACATGGGCACGACAAGTCCTAACACTAACCTATTAATGCTGAACGTCAAGCTAGGCAACTGTCAGTATCATTTTTGTAAGTCTTTGGTATGACTCGGCCGGAGATTGAACCCATGACCTCCCGCTTCCGCAACAGATGCTCTAACCACTAGGCCACTGGAGCAGTTTGCAAAACATGTATGGTCCAAATGCAGACATGCAGACCAAAATGTCTAAATCTAGAAATGGATTAATTTAGATAAACATCCAATACTGAAATAACTGCCTATTGATTTCATCAGGTCTTTTAAATATGCACACACAATTATGCCTCTCAAATTTCATTAATGTGGCTATAATGGTTTTTGTTTTATTGTGTTAACAAAGTTTTGTGTCCAAAAGTGTAAAAAGAAAAATGCCTTGATAAACAAAACACTGCTGTAATGGCTAGAAAGTCTAATTAGCTAACTTATAAACAACTTACAAAATGGGCCAATTACCATTAATTATATCTGTTCCAATTTCCTGTTATCTTACCTTGTAAAACTGTTGTTGTTTGTCGGGAAGTTTCTTAGCATGTCTAATCACTTTTTGCATGTCAGCCTGAGTAAAAAAAAAAAAAAAACAGTGATGTAATACATTTAAAACATAAAATTAATATACCATAAAACAAGTGAAACAGTGTCAATGGAAGGTGGAAAGAAGGTCACAATAGCCCAGATTTTATGATTGTGAATGATTTTTCCATGAATGAACATAATATAATTTCGATGATATGGATGTAGATGTGATAGTAGTAACTCTAAATCTTCTAATTACTTCTCAATGCTGCAACTGACATAAGAATAGTCAAACCCAAGTTTTGGTAACAAGGATATGGGAACAGTCAAACCTAAATCTTGGTAAAACTGACATGGGAATAGTCAAACCCAAGTTTTGGTAGCAAGGATATGGGAACAGTCAAACTTAAATCTTGGTAAAACTGACATGGGAATAGTCAAACCTAACTCTTGGTAACACTGACACGAGAATAGTCAAACCTAAATCTTGGTAAAACTGACATGGGAATAGTCAAACCTAAATCTTGGTAACACTGACATGGGAATAGTCAAACCTAAATCTTGGTAACACTGACATGAGAATAGTCAAACCTAAATCTTGGTAATACTGACATGGGAATAGTCAAACCCAAGTTTTGGTAACAAGGATATGGGAACAGTCAAACCTAAATCTTGGTAACACTGACGTGGGAATAGTCAAACCCAAGTTTTGGTAACAACGACATGGGAATAACCAAACCTAAATCTTGGTAAAACTGACATGGGAATAGTCAAATCCAAGTTTTGGTAACAAGGACATGGGAATAACTAAACCTAAATCTTGGTAAAACTGACATGGGAATAACTAAACCTAAATCTTGGTAAAACTGACATGGGAATAGTAAAACCTAAATCTTGGTAAAACTGACATGGGAATAGTCAAATCCAAGTTTTGGTAACAATGACATGGGAATAACCAAACCTAAATCTTGGTAACACTGACATGGGAATAGTAAAACCTAAATCTTGGTAATACTGACATGGGAATAACCAAACCTAAATCTTGGTAAAACTGACATGCGAATAGTGAAACCTAAATCTTGGTAACACTGATATGGGAATAGTCAAATCCAAGTTTTGGTAACAAGGACATGGGAATAACTAAACCTAAATCTTGGTAATACTGACATGGGAATAACCAAACCCATGCCATTGTGACACATGGGAAAAGTCAAATCCAATTCTTAGTAACAAATGAATTGTGACATGAAAAATGAACTGATGAAAACCGCAAATTTTTCTGGACAACCAATACATCTGTCACTAAAATTAAAACTTCTTCACTGACTGTTGCATTGAAATTATTTAGCTGGGAAACTTCTTTACAGTTGTTTAATACATTTCATACTTTTTCATTGATATCTTTCCTCCAAAATGCCTGTGATCTGTTGACTTGGCATGGCATATAAGAGTTAATGTCCTAAAATTCAAATAGTCATTTTCCCCATAACTTTTGCAAACATTACACAACATACCTGTGATGTGGTGTAAGCATTTGTACTACATGAGCAAAAAAATAAAGAAATTGCATATCATACTGACTCTTTCTTTGGCAGTTCATCCAGCTCAGAATCCTTCATCATTTTAGAATTATTATTCTCCCTTAGCTGAGAAACTTAATTTCTTTTTTCATTCTGCCATCACTTTGCAGATTCATGACACCACAGTCTTGAAGTTGAAAACAATCAGTACCTTTCCACCATACCATTCTTGACTATTATTTCCCAAGATAGACCAAAGTTCATTCATGCACAAATGTGATTAAAGAAGATCAACTAGAGAAACCCTTGACTACTCAAGTTTTTTAGTAATAATTAGCATGATTTTCATGCATCCTTTACTCAAGTTTTTTAGTAATAATTAGCGTGATTTTCATGCATCCTTTACTCAAGTTTTTTAGTAATAATTAGCATGATTTTCATGCATCCTTTACTCCAGTCTTTTTAGTAATAATTAGCATGATTTTCATGCATCCTTTACTCAAGTTTTTTTAGTAATAATTAACATGATTTTCATGCATCCTTTTGCATTAACCAACATCTGAAAATTTGGAATGAATGGATAAAATTATTTTGATCAAATAAATATCTATATCTGCTTACTTATCTTAACCCTCTACCTCTTAGATTATGTTGCTGTATAGTTAGTTGATATACATGCACCCAAAAGCCATACAGTGCAGAGTGTGTTAAACAGAACCCCTGTTACATTTTATAACTCAATATGCATAGTCCTGTCTGTTAAATTTATTGACATTGAGTATGTTAATTTCAACATCAAAATTAACCACTTTGTTTCTAATCCTATATGTTGACAAGCTGCCAGTTCTAACACATATTTTGTTCTACTGAACAAAATTATTAGAAGCTTGCTACCCCGCATTAATATTGCTGTTGCATTTAACAAATGGGTATTTGTTTGGTCCAGCATTTCATAAAATTGTCAAACTCCTATGTTGGATCATGTATATTGAGCATTGAATGTTTCCAGTTTCATAGTAAAAAGTAACTTCATGTTTACAATGGCTACCAATGGCCGTGTAAAACACAGCAAAATTTACAATCTGCTGAAACTCAATATCTGGTGATAAAGGAAGCTAAATGTATAGGTGTTTGTGAAAATTTTACTTGTTGATGAATCTTCATTTCCCTGGTGGCCCCAGCAATATGATTGCATTTGTTCCTGCTGACCAAAATCTAGGCTAATATAACCCTTTGAACCAGACAGGCCGGTTTACCGGCCTATTGTAACGGTGTATATACCCGAAAGGCCGGTATACCGGCCTCGCTATCTACCGTCATAACCCTACAGGCCGGTATACCGGCCTGTGTTATGTTATTTGCTAGATTCGCTATAAAATTGTCAAAATTTGCCGGGGAGGCTCGGGTTAGGGTGCCGAAATATGGGGGAGATTAGGGTTCAAAGGGTTAAGTATATCTAGCAAGTAAACAGATACCTTCCTACTGGCGATATAATGAATTGCCAAGTTACACGATTCTTGACAATGAGATATAGATCCATCCATCCATCCATCCATCCATCCATCCATATATTCTGAATGTTTTTAATCACGTATTTTTTTTAGGGATGTGACCTATACATGACAAGATTATGTGACATGTGATATGTATCTGAATTCATGTATTTTTCATTTTTCATGCACAGGTAAGTACTTAATGCATTATGGTTTTAACACAAATGTAAGCTGGCAATATACAAGTGCATTTAAAACTATGTTTGTCTTCATTTAATCAAAATTGTCATTGTTTATTTTCTCTGTTGAAATCCTATTGACTAAGGACAGGTCATCTCTTACAGACAAATCGGACCTCATTTTCCCCCATCACCTATCTTGATATTCCCTTATGTTGACAACACTACAATGAGGATGTCAAAATAAAAGAACAAAACTATAAGTATTTTGTACAGAACAATTTCTACATTACTAAAGCATCTGAATTTGATATATTATCAAAAATAGTGCTATCTACATTGATATCTGAGACAATATCTGACTTACTGATGCTTTCATAGTTGTTGTTATTTTAGGGTTTAACGCCAATTTTCAGCACATGATAGGCTATACATGGCGGCCAGCATTATTGGTGGAAGAAGAACCCGGGAAAACCTCCAGAAAGAACCACCGACCCACGAGAAGCTTGTGGCAAGCTTTCTCACATACCCACATTGGCTGAATCTGAAACTCTAACTTATGCAGACAGAGGTGAAGAGGCAGTGATCTGTAACAGAGAGTGCTTTAGACCACTCGGCCACATGGGAGCCCCTCCTTCAAAGTTGTAATTCTAATCACCCAAACTGATGTCAATGCCATATGAAATTTATAGTCTCCATTTTGGAGAGTGAAGAATCCAACCAAGTTATTTTAAATAGCAGATTACGACCAGATCTTAAACAGCAATCTCATTATGGGTTGTAATAATCATTTATCTCATCGCTTGTAATATCTAAGCGTGGTTTATCCTGAAGATGACATTTTGAAAACCATCTAAAAAGGAGCTGATGCTTACTGTAGGCATGAAAAAATGATGTTGCAGAGGCGTTCAGAAATACTTGTATGTGAATCAGGTAGAGACGTCCATAAGCACTTCCAAAAAGATGAGGTAACTACATTTAAAAGTGCATAAATAAAAGTTCATTACTGTGCAGAAAGTATGATAAAACTTTGAACTCATTTGCAGAAATTCTCACATATGACTGCTTTCTAAGTGTGAAAATCTGAAAACTTTTTGTGATTTGCAGGCTTATATACCCTGACAGCATCTCTATTTTATCATTTGTGTATATTTCAACAAATAAACTTATATTTGATATTAATTTTTCTTGTAACAGGAACACTGTTTAACTGTACATTCATATTAATTACTTCAACTACTGTTACAAGTCTATGCTCTTAAAATAAGTAATAGAAAAGAGTGAAAGACAACAATCTTTGTAAAATTTAACAAATAATTTATTTCTGTAGAAAACAAAATGAAAAGGAGAAAAAAAAACTTAACGGTATTACAAATTAAATCCCAAAATAATCCAAGAGTTACAGACTAGTAATTTAATGTCCTGAATAAAAATCAGTAAACATCCAGAAAAAAATCCCAAAATTGAAGTTGATGACGTGTCTGTGGCAACTATTGAAGTGATGATGTATCAATGGTCTTTTACTGAACCAAAGAAATATAATCCCAGGTCTGAATTTAGGATAAATTCCAGTGAATGTCTGTATTCAAGAATTTTATCAGAGAACTTTTTTATTTACAGAGAAAATAATCATTTGAATTCAATAATTTGAACAAAAAAGATTCCAGCCCCAAAACTCCTGGTCATAACATATAATACAACTTAAAAGTGCAAACGTTAAAGCCTGAATGACCAATTACAAGATTATATAGTTCTCTACTTGACATCATGTCACAATTAGCATTTTCAATAAATATAAAACTTATCTAATGGAATGTAACCTTCTAGAATGATCCTAATGTTAACAAAATAAAAACCGTAACCTGTAAAATCACCTAGGAAAGTCCAAAACTGTGACCTAAATAAACATATTTACTTCTTCTGTTAATAACATTTCTGATATTAAGCTTAAAAACATATAGAATAATTTAGCTATATACATAAAAAGAATTTTTTTCTTTCTATAAAGTCAATCAGGTCAAGCAAAACTTAACTCAGCTCTGGACAAGGTCTAGTCCAGCATACAATGTTACATTTCAATAGTATGTAATGAAACAAAACATTTTTCTAAAGCTAACAAACAATCAATTAAATTAAATATACATAAGACTGCTGTTAAAGGTGAGATAATTTCTTTGTTATATAAAAACCAATTTGAAGAATAATTATATACATGAATCTATATGTACAATCAAAAGAGCAGAAGAATATAAAAAAAGCACCTAGTTGTTTCAAAAAACAGGAAAAAAAAGAGTTTTTGCATGCAGTATTCCTATAGATAATACCACATGCAGGACACATGTAGGAATTAATAAAACTGCCAACAATCATATTTTGTTATTTCTATTGATGCAAAAAAATTCACTATCAAAGTAAAAAAATACAAATATTTTAGAAAATTATTTTTCTCAGTCTTTTCTGTCTATATGAACCATATACAAAAATTTTGTTGCCATAATATCTATGCACAATATTCAAAGAGTTATCTCCCATTGGCTATGTTGTGAGCTCTTTACAATGGAGGTACAATCTCTCATTTTCACAATATGTCACAATAAGGCCTCACTGGATAGTTTCACATTTTGACACCTCCCTAATATTTAAGGTAGAAGGCATGAGTCTAATTATCACCATCCTAGCATTTTTCAGTTCGCACATAAGCTAAATCTGTAATATGGTTTAGATTTACTTTGCGTTAGGCTTGGAAAATGATTGACTTGTTGGTGACTGCCTGTCACAGTTAGACTAGCACAGGAGATCAAATGCGTAACTTGGGCTTCAAATGAGCTGTGAACATGGCTTGCATATTTAAATGTGTCTGCTAGAGGTAAATATCTAAAAATCTAGATGGTTGAGGAGTGATGAAAAGTATGCTAATTTGTTACATTACTAGTGAACTTTATTCATGTATAAGGCACATACTGATTCTTTTAGCTCTCTTGTCACAGGAAAATATTTAAAATACCCCCTTTCTGTAAAAAAGAGGGGTTGGGGTCAGTGTTGATTCAGTATAAAAGCCACTAATTGCATGAGGAATTAACTTTAATACCTCAGTCAGAATCTTACAAGCATCATTTCAACAAAAATCATTAGTTAATTTTTATTTGTTTCTTTAATGTAATATTATTATCATTTTTCTGCTATAGGTCATTGTCGGACGAAAAATTGCCCAAAAAACTGTCAAGTGAGACCTAAACACATGAAGCAGCCATGTGCCGTAATTTATCCCCATGAATTAATAATGTATAACTGTTCGATAGTTGTAACTATGGAGTGGTGGTGTGATTATTAAAGTATGTGTGATACTTAACTTCCTTTTTAACAAAATTTATTTTATTTTTCAATTCTTTTTAGTTATTGGGATTAAGTGAAATTTCTAAAGTACAAATGTGATCCATAATATTAAAAATTTGCTGAATAACTAATCAAAATCAGTTAAAAATCCTAATTAATTTATTTAATTTATACTAACTTGACTAAAATTTGAACTCATTCAAATAATAAACATTTATTTCATGGATAAATTTATTCAATATTTATAGAGGAATTCCAAAATTAAAGAGACCTGACTTTAGAGTGCTCACCTGTAATCCAACAGCCTTGATCCAAACCACACAACTCTGGGCATAACTGCGTTTATCTAATGGTCTAACAGGAAAAGGTGTGCGATTGTCATCCTCACCATATGGATTTTCAGTGAAGTCCGATATTGGTGCTAGATTATTAATATCTCCTATCCATGTCACAGCTTCAGCACCTGCAAGGGAAGACAGAACAAGAAGATATTTCCATATCTTGTACCACACCTCCAAAATATTTCTTTAAACATGCTAAATTTTGTATAACATACAAAACTTTGCATAATTAAATTTAGCAAACAATTTATTGGCGATTTACTATGCTTAAATTTTATGACCATTTTATTAATAATTCTTGCTTGATATTTAAGATAAAAGTCAGCAAAATGCAAATCAGCCTAATGAACTGAACTGACCAATTGAAAAATGCCAATCAATTACTAATTACTAGCTGACCAAGTCAACTGCATTGATTTGGTTTCAATGGTACAGCAACATTAAGATAATATCATGGTCAATTTAAGTGCATTGGTCACAGACACTTTAACCAGACTGGACTGATGTGATGATATGAATTAAACCTGCACACATGGGCAATGATTCAATATAGTCCCTGACCAATCATTATGTGCGTTATGTGAACCACCGTAGCTACCTGAGCAATCATTGTGTGCGTTATGTGAGCCACAGTAGCTACCTGACCAATCATTGTGTGCATTATGTGAAACAGCAGAGCTCCCTGACCAATCAGTGTAAGAATTATCTGAGATTGTGAGATACCATAGCTCACTGACCAATCACTGTGTGTGTTATATATTACTCATACCACAGTACTGGTTGATTGGAAAGAATCTAGAGCCTGACACATAGGTAGTTTTGGCTTTATAACATAAACTAATTGATATCGACACTACTTGGCCAATTCTGCCTTATTTTTGTAAACCTTGCAATCTATATCTCTGCCTCTCTGCTATATTTATAGCTGTTACGTGTATTTGATTTGGGTCATTTATTTTTTATTTTAATTGTTTGTTTGTCAGATTCAAAATTTGACATTTTAAGTTTAAGATTCATTCATTCAGAGATATTTTTTTTAGAAAGTGGGATGACATGTACTCTAAGAATAAACACCATTTTCTCATTTCTGACCTGGCTTCAGAGTTGTAAACAAGCTTTTAAAATGATTGGTTGATTCCAAGGACATTATGGAGCTTTGTTATAAACATCTTTCTATTTTTAGTTGGGTCATACAGTGTGTACGAGATTTTTTTAATGTAAATTTGTCCTAAAAGATTCTAGAAGATCATGTGACCTCTTTCTTGTTTATGTAAAAACAGGTATATAAATTATGTTTTGGAGCAAACTATTTAGTAGAAGTTGGGCTGTTAGAATATTGTATCGTTTTGAGTTATTTTAAATTACCTTGTATTGGAAATTATTTCAATTTGTTTGGATCAAGAGGATTTATTTTGTTATTTATCTGGAAAATCATCTGACATCATCATCTACAATGACACCTGGATAGAACATCTAGCAACAATTCTAAATTTTTTTGACTCAATGATGCATGTTTGACAGTTAATTTATCAAAAAGTGAGTTCTGCCATGCTAGTGTGACTTTCTTAGGACATATTGTGGGACATGGACAAGTTAAACCAATAGATGCTAAGGTTGAGGCTATTTCTAAATTCCCTGTGCCTGAAAATAGAAAACAACTGATGCGATTTTTAGGTATGGCCGTATACTATCAGAAATTTTGTTGCAATTTTTCTATAATTGCAGAACCCCTGATAAATTTATTGAAGAAGAAGAACAAGTTCTTTTGGACTGAAAAATGTCAGGAGGTTTTTGACAAGTTAAAAGCCATACTTGAAACAGCACCAGTTCTTGCAGCTCCAAATTTCAGTCAGTCTTTCAAATTATCTGTCGATGCAAGATGTTGGTGTTAGAGCAGTTTTAATTCAAGAAGACAAAAAAATGGTACTGAACATCCAGTGTGCTATTTTCAAAGAAATTAAATAAGCACCAGAGAAATTATTCAACTATCGAGAAGGAATTTTTGGCATTGATTTTGGCTTTACAACATTTTGAAGTTTATCTTAGTTCAGCTCCTTCTTCGATTATAGTTTTTAGTGACCACAACCCCCTTACTTTCATCTGCATGATGAAAATTAAAAATCAAAGATTACTAAGGTGGAGTTTGTTATTGCAGAAATATAATCTTGACATCTGGCACATCAAGGTAAAAGATAATTTAATAGCAGACACTCTTTCCCGTGTATAACAAATATATTATATTATAGACTGTGTAATTTATATGAGTTCTTTTAACCTCAGGTGTAAATTGGTTTGTGGTAAAAAGAAAGTTTTATCATATAAACCTTTCTTTTTATTTTATGGGGGAAGGTGTTACATGTATTTGATTTGGGTCATTTATTTTTTATTTTAATTTTTTTGTTTGTCAGATTCAAATTTGACATTTTAAGTTTAAGATTCATTCATTCAGAGATATTTTTTTAGAAAGTGGGATGACATGTACTCTAAGAATAAACACCAGGTGTTGACCTCATTTCTGACCTGGCTTCAGAGTTGTAAACAATCTTTTAAAATGATGGGTTGATTCCAAGGACATTATGGAGCTTTGTTATAAACATCTTTCTATTTTTAGTTGGGTCATACAGTGTGTACAAGATTTTTTAACATAAATTTGTTCTAAAAGATTCTAGAAGATCATGTGACCTCTTTCTTGTTTACGTAAAAACAGGTATATAAATTATGTTTTGGAGCGAACTATTTAGTAGAAGTTGGGCTGCTAGAATATTAAGTTGTATAGTTTTGAGTTATTTTAAATTACCTTGTATTGGAAATTATTTCAATTTGTTTGGATCAAGAGGATTTATTTTGTTATTTATCTGGAAAATAAATGTGCTCATTAAATTTCATAAGATCAGAACTGACTTCATCACGTGATATCATCTTCAATCTTGGATGCTTCACTAAGATTCGAACTGGGAATTATTTGGACATTTTATTACCAGAACGTTTGCAATTTCTCTAGTGGATTATATCTTGAATTAATATTGGATTAATTTTGGAATTGATTCTTAAAACCGTTAAGTTTATTTTTCTTTTCTGGAAAATATTTGTGCTTAATAAATTGTTTATTAAGTTTTTATAAGCTTTTTTTCACTCTTTCTATGTTACTGTTTATTCGAGCCTAAGCACGCAACAATAGCACTGTAGTGAACAAGCAACCAAATAATTTTGTACCACCACCAACGGTCTAAGTAGCTTTAATTTAATGGTCTATCACCTAAGCAATTTAAGTATATACTTAAAGAAATTTAAATTCTTTTAAGTATTAAGTATTTTTGTTCAATTTTTGTGAAACTATTATTTGAAAGTTATTCTTTATAATATGATGCAATTTAGTTTAGTTTTTAAAGAAACTGTTGTGCAATATAGTGGGCTTTATAAATTAATATATATATAATCTCTTTACCTGGTTCAAAAAGGGATAGCATCAGACTGGACTTCTTCTTACTGTCTGCCCAGGAGTACAGCATACCAAACCAGTCCTCTCTGAAATTAAAACAGCCTAATAATAAGTCCTTGAGCATATGGAATATAGTGTATGTTAAGGTTAACATTTACTGACTCATTCTTCAATGGATGTGTTGTTTTTGCTAAATCTGCAAGCCTGAAGGTTGGCCCAGTATACAGAGTCCATTGACAATATTACCTAGCAGGTGTAAAACAAATTTCCGAAGAAAATTTGTATGATCTACAATTATTAAATGCTTGGTATTTGGCTTTTCGATTATTCAGATTAATCATCACACCAATAAATATTACCGAATTAAACAAGGTATGTGACAAAAAGAAAAGCAGGCAATTAAATGTCATTATTTAAAATGTATCACACTTACAGAGAAATCAAAGATGACACATGGGGTTCACAATGTTGAGCCTACTTTAACTGAATCTGAAAGGAAATTTTTGTAGTAAATTTCTCTGACAATACTTAGCTGATCATTTCACATTAGGATAATTTTTTCTATTATCTCTGAATCTAGTCCTCCAGGAAAGATAGAAAAATGTATATGAAGGGAAGCAACTCTTAGAGGTGAACCCCACTTGCTACCTACTAGATGGTTACCTTTTCAAATCTGGCTTAGGACACGCAGTACTAATTATAAATAATAATGGAAACCAGTCTGAAAATGGGTGAAGATAAACTACAGTATAAATGGATTTGGCTGACCAGGATTGGTTGATAATGAAGGATAGATTTAAGGAAGAAATTTTCTCAGTTGTAACTTAAAAATATAGAGACATTGTTTTATTATTGGAATTTTAGTCCTTAAGAGTCTCGAGTTTGGAATACTCTTTACTGAAAATAGCACCTGAGTCTTTGGTACTGAATTGAAAGCACATGTTTCAAACACATGTAGGTCCAGAGCTCATATCCATTTCTTTATAAAGAAGCTGTCAACTAGGATGCATCTATACTGATAAATATAGGTTTGATCATGAACACTCATAAATTTAAGTAGTTATTGATTTTTTTTTAATATCATGGTGTTTGCATAGGTCTACTATGGCAATTGAATTAGTACTCTGAGTCCTTTAATAAGTACTACTGGAGAAACATAATTCACTAAAGAATTTACCTTCTCTGTCAAATACATTAACTGATCCCATTACATTATGAAAATAGGTATGAGGAGAAGAAAATGCAAAGCATCCAAACTCTGCATGTGTCACCCAGTAAGGAATGGACTGTTCTACTAAACTGATGAATGTTTCCTAATGCTAGCTTCATACAATGAGATAATTTATTTATATATCTGCTTTATTTATATATGTGTGATGGAGATCCCCTTTGATTACTGTCTCACCATCAAAGGTTTCCCAGATGAATCCAGCAAAAGTGGCAAATTCAAGTCTGGGGTGACTGCTGTGCTTTCATGCATAGGGTATTGTCACTGACTCTCCTTTTCTTTGACTTACACAAAGATAGCTTCACAGTACTAAGCGTTTTGCCCAAATTTGTGTCATACCCGACTTTTGTGATAGCCACCATTCCCTCCACCTTCAAGCTGCCATGCAGTAATACAGTAAATGATGGGACCTTCCCTTCATCAGCTGCATTATCTTCTTCCTCCTCTTTTGATTTTTCAGTCTCATCTTTTTCTGAAAGGAATCTAGGATTTTAGTGATAACAGAAACAAATGTAGTGAAGATCACTCTTGTTAAAAACATAAAGTTATCCTTTTTGTACCATTACTCAACATCTGTTATCAAATCAAAATATGATATTATCATAATGTCATAATACTGTATTACAAACAAAATTTTAATGAACAATTTCACTTTCAAATCTGATACAAAATTGATGGTAGAATGTCCAAATGATATCAGTGACTCAATGATATGTATGCTGATATTTATACCGGATTTAATAGGAAAACAACTATGCACATTTTTTATGTAGAAAGCCATTACTACATTTGTTAGCTACAGTTGTAATATTAACTTTAACAATTAAATAATGTGAGAGCAACTTTGTTGGCTGATCAATCCAAATGCATATGTACACCAGAAAAAAAGTGTCAATTTTGGTGGCTCATGAATCCAAATGCATTATGCACACCAGGAATAACTGTGATAATTCTTCAATTTTGGTCAAAGAGGCTTGCAATACCAATTGTTGATGAGTGAACTGCAGAAGATTGATGAAACACATGCCATAATCTCATTTAGCCTTAGGACCAGTTGAACTAACTAAACAATGACATATATAGGTAATATCAAACAGTGTTCTAAATTTATAGTGAAGTGGATGCAAGGAAATGGAATAATTGAAACAAAATTACAGAAATTAACTAATAATTGTGAAAAAAGATGCAATTAGATTGAGTATTAAGATGAAAAAAAGCAAATTTTGTAGTAAATTATGTTTCTCCGAGAATACTTACCCAATCACATTACTTTAGGATATTAGCCTGCTACCTCGCGAATCCAGCCCTACCAAAAGACGAAAATTCGTCTTTCCTGTCTATGTCATATAGACAAAGGGCAATAACTCTTGCCCCTTACCTCCCCTTGCTACCCGCTAGGTGTCGCTTCTTTAGTTTTTTTAAGCTGAGCGGTATATAAAACACAAGGATGCTCGCATGGCGGGGTGGTTGGGAGGGTTTCTTAGTAATGTGATTGGGTAAGTATTCTCGGAGAAACATAATTTACTACAAAATTTGCTTTCTCCTTTGAATACGTTCCCCAATCACATTACTTTAGGAGAATAAGTAATAGGAGGAGGGAATGCGGAGCATCCGACCTCCACCCCGGGTATCCTCTAGGGAATGATGGTTGGATTCCCCATGTGAATGATAACCCGGTCTCCTAATTTTCAATCAGCAACACAGCCCAGGGTCACGTGATATGTGACCCCTTTATACGGTTAAGAAGATAGTTATTGAAATCTTCTTACCTATGAAAATTTATCTGGCGAATCCAGCGAAGCTAATAGGCTGTGCTGATTGTTGCACATGGGTCTGGTGGGCGTCTGGGCTGCCCAACACCGGACCTACTAGAATCAATGTTTGTCTCTGCGAGTACAAACTTGAAGATAAAACTGTAGAAGGTTGACTCTGCATGTCAGCCAATAGCTTCTATAATGTGACTGATTTGCGAATCCTCAGAGTACGCCGAGCGTATAACCCACTTCAGCCATAAAGCAAGGGCTTGAATGGTGATATCTCATGTCCCAGCTATCACCAGAAGAAAGAGGTGCTTGTATGTGACCTGACTCACCTCTATGCATTTAAATGGTGCTAGAGTGCACAAACAGGATCTTGCATGGCTGTTGATCCTGACTTATCTATAAAGAAAGCGAGCTAATGACGACTCGTTGATCGCCAATGTATGGTAATCTATTTTGGACTACGAAGCCTGGCTGCGTCAAGAGGACCATCAAACCCTCTGATCGGAACGGAAGAGAGTTCGGGTCACTAGAAAGGACATGTAACTCGCCACCCTGCATGCTGAAGCTAAGACTATCAAGAAACCCAATTTGTATGATAGTAGCTTTAACTAATCGTGGGTTAAAGACTCAATACTGTCTGAATTGAGTCATGTTAAAACCCAGGACAGATTCCATTTGGAAACAGGGTGAGGGATATAAGTCGATTGAATTTTTAAAGTGTCTAAAAGATCTGACAAATCTTTGTCATGGCTGATAGCACATGTACCAGAATGGCGGAATGTGTCTGATATCATGGAGTGGTAGCATTTGATAATAACTGGAGCCAGCTGTTTCTCCTCAAAAAGCCAGAGAAAAGTTGGCCAGTTGAGGGATTGTGACACTCAGAGGAACAATGTGAATGATATGGTACCAGCCCCTGAAAACATGCCACTTGCCCTCATAAACCTTCAGAGTAGAGGGCCTTCTTGCTCTCGAGATTCTCTCCGCAATCAAAGATTTAAATTGTTTGTCTTGCAAGGCTGTCTGGACAAGAGCCAAGCTTGAACATAAAGACGGTCCGGACAGGGGTGGAACACCCCTGGCCGCGGTTGCTTGCGAATACTTGTGCTGACTGTAATCTTCCTGGGTAGATCTATCGCCTAGATTGAGTAGATCGGAGACCCAGGAGTTGTTCCATCTAAGAGGGACAATCAGAACCATCTGACAGTTCTGACCCCTTAACTTCTGGATTAATTTCAGTACCAGGACCGTGGGAGGGTAGGAGAATGACCACAACCCTTCCCAGCTGATTGATCGAACATCCACGACTCAAGCTTCTGGGTCTGGAACCTGTGAGATGAAAGGTGGACAACTTGCGATTTCACCTTGTTGCAAAAGATCAATCATCGGACGTCCCCAAAGTGTGTCAATTGGAAGAAAGTCCGATTGATGGAGTGACCATTCTGTGTGAATGACTAGATAGAGTGTCAGCCAAGACATTGAGTCTGCCAAGAATGTGCCGGAATTGTACACTGAGGTGGAGATTGTCAAACCAATGTAGAAACTGCCAGCTCAGATTGCACAGGTCTGGTGATTGGTGTCCCCATGTTTTTAAGGCAAGGCACCACCACAAAGTTGTCTGACATAATGAGGGCAGTTTGTAATAAGAGTTGATCCTGCCCGAAATGAAAGGCGATGATGACAGCCGTTATTTCTGAAAGGTTGATGTGGAAAGGGCTCGCCCCTGGCACCCACGTGCTGCTGACAGTATCGAAGTCCGGCAACAGGTGGGCACCCCAACCGTAGGTACTAGTGGCGGAACATACCGTTATCCCCGCTTGGGGTATCTCCAGAGTAATCCCTGTGGACAGCCCACAGGGGTTGTGCCATTGACTCAAGAATGATCGTATCTCTGGCGTGAGCATGACTGTTTTCTGGGATCGAATGGACTTGAAAAGGGCGCAATTATGCTAGCAACGTCCTTTGTAAAGGGCGCATAAAAGGACGGCTGAGCGGGATCAAGTCTGCTGCCGCATTGAATAATCCGAGGATCTGCAACTCTCTCGCTAAAATGCGCATCCTGTCGGAAACGGACTCTACGAGTGCAAATATCTGGATGATCGCAAACTCGAGGAAGCCTTACCAGATTCAGATCGGGAGAA
Organism: Unio pictorum; assembly: GCA_030141615.1. Classification (NCBI taxonomy): domain Eukaryota; kingdom Metazoa; phylum Mollusca; class Bivalvia; order Unionida; family Unionidae; genus Unio; species Unio pictorum. The sequence continues at coordinate 1,139,651 of JARLTB010000274.1, read as the reverse complement.
ACTCCACACCCAGATGGACCAAAAATCCGGATTGGACAGAGATCAGACTTTATCCAGTTCACGAGAAAGCCTATATGATGTAAAGTGATATAAGATCGTTTCTGCCTTTGAGCAGAGTAGAACTTGACAGATGTTTCTGGAGGATGTCGTCCAAATATACTGCCGACGCAATAGATGAAGTCGAGCTAAACAGGGTGACGACGTAATCCATAACCTTGGTACTAACCCAAGGGCTTAAAATTGAGGCCAAAAGGTATGACATAAAACTGATAAACCGAGTCCCGACAAGCACAACGGAGAAATGTCCGCTACTCGTGGGATAGGGACGTGAAATGTGCGTCGGTCATATCTAGCCAGCTTATGATGGGGTTTAAGCGACGTGCCCTTCAGACATGCGTCACGACGTATCAGGTCTAGGTTGGCAGAAGCAGTCAGCGCATTGGTCATGGAATGGTGAGCTGCCCTGTTAAGAACCCTAGCTAACCAGGCCCTCGATTCCCAAGCATGTTCATTGCCAGATTTTTCAGCGATCCTGAAAATGGCTAGGGAGGCTAGGTCTAACAGTGAAGACGTAGCGACTACATTTCGAACCAGCTTGGACTTGGCATTGAACAGAGTTTTGTCCACTTTATAAGACAATGGAGCAGACATATGGACTGCTGCCATATTTTTATCCAGAGCCGGGACCTCAGTACTGAACGCATCGGAGTGAGTTTTGTACCATCGACCTGAAAACGACGCTGGTACTTGACTTTCAGAAAAGAACGCCTTAGCATTTCCTGGATCCCCTTACGTGTCGACAGACGGTCATTAATTTCCTTATTTTTGTCGACTGGGGAAGGAGGCGGAAGGATAGAGTCTCTTCCCCCTCATCCAGATCGACCGACGCTCTAACCTTATAGTCGGTAATGGCAGCAGGAGGTGGAGGGCATTCTGAAGGGGCCAACACCCTATAAATTTCCTCCACTGCGGCTTTGAAGCTGAACTCAGTCCGTTCCATAGTTGGATCTGCATACAGCTGATTTGCCTGCGATTCATCGCACTCACTATGTGCATAATCTTGCTCTGGTAAAGCATCCATATCGGGGTAATGCATACCAGGTGGCATAGATGACTCGATTCCGACATCTCTGATAAAGGCATTCACTCTCCCTTGTGGATGAGCTGTTAGCCTATGGACGGCCGGCAAAGCCGAATGAATTGATTGGCATATGTTTGGCCTGAATGACTGCGACGGGCCGGCTATGACCGGCACCGACCGCTCGAATGGTCGGGTTGGATCGAGAGATTCATCGCCAACATCTGTGTCATGGTAGTGATATGTAACCGGTAGTACGGATTGACAGACGGAAACATCACTAGAATCTTCGTCAATCCGATTTGTGCGGATTGCGGTATGATAAAAGTCCCCGTGCTGGTACAGCGGTACAGTCGGACGGACTGGTATATGACTAAAATCTCCATATGGTTGGACGACCAGTGCCTGTTGGGCTGGACGGCCGTAGCCAGATGGACGGTCAGTGCCGGCAAGTGTCGGCTGGAAGCTTGGCTGGACGACCGGTGCCATTTGGGCTGAACGGTCATTGCCAGATCGACGCCCGGTGCCGGTTAGTGCTGGCTGGAAGGTCGGCTGGATGACCGGTGCCATATGGGCTGAACGGTCATTGCCGGATGGACGCCCGGTGCCGGTTGGTGCCGGCTGTAAGGTAATAATAATTACATAATGCTTATGTAGTGCGGCCAGCACTGCGCGCCCATCTACCATTCGCTCAGAGGGAATGTTGGTTCTGGTACAGCTTGCATATCTGTACAGCATACCAGGTGACCTAGATAACGCAATTCTGTCATAATTGACACTTTCACTAAATCTCCCTTGTGGAGAAGCTGTGAACATATGGATGGCCGGCATTGCCGGCTGATTGAACTGGCGAATGGTCGGCCTGAAAGTCCTGTTCTGGTAAAGCTGCCATATCTGGGTAGCGCATGCCAAGTGGCATAGATGACTCAATTCCGTCACCTCTGATAATGTCACTAATTCTCCCTTGTTTTAAAATCACACCGTCACGTATTTGACGTGACGGGAGGTGTACACCGGCAATACCGACTGATTTGTCTGGTATATGGTCGGCCGGAATGTCGGCGAAGGTCCGGCTATGACCGGCACCTGCCTCTCGAATGGTCTGATTGGACGGAGATTCATCTATAACATTTCTCTCATGGTAGTGATATGTAACCAGTAGTGTAGATTGACTGACGGGTACATCACTATAATCTCCGTAAATCCAATGTACAGCCGGTGCAGGTTGATGCCGGCTGGAAGACCGGTGCCATTTGGGCTTAACGGTCGTTGCCGGATGGTCGGCCGGTGCCGATTGATGCCGGCTGGAAGGTCGGCTGGACGACCGGTGTCATTTGGGCTGAATGGTCGTTGCCGGATGGACGGCCGGTGCCGGTTGATGCCGGCTGGAAGACCGGTGCCATTTGGGCTGAACGGTCGTTGCCGGGTGGACGGCCGGTGCCTGTTGACGCAGGCTGGAAGGTCGGCTGGCCGTCCGGTGCCATTTGGGCTGAACGGCCGGTGCCTGTTGATGCAAGCTGGAAGGTCGGCTGGCTGTCCGGTGCCATTTGGGCTGAACGGACGGTGCCGGATGGAAGGCTAATGCCGGTTGGTGCCTGCTGAAGTGCCGGCTGAACTGACGGTGTCGGCTGGACGAACGGCTGGACGGCCGGCGAAAGTGTATATTAAAATGGATCCAATTGATCCAGCATAGACTCCATGCGTCCGGACTTACAGGCCCGAAAGCCATGCACGGACCTGTGGTGAAATTTACACCCACTGGGCAGCCTAAACCATGGCAACATAATTTCCTCCATTTCCACATTGCCAACACCCATTTTGCCATTCATGCCTTCGTTCTCGACTTTGCTACTGAAACGACAAAAGAAGAGAACAAAGCACAAATTAAAAATTCAGCATATTATTAATTCGATAATACTATAACCGTTACTAACGGAGTAGTCAAATTATTCCGTGCCATGTTAACTCTTAATGACAACACTAGTTATCGCCGTGAGCGTGTTGCAATGGTTCGTTCAAGACGAAGTCTACTGAAACGAAAAAGATGATAAACAAAGCACAATTTAACAATTCAGCACGCTATTAAGTCGCTATTCCATAACCGTAACTAACGGAGGAAGCGAAATGATTAAGTGTCGCGTGAACTACAACACGAAGTCCGCCATTAAATAGTCGCAACTTGGTCGTTCAAAGACTTTTTTGAAGTCTACTGAAACGACAAAGCAGGTAAATAAAGCACAAATTATCAATGCAGCACGTTATTAAATCGCTAATATCGTAAACGTTACATACGGAATAAGCGAAATTATTGAGTGCTACATGTATTACATGCTAGTACCGCCATAAGCGTGCTTGACCACGTTGCAACCTGGTCCGAAGTCTAGAAAAGGTGACAAAGTCACTCAAATTGGAAAATATTGTAAAATAATGTATACGACCTGTAGAGGAATGATTATCCAACACAGTAATTCCAAATTTAACTTCGGATGGTCAGAATTTACACTAAGATGGCTTGGATTCATTGGAGGTCTAATTGTACGTGTTTTCGCGTACAGCGAAGCTAAAAAACTGAAGAAGCAACACCTAGCGGGTAGCAAGGGGAGGTAAGGGGCAAGAGTTATTGCCCTTTGTCTATATGACATAGACAGGAAAGACGAATTTTCGTCTTTTGGTAGGGCTGGATTCACGAGGTAGCAGGCTAATATCCTAAAGTAATGTGATTGGGGAACGTATTCAAAGGAGAAATCCAAGGATCGTTCAAAACTTAATGAAAAAAGAGCAATATGGAAGTTGAATGTGTGCCTACTTTAGTGTACTGACTAGATGCAAGCAGAGGTAGTCACTGATGAATGACTAGAGCAGGTGCGAATCCCAGTGCAGACCACTCTCTTATGGCTTCATTCACCAAAAGCAAATAACATTTTATGACTCTCTTTGCATAAACAAGCCAAAAGATGTGGTTAACATCCTTTTACAGATGGGATTTGCAAGAGTGTGGATGTTCACCTAATTAATCATTATTAGGTAATAAGTCTGACAAGAAGGTGGGATTTGCAAAGAAACTGCTGTACCATTAATGTATTATCTGGTAATGTATCTGATGGGATGGCTGAAGTCGAAAAGGTAGTTATGTTTTCCTAATATATTATTACCAGGTATTGTATCTGAAGAAAAAATCAATTACTATTTATGATTTTGAACCAAAGTCAATTAAATGTCATGTTCCCTATATGCTATCATTTTAGCTTGCACTGATTTTGAACCTGCCAATATACTAAGCTCCAGTACCTATTCTTTAAAAATTATTAAGTTAAATAAACATTCTTGTTCACCTAATTCTATACCCTAACATGCAAATGACACCTTTTCTTATTGTTTCTTGTGTATAAAATCAAGATAATCTGGACTTCTACCCAATATTTAATCCTAGAATATTTAATCCTAGAAACATATGAAAATTGGACTTCTGCCCAATATTTCATCCTAGAAACATATGAATATTGGACTTCTATCCAATATTTCATCCTAGAAACATATGAATATTGGACTTCTACCCAATATTTCATCCTAGAAACATATGAATATTGGACTTCTACCCAATATTTCATCCTAGAAACATATGAATATTGGACTTCTACCCAATATATCATCCTAGAAACATATGAATATAGGACTTCTACTATGGAAACTTGCTTATCACTGATTTTAAAGGTTGCTGTTTAAAGTTACTCAACAACTGTGTTGAATTAAAATAAGAAGAATTGTTGTAATATTATTATAAAGTTTTAAAAGTATTTCATCAATAATTTAAATATCTGCCATGAAAATATCCAAACACAAAAGAATTAAGTGACTATTTTGAACTCTATACATTTTTAACATTTTACACTCAATTTTCCCTATTTTCACAGGCCACAATTCCTTGTGACTGGATTGAAAAGCCCTTTGGCCCAAATTCTTAAGTCCAAAATGGACCCTGAATTAGCAATCGGTGTTACTTCTACTATATATATCCCTTGTTATGCTCGTTAAGGTAATTTTGTTCCCAAAGCCAGTACTGTAAAAAACTTTTTTTTTTAAAAAATGATTGAGAAAGGGCCAAATTTCATCCCCTAAAAATGCCCAGACAAATCCTTTAGACTTTCCTTAAGGATTTTGACCTTAATGTGACAGGAAATAGATATGGCTAGTGAAGGAAGTAGGTAGTAAGCTTCTGCATGAAAACATGATATAATGGAAATAAAGAATATGTAAATATATCCACTTTCTTTATATTTCATTGATTTTTCTTTAAGATTATAATGGGCAATTTTTGAAAATATTTTGTGACACTATCACATGTTAATGGAGAGATCCAAATGCTGTACTGATAATTATTCCTTGTGGCAAATAAAAAGAGGTGTGACAGACAGATGGATAGATTGACTGTTAATTGGAAAGACTTATAGAGTGAGATTACCACATTTTCCACATGATTTCAAGAATACTCCTTAACACAATCACTGATCTGCAAACTATGTTATAATGTACTGTATGTGAGACTGTCAAACTATGCCATAATGTACTGTATGTGGGACTGTCAAACTATGCCATAATGTAATGTGCCAACAGTCTTTACTTATCACGATGATATAATCTGAAATATATTTGAATGAATTCACAATAGTTTCAAAATAGTGATTTAGCACTTTGTAATTTAATTTCATAGTTTAAACAAATAATTCCTCACAAATAGTAGCTAAGTCACAATTAAAACTGATTCCTCTAAAGTCTGATATTAAGACAGGAATGAGTAATTCTAAATTATGCATTTATATAAAAACTAACACAATAAAAAAAAACCAGGATGATGGTCATTTTCCCAACAAATTTGTAAATAACTTCCTTCAAGAACGTTTTTAATTTCTAAAGTGCCTAGACCTTGAACACAACATCTGTACACATATTACTTTCAGGTAATAATGATCCTAAAATATAATCTAACATCATGGATAAGATCTAGTTGCTTTAATGTTGTTTACCAAAAAAAAAAAACAGGTAGGCCCAAACCCCAACCCTTAATTATGGACAAAGGTCAGTCACACAATACAAACTAAATATAAAAACAATTGGGTACATTTAAGGGTATTCCTAGTTGTAATAATATGGTCGCTATTGCTGTAGGGTTTAATGCCATTTTTCAGCACACGATAGGTTATACATGGCAGCCAGTATTAATGGTGTTAGAAGAACCTGTGAAAACCCAGGAAAGAACCACCGACCCACAAGAAGCGACTGGCAAGCTTTCTCTCATACCCACAATGGCTGAACCCTAGATGCAAACCCATGCAGACAGAGGTGAGATGGCAGTGATCCGTAACAGTGAGCACTTTATACCACATGACCATTCGGAGCACTGAAATAAAATGATGACAACAAGACCTAACATAACAAATAACACTGTCAAATAAGATGAACAATTTAGTAGATGAAAAGAAAATCAAATTAATTAATGTATAATACATTTAGAATAATCAGTTAAAATATGACAAAGTTGATTAAACAAAATGTTTCAAGTAAGAAAATAAAAGTATCAAGATGTTTCTTTGCATAAAATCAATAGTTAGTTGGGGCTTCTGGTGGATGAGTGGTCTGTGGGGCTCGTTGTTACTGATCACTACCTTTTCACCTCTGTTATTCATGTGGGTTCAAGTCTTGGTGGTTCCTGCCAGGGATTCTTCAGGTTATTCCCCCACCAGTTACTTTGGCCACCACGTGCTGAAAAAGAGGCATTACATCTACAAAAACAACAACACTAGATGCAATGCATCAAAGATAAGTTTGACAAAACATCTGAAAAATTACTTACCTGAAGTAAAAGTAGAGTAAATATTTGATCTATCTTTAAATATATTGAAAAAAAATGTAAGTAATCTTTTGTAAGTGCTAGGGATTTATGTCAGTACCTTCTCTGTGAAGTTTGTCTGCCTTTGGTGCAGATGGTAAGACAAGGTGACGGGACAGAGTAGGGGGACTTGAGATGTCATGGAGATCCAGAAATCCACAGATATCCAGTGTGCTGCAAATGCTCCTCTGGACTACCTTAAACTCGTGGTGTCTGGGTAAGAAAAAAGAATCATATAGTTGTAAGTTTAGAATTCTGTGGAAAACTATATACTGCCGGCTCCAACAAACATCTTCCAAATACCTAGCAAAAGTTAACTGCGGTGTAAAGAGCGTAAGAAGTTGATTACTGTGACCAACTTGTTAAAAGCAGTACAATCCATGATAAATAACGTTTTATGACGGTATATGCTTGTTAAAAACAGTACCATCCAAGATAAATAACGTTTTATGATTGTATAATTATGCTTGTTAAAAGCAGTACCATCCACGATAAATAACGTTTTATGACGATATATGCTTGTTAAAAGCAGTGCCATCCACGATAAATAACATTTTATGATTGCATAATTATGCTTGTTAAAAGCAGTACCATCCATGATAAATAACGTTTTATGATTTTATAATTATGCTTGTTGAAAACAGTACCATCCATAAAAAATCATGTTTTATGACAGTATATGCTTGTTAAAAGCAGTACCATCCATGATAAATAACGTTTTATGATGGTATATGATTGTTAAAAGCAGTACCATCCATGATAAATAATGTTTTATGATTGTATAATAATGCTTGTTAAAAACAGTACCATCCATGATAAATAACGTTTTATGACGGTATATGCTTGTTAAAAGCAGTACCATCCATGATAAATAACATTTTATGATTGCATAATTATGCTTGTTAAAAGCAGTACCATCCACGATAAATAACGTTTTATGACGATATATGCTTGTTAAAAGCAGTGCCATCCACGATAAATAATGTTTTATGACGTTATATGCTTGTTAAAAACAGTACCATCCATGATAAATAACGTTATATGATTGTATAATTATGCTTGTTGAAAACAGTACCATCCACGATAAATAACATTTTATGATGGTATATGCTTGTTAAAAGCAGTACCATCCATGATAAATAACATTTTATGATTGCATAATTATGCTTGTTAAAAGCAGTACCATCCATGATAAATAACGTTTTATGATTTTATAATTATGCTTGTTGAAAACAGTGCAATCCACGATAAATAACGTTTTATGACGGTATATGCTTGTCAAAAGCAGTACCATCCACGATAAATAACGTTTTATGATCAATAAATAATGTTTTATGATTTTATAATTATGATTGTTGAAAACAGTACCATCAACGATAAAAAACGTTTTATGATGGTATATGCTTGTTAAAAGCAGTACCATCCATGATAAATAACATTTTATGATTGCATAATTATGCTTGTTAAAAGCAGTACCATCCATGATAAATAACGTTTTATGATTTTATAATCATGCTTGTTGAAAACAGTGCAATCCACGATAAATAACGTTTTATGACGGTATATGCTTGTCAAAAGCAGTACCATCCACGATAAATAACGTTTTATGATCAATAAATAACGTTTTATGATTTTATAATTATGCTTGTTGAAAACAGTACCATCCACGAGAAATAACGTTTTATGATGGTATATGCTTGTTAAAAGTAGTACCATCCATGAAAAAAAATGTTTTATGATCAATAAATAACATTTTATGATTGTATACTTATGCTTGTTGAAAACAGTACCATCCACGATAAATAACGTTTTATGATTGTATAATTATGCTTGTTAAAAGCAGTGCCATCCACGATAAATAATGTTTTATGACGGTATATGCTTGTTAAAAGCAGTACCATCCATGATAAATAACGTTTTATAATCAATAAATAACGTTTTATTTTTGTCTAATAATGCTTGTTAAAAGCAGTACCATCCACGATAAATAACGTTTTATGATTGTATAATTATGCTTGTTAAAAACAGTACCATCCATGATAAATAACGTTTTATGATTGTATATGCTTGTTAAAAGGAGTGCCATCCATGATAAATAATGTTTTATGACGGTATATGCTTGTTAAAAGCAGTACCATCCACGATAAATAATGTTATATGATCAATAAATAACGTTTTATGATTGTATAATAATGCTTGTTAAAAGCAGTACCATCCATGATAAATAACGTTACATGAGCAATAAATAACGTTTTATGATTGTATAATAATGCTTGTTAAAAGCAATACCATCCACGATAAATAACGTTTTATGATTGTATAATAATGCTTGTTAAAAACAGTACCATCCATAATAAATCACGTTTTATGAAGGTATATGCTTGTTAAAAGCAGTACCATCCACGATAAATAACATTTTATGATCAATAAATAACGTTTTATGATTGTATAATAATGCTTGTTAAAAACAGTACCATCCATAATAAATCACGTTTTATGAAGGTATATGCTTGTTAAAAGCAGTACCATCCACGATAAATAACATTTTATGATCAATAAATAACGTTTTATGATTTTATAATTATACTTGTTGAAAACAGTACCATCCACGATAAATAACGTTTTATGATTGGATAATTATGCTTGTTAAAAGCAGTACCATCCACGATAAATAACGTTTTATGACGGTATATGCTTGTTAAAAGCAGTACCATCCATGAAAAATAATGTTTTATGATCAATAAATAACGTTTTATGATTGTATAATTATGCTTGTTAAAAGCAGTACCATCCATGATAAATAACGTTATATGATTGTACAATTATGCTTGTTGAAAACAGTACCATCCACAATAAATAACGTTTTATGATTGTATAATTATACTTGTTAAAAGCAGTACCATCCATGACAAATAACGTTTTAGGATTGTATATTCAACAGTATCAAAGAAAATCAGTGAAATTCAAAAACTGAACAGCAATGTTTATGCCAACAATAACAATGACAAAAACATCAAGAAAAGTGAACCGTTTGTCTTACCTATCATATTAAGTCAAAGTTTTGTACTGAATATTCAATACATGCAGAGGAGTGATTGTCTTATACACACATCATCCAAAAAATTTGAAAAATCTCAGGTTAATGTTGGAGACTCAAGATGCTTGCAGTACACACAAATATTATCAATTCAAATATTTTTACATCGTACCGCTATTCCCATTTATAGCATGCACTGTATTTATCTGTTTCATGACAGTATTCGTCACACAATACTTGCATTCTACATTTACAGGTAAATTAAAAAATTAAATACTACCTGACACAAAGTGAAGTGTCCTTCAATGTTGTATACCATAAATTGTTTACATTTCTGTGAAATTCTTAACAAGTTTTATCTGTATAATATTTATTTTATTATTTATTTAATATTTATTTGTATAATATCTGCTATATAAACCATTTAATTTAATTTGTATTTCTGTTACTTCCCAAGTTTTCTACCACTGCACATAGTTAAATAAGCCAGGCTTGTAAAGGCAGTACTCACTTTGTTTTCAAGTTGACAATACTTTTAATCAAGCCGCAAACTTAATTTATGTTCAGTTCCATATAGTTTTCAAGTTGACAATACTTTTAATCAAGCCGCAAACTTAATTTATGTTCAGTTCCATATAGAGTTTTCAAATGAATCTCTGACCTAGATCCCTAATCTGCAAGATCAACATAATAAATTCTCTTCTGATCATATCTGCAATTGCCCTATCTTTTGTCATCATCTAATTTCTACCATTTCAGTGGCACCTTAAACTTTCACATGTATACAAACTGTCACAGCACAAGGGTACTGAATCTTTGTTAAAACAACATGATCTGCATAATTCTGGACTATTTGCTTAACTGGTGAATGCAACCTTGTCTAAACAGTTAATACCAGCCAGAGACCCTAAACATTTTGTTCTCATCAGCAATGAAATCAGTGCTTGGTGGCAGTACAGGTTAGCTCCATGGATTATCTGCGCATCCAGGGAACACCTCATTAGCTAGTATGAATAATTTACCTGCACTACAAGTATCTGAATCTAACCACTTACTTGCAGTATCTCTCTGGAGGAGGAAACAAGGTAACATTGCACTTAAGATTGCCGCATCGCAACAGACCATAATATGGTGCGTAGCAGGAGTCTGCCAATCTCTGGAACATGGCCTGTACACTGGACAAGCTCAGATTACCCTCAGGAACATGTACCTCCCCTCCTGAAATGCAATATATTTTATCAATGATTACTCCTAAGAGATGATCAAAACTGACAATGTGAAGCTATTTTGTTTATGATTTCCTTGATAAATGGCACCACAAAAGAGTTTCTTGAGATCAAATTTGATTCATCTAAAAGAAATGATTATATCAGTTTCTTTACATCTTTGCAAAAAAATCAACATATTTCACGAGGATTTGCCATGGCACACAATATTATAAGCCCTGGTTCAAAATGTTTTATTGGCAACACAAACCCCAAAACTGATTGAGATCAATATTTTTTAAAACTGATAAGCAATCTGTAAAATTGTCAACAGACCCCAGCCCCAATCCAAAATAAATATCAATTACCTTTGTTGCTTAGATCTATAAGCTGTTGATAAAGCGGAATCACATCACCAAGTGCTGGATCATTAGGATTAGCAATACACATCACGTGGAGTTTGGTGGGGAAAGGAAATGGGAGGGGGCATTTTTCATCTGACACTTCCCCAGCTTGGATGCTCTTCCATTTCTTTAGGGTTTCCTTTAGGGAACCCGGCCCAACACCCATGTTACCATCTGTGATAAGAATCACCTGAAATAGTTATTTACAAGCATGCTGATGTACATGAAATGACTAGTGGGTTCAACAAAGAGAAGTATTTAATGATAACAGCATGGTATTGCAATGAATAATGCTAGTAGTGGTGTAGCAGCTACCCAAGTAAAGCACGAAACTGTGGAGTTGCATCCAGGCCCTGCCAGAAAGCCCAAATTCACACCAAACAACTGTTGCTTTATTTTCTTTATTGGGAGAGGAGATGGGCAGAATATCTTGCTTTGCTACTAAATAATATGGATTGTTTTTCCCTGACAAAATATCTTCTCCATACTGATAAGATTTCAATGACAAATAAGGTGAGCTACTAATTTTGAAAAAAAAAGCAAAGACGAAAGCCATCACAAAAATTAGCGTTAGGTTTTAAAATTTGTCCTTCCTCACAAACTCAACCCCTACCCCTCCAATTCAGTCATCTACACATCTTCTAGAAGCCTTAAAAAAATATGATCGACCTCCGCCAATCAGTGTTGATGGGGATCAGAATACAAAACCCCTACCATCTATGAAAATGACCTCTGACACCATCCTTCTCCTCCTCTGGGGACTGCATCCATGATTTGAACTTTAGCATGATCTATCTTCCTAAAACATCACTAAAAATATCACTCTCCTTCAACTGGTGTTGATGGGGTTAAAGTTTCAAGGAAAGTAGGGTAAGCTAGATGAATGAACTGAGACACTTACATGCAGATAAACTTTACCTATCACAAAATGTTGACATAAGTCTGGAAACAAAAGTTTCAATCCTGCCCAATATATAAGTACAACAAGGATATCACATCTACCTTTCAACAGGTGTTAATTTATTCAAGTGTAAGTCATTCATCTAAATGTATTATTGAAAGAATGACGATTTCTTGCATGGGTGGTAATCAAATGTGTTTCATGTTGATTACTTATATATGTTTATATGTGTGGGTTTGTTTTATCTCCATGACTATGAGGATGCTGAGTAAGATTATGGATATGAATTGACCCTGTAGCAAGCTAGCGACTGTCAAGGCCAACAGCCAATCAGCACTGTTAACACTTCAAGACACACAGTGTATGTAGCCGAATAGCAACAATATCTGGTTACAGCAATCACATCATTATCTTGAGTATCAATCTCCCAATTAAATTTTGCATCAGTTCTTGATTGCCCTTTGCTGTTTCTGCAGTCAAAATACTGCATTATGTAGAGTACCTGTTTTACTGCATGAATGTCAATTAGCACAAAAAGGAATTAGTTTGTCTACATGGGTACAAAGTTATTCCATAGGATGTACATTACTTATGTGTTAATTATCAAGTTCACTGTGGACTACCAATGTGTTTTCCACTTATATGTGTAGTTTTAGGTTACCTGTGTGGTGTGCATTACCTTTGCAGGTAAGTATTACCTGCATGAAGTCTGCTTATAGAAAATGTATTATTTCCACATGTGTAGGTAAGATACATATACATATGTGTACATATGGATGGCATGTGTGGCATGAATGATCTCTCTAGGTAAGGATTACTGGTATGACATTGGATTACCAGAGTAAGTGATCACTTTACTGCCTGTGCACAATGAAGGTATGCATTAACTGTGCAATTGTGGATTACCTGTGTATGCATGGATATCTATGCATGTGTAGTGTGTGGATGTGGACTATCTTGTGAATTACCGTCACAGGTGTAAATTACCTGCACGGATGTGGCTGTGCCCCACTCCTCCACAACCAGTGTGGAGATGCCTGCCAGGACTGACTCAAAACAGGTCTTGTTATACTCATCTAGTTTGGTAAGAGCAGTCTTGATGGTCTCCACATCCCTGGTGAATGGCACCAGCTGCTCCCAAAGGTAGGAAAATATCACCTGCAAAGAAACACCTTCTTTAATAAAAGCAAACCTTTAAAAACAAATCAATTTTAAAAAATACCTATGTAAGGAACAGCAACATATTAGCATATCATGAAGAGATGGACTGTTGATCGAAAGATTTAATCTGCTTATATCAATTAGGTTATTAATAAAATGTATTAAAATAAGTTATATAATTTTTGACCACCACTCAACTGTACAAGACCACTATGGTAGCTTAAGTGGTTAGAGCATCTACCTTGGACTCAAACCCTGGCAGAGTCATACCAGAGACTTATAAAAATGTTACTATAGTAAATCCTGTATTAAGAGACCACACTCTCAATGTACAAATTTAATGATTATATAGCAATACCTGTTATGAGAGACCACCTGTCTTGAGAGGCCATACCTTTTTGGCAAGAGAGGTGGTCTCTCAAGACAGGTTCTACTGTAGCAGTACCTCACTTAACACTTGACATTAAGAGGTTAATGTTAGGACTGGCTGGCAGATGCAGTGTAAGACATCACTATTATCTGCCACAATGTGGATAGACATCATAATGATATAACTAAATTGTTAAAGCTTTGTTAAAATCCCAAAACTAAAACACACACACAATTGTCCAAAGCTAAACATGGTCAAGTGTATCTAATAACAACAACAAACCATACTCAATACTTGTTCAATTCAAGGAGTAACAGATTACAAGTTAGTGTAGTTAAATGTTGAGGTTTTTTTACATTTTGAAAAACAAGAATTCCTCAAAATGAAATGTCTCACCTTCATGCATTATGACAGATTTTATAGTGAAACTGCATTAAATGCAAAATAAATAAAGCTGTAACATGGAGTCACTATGGGACTCTTTGGTCTGTAATGTATGTATAGCAATTTTAGTGATGGCGTCACTGTGGGACTCTTTGGTCTGTAATGTATGTGTTACAATTTTAGTGCAAGATGGCAGGTTTCTGTAACTTGTTTTTCGATGTTCCTCAAATCTTGACACAAAGAGTGGTTTTGGTAAGGAAAAAATAAATAAATAAAAACAAATTCTCTTTAATGGATGTCTATCCAAATTTATGGTGGCACTATTAATGCCCACATTCACTAAGGTAGAAATAATCTATGATGGCAATTAATATCCATTTAAAAAAAAAAACATATCTGGCAATGTAAACATTCAAAAGTTTGAATTAATAATAAAAATGAGACTACAATAATACAAACAAGGCAATTTGTAACTTAAATGATTTATTAATCTGAAAAACAAATTAATCAAGAAAAGACAGGAATTTATAATAATAAATGCTTGCAGTAATGAGTGAACACTAAAGTAAAAAAAAAGATCAAGATCCAAAAAAGATCCATGGTGCAGCTCAATTCAGGTTAACAAGATATTGAAACAGGTTCTTGTATTCATGAGTCACATGAGCACATAATAAAACATATATTGTAATTGGGCAAGAGTCTGTGGGATATATGCTGTCTGTACAGTACAGACAACAAAATTATTGTCGTAAAACTATTGAAACAAACAAAATTATTTAAATTTTAGCACTATTAATGCATTATGTACTAAAATGTTTCTTTGTACCTTGATAATGTGTTTCCCCCCAAGTTGGAGGAGCGGATCTGATATGTGTATTTAATTTATACTGTGTACTTGACCTTTGTCCATGATTTAGGATAGAATGATGGCCTACCTGACTACTGTCATACAATGTTTGCCTATGTTTTATCAAAGTTATAAGATGTAATAAAATGTTTATTAAAATTGAAGTTCATGGCTTGATCTAGTTTAGGAATTAGTAAATAATAACATTAGAAATGACCCACATCAATAGCATTTCATTGTGTCATAAGAAATGTGATAGTCCATATATAAAGGCCTAGGGAAACATTAATTTCTAGTTTAATATCAGTCTGTGAAATCACTTTTTGTTGTGTTCAGATATAATTTGAGGGTAATCATTTAAATTAATCATTGGAATAACAAAGTGCTCATAGACCTTGTAGATTAAAATTGCTTTGGAATTAATGAGTATTCATTTTAAGACATTCTGGATTATATTATTGTGATACATCAGCATATTCAAGATTACTGGAATTCATTCAGAAGATTCTAAACTTCTAGACTTCTGATAGAACATTCAGGATAACATGGGATTTAATTCACAACAATGTCTTTACAATTTTCATTTTGTATGCTGCATATATTAATTGTTTGTGAATTTTACAACACTTCTTGGTTTTGCTTCTTTCTGTTACTAAGTTTAAGACCATATACATTTCAAATATATTAAAATTTGTATTTAAAATTTAAAAGGACCTTATTTCAGAATTTTCACTGACCTGGAAAAGATTTTAATTTCATTTGAGAAATCTTTAGTGGAATCAGCAAGCATTCACAATGTCATTTAATGTAGTGAACATTGTTTCAAATCCTACCTAGAAGATTTTAAGAGTCCTTGCCTGAGTCTGCATAACAATTTTATATTTTTTTGGAGATAAAAGCATCTTTTAACAAAGCAAGATATAAAAACTACTTTGGTTTGGTACTGGGAAGAGAAATTCTGAATAACACTTGGGTTTGATTAGAAAGTCTGTCTCTGGCTTTGATAGGAAACTAAAATGATTTACAGTTTTAAAAAATCCAGATAGAATTGGAATTAACAAAGCTACCACTTCTGAAAGAAATGATGAAATGGCAAATTTGAAAGAGGAAAAGAAGAGCAAATGGAAATCCAAAGACAGAGAGGAGAGAAATACAAATGTAGAAAGAGGAATGTTTGAGGCAGAGAGAAAAAGAAGAGAGGGAAATACTAATAAAGAGAGAAGGGAAATGCATAGAGATTGAAACAATTTGAACTGGCATATGGAAAACACTACCCTCAATTTCACATAAGAACAGGTTTTTATATTACCAAAAATATTGTTAACACCTCCTTTACAAGAAAATAAGTAGATACTTTCCTCATTATGAGAAAATTGCTGAAAACTTTAAATTGCCAATGGACTTTATTAGTAAACTTAACAGCAAAGCTCATGAAGCCTACATTTCACTGTCGGTACAATAGTGCCAAGTATGATGTTTTAAGGAATGTATCCAGAAGGGTTATGAACTGATACCTGAGACAAAATCAACAAAGGTTAAGGAACTATAGAAAAGAAACTGGACAAACTCATGTCAAATTCAACAAGGGAAAAAACCAACTATATGACAGGAGGTGGTCAGTCAAAAAAGTTTAAAAAGATTACAATAATCTCAATCCATCAGCATATTTAAGATTACTAGAATTCATTAAATATGTCTGGCACCTCCATGATGATCACAACATTAATTATACATTCAATTTACATACATGTAAGAATACAGTAAAGCTGATATGTCTTTTCAAAACCCCATGCCTTGCACGGGGGTTTCTTAATCCCCTCCACTTTCATTCCAATATAATGCTCCACAACGAAATAAAAAATACAAATCACCAACAGCCTTGGCAAGCATGCTAATGGCATCTCCACCATGGAGCAGATCATCAACATTACAGATTTACATTTGAACAGCCAATCAATGATGACCAGCCATGGAAAGACCGATACATCATGACAATCAAATACCATTACAAGACAAGATAAACAAACAAGATATCATAAAGTTAGTATGTAACATTGTGAAGATTTCTTTGAATAATGTAAAAGGTGTCAATCAGCCATTTCTGAATGCAAAAGTACATTAGTACAGTTTTGGAGTCATTACTACTATGTTAAAATTATTTACAATTTGATTTGGCATTATGTCTACTACATACTATTAGTCTTCTTTAGAATTAGTCTCTCTCGCTCTCTGTCTCTCCCTCCCTCCCTCCCTAGACCTCTAGACAGCATGATTGCAGAGGTCACCATGTACATATAACAGAACATGTGTACTTGACAGTGGTCATCCACAACAGCTCCACAACAAAGCATTGAGTGTGGAGCAATGTTCTATGAGCTTCTACAGCAACTCCATCAGGATTTGAAGAGATATGTTAGAGGGTTTTTCTTTTCTTTTTAATCCTCTCATCTTTATCCTCACCCCTACAGTGATGCATGCAGTTCCAAAAATACACATGAGCTGTAATGTATCCACTCTGAATATTTCTTTCTTTCTGAAATAATTTTTTATTGTTAGGATGGATAAAATGTTGTTTGTCTATTTTAACCATTTCCAATCATGTCAAAACATGATGCCGATTTACTTTCCCTCACTTTCCTTCAAGACATTCAAGATAATCAGGTGAATGAATGAATGAATGGATGGGTAACACTTGAGGATAACCAGGGGTGTGAATGGATGGATGGAAAAGGATAACACTGCAGAATAATCAGATGCATGACTGAATGGATGGTTAAAATTACATGTAACACTATATGCCCTTTCGACAAGGCAAAACAAGTATATTCTTGTGTTTTTTGTAAGTTCTTACTAATGCAATTATTTACTTAGGTACCTTCATGAAGGTTATTTTCCACTAACTAATGATTTTTAAAAAAAATAGAAAATGTTAATTGTGACCAGAGGTCCAGTAAAAGACAAACTAATATTGTTGCAGGAACAACTATTTATTCTTGCGTATGATCTAGAAGAAACAATTTGTATTAATGTTGTGTTCAGTACTCACTTGTGCTGGAAATTATTTCTTCAAATTATCTAGTTCAAGAAAACTTTCGCTGGAAATACAGACTGTTCATTTTTTTTTTATATTCTTGGACAGAGACATTCAGTGAGACTTATAGTAAATTCAAACCTGGAATTAAATGAATGTGTTTCAACAAAAGACTGTTGGGACATCAGCATTATACAGGTCATCTCAGACACATCAACACTTCAGCACTGGACTTAATTTCTACAAAAGTTTATTCAGAACTTTAAATTATTTGGACTTGTGTCTGTAATTCTATGATTATTTTGGGAATTCTTTTGCAATAATGTAAGTTCTTTTTTTCATTTTCACTTTTGATTCTAGAAAAATAAATTATTTGTTGAATTTTGCAAAACCTGTTGGCTGGTTTTCACTCTTTTCTGTTACTTATTTTAAGAGCATAGACTTGTAACACCATGATAAATTCCAATTTGGCCAGTGTCA
Organism: Unio pictorum; assembly: GCA_030141615.1. Lineage (NCBI taxonomy): Eukaryota > Metazoa > Mollusca > Bivalvia > Unionida > Unionidae > Unio > Unio pictorum. Next base: position 1,120,869 of record JARLTB010000274.1, on the reverse strand, counting down.
TTGGGCAGGTGAAAATCCAGAGGAATAAAAGATCAGAAAGGACTATGGTATCCTCTCTTCTATGATATCATAGCATGCCTGAGATCAGTAGCTTTAATTGGTACTAATTGTTTCTCACTGATGAGTCACTGAGGTATGGATACCTACATTGATATAAAGTATTCCACTGAGATTATACTCCATTGTCTTTGTATGCCTTGAAGGCAATGGCCTTCTCATTTGAGGCCTTCTATGCCACTGGTTGCGAGAACTGTTTATTTTTAAAGATGTATTTAATAGGATCCCAATTTGCAGGTTCAGTAACTCTTGGTTGGGGTGAAACATCTGCCATCATGGTTGCTTAACACAAATAAGGGAAAATCTTGATTCCTGATGATCTTGTTGCAAGATTGATAATTGTGGTACAATACTTCCTATTTGAGGAGCAATCAGGATGAGGAGACACTCAGATTCTTTTGATTCCTGTATCAGTTTCAGAATCTAAGGTGTTAGAGAAGTGTATACATTTGACTATTCCCATCTACAGAAAGAAGAGTAATTGATTACCCATGTCTTTTTGGGTCCAGGACTGTTAAGACAAAGGGCAAGGTTTCTGGTATTCCACCCTGAAACCAATAATAGGCCAATTCCATCTAATATCCACCCTGCCACCAATAATAGGCCAATTCCATCTAATATCCACCTTGCCATCAATAATAGTAGAACTCCATCTAATATCTATCAAAGAAAACTGAGGGATGAAAAGACCATTCCATCTGTATTAGTTCTTTCTTTCAGAACAATGTGTCTGCCAATATATTAATCATCCTTGAATATGTAGAACGTAAACCTGGATTATTGTTGAGGACACCACTTTAGAAACTCCCCAGCAAGAATACAAAGATTGTACTTGTTTCCACTTTGTTGTCTCAGAGAAGTCACCATGATGAAGTTATCAGACAGAATGAGAGCTCCATTCATATTATCAGACAGAATGAGAACTACATTTGCATTTTCAGATAGAATGAGAACTCCATTCATATTATCAGACAGAATGAGAATTCCATTCATATTATCGGATAGAATGGAACTCCATTAATATTATCAGACAGAATGAGAACTCCATTTATTGAACAGAATGAGAACTCCATTCATATCAGATAGAATATGAACTCCATTCATATAATCAGATAGAATGAGAACTCAATTTATATTATCAGACAGAATATGAACTCTATTCATATTATCAGATAGAATATGAACTCCATTCATATTATCAGATAGAATGCGAACATTCATATTATCAGACAGAATATGAACTCTATTCATATTATCAGATAGAATATGAACTATTCATATTATCAGATAGAATAAGAACTCCATTCATATTATCAGACAGAATATGAACTCTATTCATATTATCAGATAGAATATGAACTCTGTTCATATTATCAGATAGAATAAGAACTCCATTCATATTATCAGAAAAAATATGAACTCCATTCATATTATCAGATAGAATATGAACTCTATTCATATTATTAGATAGAATATGAACTCCATTCATATTATCAGATAGAATGCGAACATTCATATTATCAGCATTGTCAACCAAATCTTGAAAGGGTACAAGAAGAATGAGAATGAAAGGAAGGTAAAACGTAAAATCATGTCTAACAACAAAATATATCTAGTCTTCTACTTTGTAGGCTGTTGTAAGCTAATGCCAGAACTACTGCAAACCATTTGTGTGGTATGTGAAATCATGCCTCTTGCAAGTCCACATTGATTGAGTAGTCATCACAATAGACAGCATTAGAACCTGTTGTTAATTCCAAAAGCAAAGCAGTTGACAGGCTGATGACTGAGTGATAAATAGTGTGCTGTAACCAAAAGGATTCTACCAAAAGGAGAACTGGTTTTCAATGGTTGTAATATGATATGACTGCTTGTCAGTGACATGTATCCTAGGGGCATTCCTTTTGTTGGTTTTCTTTCAAATCCCTCTGATGTAGCTGAGTCTGTGAGGGATGGTGTCCTGTAGTGAATTCTATCAAATTAATGTAATCATTAAAGAGAACAGATGATAACGGTTGAAACAAATGAAAGTAGAACCTTCCATAGACAATGATCCTGATTTCAGAACGGTAGACCCAGCACGTAATGCAGTGGCACAAGGACATAACTCGGAAGGGACTAAGCAGAAAACTTCAATATAAGTTAGAACTTCACCCACCAAAGTAAGATCTAATAACAACAAGGGAATGTGAGTGAGAATTTTCATTGCTTATGAATTAAGGTAGTAAAGTGTCCTGTGCTACCAGCGAAGCAAATGGAGAAGAATGTTGAGGACTACACTTTCTTATGAGTCTGATCCTGTTACTTCTAAGATGCTACTAAGTAAAAACTCTCTAGATACTGTCTTGATGGAGAGTGAAGAAACTGTGGCCCCAATATGGATATGTTGGAAGTAGTGGTTAAGCTAGACTTCAATTTTAGGGACTAGTGATTTCTCCTTTTGGATTGAGCAGGGAGAAGTGAGAGTGGAACAGGGATAAGTGGAAACAGTGAAAGATACACAATATATCTATAAGGTGTGTGTCTGTGTGTGTGTTTTCATTCCTTTGTTTGAATATGCACTCTACTTCTTTGTATGCATATCTGCAATTCACACCAGTTTTAAGCAATATTTTTTTACAAACATAAAAAATATTCTGAGTTTTATGTACATTATAAACACAACAATGTGTGAAATATTCATATTCATGTGCAGTGTATTTTGATATAACTTTAAAAGAGCACTGTAGAAACAATACACTGTAATAAATTTTAACTAATAGGAGTATTGACACTACAGGTTTGTGAAAATGCTTAATCAACTACCTTTAAACAAGAACTATATTTTAGTTTACTTTATGAAAGTTCATTATAAAATGGCAGTTGAAAAATATGTATAAATTTGCTTTGAAACTACCCCTGTAACATGTACATGAGAGCTAATGCATGTGTCTTTCCGATCATACTATTCATCCTAATTGCAAACGCATGTCTTCATACCATCTTGTTCATCTCAATTTCTTTCTCGCCAATAAAACATTAACATAACCATTCAAAGATAACAAACTGAATCATTACAATTAGTATATGAATCAACTAAAACCGTCTTTCCAATCAAAGTTTTCGGAAAGTAATTCTATCTTCGTAATGTCAGTCAACTGAAAATTTCTGGCTTTATTATTTGTCTAAGTATGTGTGATAATGTCAGGTTAAACACTATTAGCTTCACTGCTTTGTCCCCTTTATTTTCACAAAAACAAGAGAAAACAACTTTGACCTTACTGTGATTTTCAAATTCCACAACATAGCATTATCCCATACAATTGGGACCAACAAAATTGCATTTTAATGCCAAATCTTAAATAAAAAATTTAGACTTTGCTTTCTATAAATTAAATAAAATATTTGCCCAAATGTCTACAAATGTCTACAAAGACAGACAATCTAATAAACTGATAATTCCCAGGCAGGGCGATGCCAGCCATTATTCCCCCTTCCAAAACAGGCTCACTTATGGTTTCATAATGATTTTATAAAGAAAAGAATGGAGACGCAGCAGCTAAAATCTTCACATGACTGATTCTATTCATTGCAAAAATTGCTATTTACATACTATCGTCTAAGTTTCAAAACACAACTTTGTTGGGTTTTTTAAAATTAAATGATGACTCTCAGGAATCAGCCATTGACAGTTGCTATAACCTGTGACATATATATAACACATCTCTACTATAACTTACTCGGGATGGGTTTAATGGTCAATCGGCTATCTGGTTGGAAGTATCTTAAGGTACTATAAGGATAAGACTGATCCATGAGGGTGCCTATATAAACTGTACATCTCCCACAGGAAGTGCCTCATAAAACTATTTGGGTTAGACTGATCCATGTGAGTGCCTGTATAGACTGTATGTCTCCCACAGGAAGTGGCTCATAAAACTATTTGGGTTAGACTGATCCATGTGAGTGCCTGTATAGACTGTAGGTCTCCCACAGGAAGTGCCTCATAAAACTATTTGGGTTAGACTGATCCATGAGGATGCCTATATAAACTGTACGTCTCCCACAGGAAGTGCCTCATAAAACTATTTGGGTTAGACTGATCCATGTGAGTGCCTGTATAGACTGTACATCTCCCACAGGAAGTGCCTCATAAAACTATTTGGGTTAGACTGATCCATGTGAGTGCCTGTATAGACTGTATGTCTCCCACTGGAAGTGCCTTACAAAACTATTTGGGTTAGACTGATCCATGTGAGTGCCTGTATAGACTGGGTATTGTCCACAGGAAGTGCTTAGCAGCACTGTGGTTTAACGTCCTGTATAACTGGTTTCATGAAGTGGGTTCTTGGATATTACAGCACTAAAACGGGCATAGGACACAAGAAGTGATTAGCAATACTATTTGAGTCATTCAACTAGACAAATTCCTTTTTCTGGTGGATGATACTGCATTATCAGTTGTGGTCATTGCACACTGCAATCAGTTATATAGCCTAGTCTGTTTGTGAAGGAACATGGCCAGCTTGAATGGCATGATGTCCAATTCTTGTGACTGAGATGGTGTAGGTAATATTGATGCACAGCTCAGTATCAAGGGAAATCACTTAAACTGCCACCCAGATTACTTATAGCTTTATACTAAACAAATTTAGCCTCGGAAGGCTGGATTTATAAGGTAGTTGTAGTTCTCCTCAGGTATTATGATTGGGAAATATATTCTGAAGAAGAAGGCTTGATTAATATGTACATGTATGTAGTTGTAGTTCTAAGGTATTATGATTGGGGAATATATACTGAAAAAGAAGGCTGGATTTATAAGGTAGTTGTAGTTATAAGGTATGATGATTGGGAAATATATACTGAAGAAGAAACTTACAACTGAGGTAAACTCCAGCTTGCAGTTAATAGTGAAATGATCAAGAAGCGTGTTGATTCCATGAATAGCTAGATGGCGCCTCTGGAACTCTTCAGTGCTGTCACCTATTGTCACCGGTCGTGTCATGGACAGTGACACATCTAGTGCTATCACAGTAGGCATGTTGTTCTTTATGAGCTGGACCAGACCTGTAAGATAAGGAAATGCATGTTATCTGTTTAATACAAAGTTTTATGTTCACTAGATAATTATCCATAAAACACATAGTTATAATAATAATAATAATAATAATAATAATAATAATAATAATAATAATAATAATAATAATGAGGACTTTGTATAGCACCTAATCTTTTGAAGCTCTAAGCGCTTTACACCATCAATAATGATATGACTACACTACAGAACAACAAATGACAAAAACAATGAAATTGGAAAACATAAAAACATGCTGAAAACATATAAGATACAAAACATGATTAGGTCGCTAAGTTTGTCCTTGCAGTCGAAACAGGTGAGTCTTAAGAGCACTCTTAAAAGAGACCAATGTTTCTTTGTGTCTAATTTCAATGGGCAATTCATTCCACATCGCCGGGCCCTGGTGTGCAAACGAACGTTGTCCATATGACTTTGTTTTCACCTTGGGAACAATGAGTATACGATTATCAGAAGAAGAGCTGTATACACATGGGTGAGGCTGGATAGGTATGTTGGACTGGAGTCTGTCGTTGAAACATAGCACAGAGAACAAATTTTGTATTTGATTCTGTATCGAATTGATAGCCAATGTAGGGTACAGAGCAGTGGTGAGGTGTTCTCTGATCGAGGTACTCTAAAGATGATCCGTGCAGCTGTGTTTTTAACTTTTTGAAGTTTCTGGAATAAATATTGTGATGAACCAGACAGAATTGAGTTACAATAGTCCAGTCTTGAAAGTACTAATGAACACACAAGCGTTTTAGTGGCATCAACTGAAAGATATTTACGAATGGAACTGATGCGTCTCAATTCAAGATATGCAGCCTTTCATATGTTCATGACATGTTGGTGCAATGTGAGAGTTCTGCCTAGAGTAACACCTAGGTTCCATACTGACTGTGAGAATTTAATGTTGGTGTTGCTGATATTTATTGTCTGAGGTAAAGGATGTGAATGAGAAAGTCTTTGTGTAGTGATCAGAATAGCCTCAGTTTTATCATCATTCATCTGAAGCTTGTTACATGTCATCCATGATTTCACATCAGAAATGCACTTCTCTACTCCATGGATGGTAGCATCAACTTCAGTTGGGTGGCTAGACTTGTATGTTTGGGTGTCATCAGCATACAATTGGTGCGACACTGGGTGATGATCTATGACACTTGAGAGTGGCTGAGTATACAGAATGAAGAGAACAGGTCCAACAACACCACAAAATAAGTCAACTGGGCTGGAATGTATTCCATTTGCAGATATAATTTGTGTCCTGTTGACTAAGTAGGACTCAAACCACTGTAAGGCTGTATTGTGAATGCCAAATACTTGCTGGAGACGGTGAAGTAATATATCATGGTCTGTTTGTCAAATGCTGCAGACAAATCAAGGAGGCTGAGGACTGTAATCCTTCTGCTATCCAAAGCAGAGAATGTCATTAACTACTTTCAAAAGAGTAGTTTTAGTACTGTTGCAAGGGCAATATGCAGACTGTACATTGCTAAAAAAGACTGTTTGAATTCAAATAAGATACAATTTGAGTTAGAACAACCTTTTCTAAGATTTTTTATATGAATGGGAGATTAATGAGAGTTATCTGTTAATTAGATAATTATCTGTTTAATACAAAGTTATGTTAACTAGATAATTATCCATATAATACTTAGTTATCTGTTAACTAGATAATTATCCATTTAATACAAAGTTTTCTGTTAAGCAGATAATACAGTTATCTGTTAACTAGATAATTATCTGTATAATATTCATCTGTTAACTAATTATCTGTATAATACATAGTTATCTGTTAACTAGATATTTATCTGCATAATAGTTATGTTACCTAGATAATTATCTATATAATACATAGTTATCTTTTAACTAGATAATTATCTGTATAATACAGTTATCTTTTAACTAGATAATTATCCAGATGATAGTTATCTGTTAACTAGTTAATTATCTACATAATATATAGTTATCTGTTAACTAGATATTTATCTGCATAATAGTTATGTTACCTAGATAATTATCTGTATAATACATAGTTATCTTTTAACTAGATAATTATCCAGATGATAGTTATCTGTTAACTAGTTAATTATCTACATAATACATAGTTATCTGTTAACTAGATAATTATCTCTATAATACATAGTTATCTTTTAACTAGATAATGACTGAAAGCATCTTACTAGTCAATTGCAAAAAGTCACTTGATTATGGTGTTTGTTCTAGAAGTCAAGCCTTCTCGTGGGTTGGTGGTTCTTTCTGGGATTTTCCTCCACCATTTATACTGGCTGCCATGTATAGCCTATCTTGTGCTGAAAAATGGCATTAAACCCTACAACAACAACAATAAGTACACACATGATCAGAGTGAGTCACATGATCAGAGTGAGTCACATGATCAGAGCGAGTCAATGGCATTGAATGCAACAGGTTTCACTATACTCAGAGTAAAATCAAGGGTTTATTAGGTCTAGGGACTAAACGCTGGAATTGGAGATGACACACACAACAAGCTATCTGATTTTTATTAATACTGATGATATGCAAAGGGCTCAGGATAACTATTTCTCATTAAATGGGAACTAATTGGCTGGACTGAATAAAACTTTCTGACCTACTCATCCCTAAGCCATGTAGACACTGAATTAATGATTGAAATTAAATAAATATGTCATTAACAAGTGACAATCTTGCTAACATCTTGCAATGTCAATTATTGATTACATTTGTCTTTTTGCATCCGTGATATCAGTGAAGAACATGTTGGAAAGGTAACCAACCTTGTTTTGAACATGTAAACTCCTTTGATGAAAATAATTAATATTTCCATGCATTTTTTTTTTTAAATTTAAACTTGCACCATTTTCAGTTTTGCAGGAAACCAAAGTAAAGTAAAGAAATGTACTTATTGAAGAAAGTAAAATGAAGATGGGTCTGGTAACAATTGCAACTCAATCATTGATGGGACTAGTGCTTGATTTCATTTTGTGATTTATGCCTACAGTTTACAAAATTTGGTCAGTAAAAGGGTCCTTTCATTGTCAAATCTAGTAGTCCCCCTCTTGATGGCCCCCACCTGACCATCATCCACCCGCATCTTACAGAATCCCTTAGCACCGATGAGTCTGTGTTCAAAAGTACCCTCAAGAACAGCCACCCCTCTGATGTGACCAGCACCCAGCAAATTAGTACAAAAATGTAAAATGTTCCTCTCACAAGCAGCCACTTTTTATGTCAAATGTCTCCTGGACCAGTAATTTATTCATATCGTGACATAAGGTAAGTAATCAGATTATCTCTGCCTTAGATACATGTCTCCCAATGTCAGGTTTCCATTACTGAAAGAAGTGATGGCTAAAATACATGTAACACTAAGATTAATCTGATATCATTATCTATAAAAGCTGACGTTTACATGAAATGGGCTCTACAATGTTATAATAGAGTTTTGGGCTTTAAATATCTTTCAAGTTATTCTCTTTGATGATTGCAACCAGATGTAATTGTCAAGATCATAACATGGTCAGCATAGGCTAAAAATAGATTCTGTACATTAACACACAAAGAAGTTAACCTTGAACAAAACAGGGTATCAGACCAAGACCGAAAAATGACATGACAACACATTTATCGCTTCTTTTATGAAGCAGGTATTTTGTCTATTCTAAAAAATGTTGCGTCAGAATAATTAAATCACATACAATTCGCAATATCTGAATAAATCATTACCAAACACTGACATGGCATCAAGTAAACAGACATTATTTAGAAGAAAGTCAATTATTCTACTCGATGACATCAGTTGGTGTGAGGAGGGTGACTTGCAGAACAATTTTATGTAGAAAAGACTTGAATGAAACAATTTTATGTCGAAAAGACTCAAATAAGCAGCAATAATGTTATTATTCAGCAGCAGTGAAAAAATGGAGCAAACAGAAAGAAAATTATGTATCAAGATTAATTACATTTTTGACAGGTTTTGCAACGTGCATGACATTAATAACAGCTCACATATCATGCTTACATCAAGAATAAAAACTTCTAATGTTTATTCAGTTGAAATAAGTCTATTTTTGTGACAAGAAGAACATTTTATTAATTAATGTTACTTTAAATGAAGATATTAAATGACAATATTAAAAGCTTTCTGATTACATACATTACATATTACTCTCACAAAAATTTAGCCCCCCTCTGGAAAGGCCACCTGTATTATAAGGCCACTTTCCTGGTGCAGAAGGTGAGGCCATGTAAGTGGGGGACCACTGTAGTTGTTATTTAATGGCAGGGACTACTTCATGTATAGTGCATCCCAGTTTCACTACACTATTGTTTAACATTAACTTGGTTTAATATAAAACTAGTTTCTTCAATTTGTTTCTTTCATTCTTAAGACTACTTGTACACCTGTATATTTCCAATTGAAAGTCACATACCTCATGAGAAAATTTTTATGTACAATTTACCTTTATCTGAAATTCATGCATCAAATACTACTGAGGACTATATTTTCTACAGCTAACAGTTAACCAATAAGTCTACCAGGCACTGGTGAACATAGCCTAGTTGAAGTCATTCAGGTCATGTAGGCATGCAGTAGTGACTATGTCAGCTATAGGTGTTGTATTTAAGAACTTGATTACACACAACTTTATTAAGTTTATTTTAATCAGATTTCTTTGCAAGATCTTATGAAACCACCCCTTGAAATACAAAATCAGTTCACATACATGGACAATTTTTATCTGGATGACCAAAAGGTGTGACCCATGGTAAATCCTGATTGAATGTTATGGACTAGATACTACAGTGTAAGTGCTGCAGATTGGAAAAGATCTGTACCCACTGCATGTGTAATGTCTAGATATGATATAAACTTATCTTTACCCATTTGAATGCCCTGCCACCAATAAATAGTCTATGGCGTGTCTATTTATACAGTGGCCAACTTCCATGAAGAATATTCAGAAGGCAGAGAATACACAAATTGCCATCAGAGTATGCATTAGTCCAAATTGTTTTAAATATTCTTGCCTCAAATCAGATTCCACACCATTTGTCATGGCATACTTTTTTTTTTTTTTAAAATGGAGATGCAGAACATTTAATAGTTATATCTGTTAGAAATATGATTTAAAGCTGACAATGGAAAACATGGCAACTCCTGAACAAATCAGCCATTCTGTCAGGTCATTATGTGTAACTTCCTTCAACATACATGGATGTGGTTGGTATTAGATTTGTAAGTTATATGATAACAACTCGAGTGCAAGATCTCTCAACAATTAAGAATGAAATGACATTGGTAATACAACATTATTAGTTACATTTATGAACAACAATTAGAAATGAAATTTTTTTAGTAAAATTAAACTAGTACAAAATTGCTGAACAATCAGGAATTAACAGACATTGGTAAACTTACATTATTATTAAATTAATTAATATTTAAGTAAATAACGGGGTGGACATCTAATTTTAAAAAATTGGAATGAGTGAATGGAACGATTTTTTCACAAACAGTTTCAGACTTCTAAGATTTATTTTATTCTGATCTTAAAGCTAAAAATAGTTTGGAACTCGTAATGTCTGATTGTCTGAACCAGAGACTTATAACTTGTCCATGATCTGAACAACGGAGTCCAAACAAAACTGTGTTGATTTGCCCAGAAAACAAATTGATATTACAAATTAGAGAACATAAATTGCATTATTCATACATGCATGAATTCGGGATATATAAATATTTACGTTGGTGGCAAATGCACCACTACAATGAATTGTGAAATTAAGTATCAACTCGACAAATTGCTTTCTTGAAGCTCTTAAAATACAAAAGTGAACAATGAAGACCATGGAGATCCGAAGGAAAGCTTTAGATAGTCTGGTTCCCTGACCTGTCCCTACTCTGTTACTCTCCTCATAACGAAAAGTGACAGAGTAGAGAGGTCATTAACCGAGCTATTGAGTGGCTCTATGAGAATCTGGATATCTTCAAATCGAAAAGACATGTCATTGGATTTTTGTAAAAGAATACCCAAAGTTGTAGGTTTTGTTCATCAATATACACTAGTTTTGCGGAAACGCTGTTTAAGTAGTTCCAACAATTTAGGTTTAAATTTTCATCCGCGCATGCTGCAGTGCCGCTAAATTTAACGCGATCTGGTTACGGAATTCTGTCTGATTCGGCACAAATAACGGGCTCATTTGGACCATGCGAAATATTAACAGAAAAACAATGAAACACATATACCTATTTATTTTAGTCATTATTACTGTTTTCCCAAGAAGAGTAAGAGACTGTAATAGCTCTTTTAAATTTGCTATAGATGCACTTTAGTTATTAAAAAATGTTTTATAAGAAAACAGATTTGAGCTATCGCAATGAGATTTTTGAACTAAATTAATTTTCTGGTGTTTCAATAAAGAAAATATATAATGTTAACTTTTCATAAATGAAGCCAGTATCAACACTGTGAACAGTAATGCATCTAAATTGATCCAGTGTATTTACTGATTTCTCATACCAATTTAGGCCACAACGTAAGACAGCACATTGCTTTTGTTTTAGTGCTATGTCTTACTATCCAAATAACGTCTTTGTATAGCGTGCCCATTTGTCGGTTAACATAGAAATGAGTAGTCAAAGTTTCAGGAATGCCTCCAAGACTTGGCAGTCTATATCGACACTCTTCCACTAATTTACTTACTATGCTGCCTTTATTTATTTTTTATAGTCATATGATTATATAAATTATATATATATATATATATATATATATATATATATATATATATATATATATATATATATATATATATATATATATATATATATATATATATATATATATATATATTATGTAAAGCACTTACAGGCTTTTAAAGATTAGGCGATATACAAAGTCATTAGTATTAATATTTATCTTGATGGAATGAAAATATGACACTAGCAAACTGACACATTTTCATGTTCCGTTGACATATATTTGAATTTGTTGCAATATGATGGTAGTCAAGGTATGCCGAAGTAAGTAGACTTGTGGGGGGGGGGATATATTTCTTGAATGAAACTAAACATTGCTTACAGTCACAATAGGAGAAATATATTTTTTTAATCATTTCATTAAAGAATAATATTTAAATGAATTGTAGGCCCCTGAAACTTGAAAACAGGTCCATTTCTTTTGTGAGAATTTGAATTTATTAGAGAAAAGACATCAGGGTAAATAAAGTCAGACAAAACATTATAACTTGACTTTGATTGCCAGTTGTAAGTGATATTCCTATAAAAAAAAATTACACTATTAGTTGACATCAAAACTCACTACACAGTACTGTTATTTAGTCAGTAAGACCCATCATCCCCAGAACAAAAATATTGGGTGATGTGTCTTATGTTGTAGAACTAATGCCAGTTTTGCTTTCTTAGCATTATGTTTACACCAAAAAAATTGTATAAAAAGCTATTGATGAGTAAAACTATGTTATAATGTATTTCACTGTTATCATTAAGTTTCCTTCTACTTTCATGGTTGAATTGTTTTTTGAGTAAAATCTTGAACCAATAAACCAAGTTACTTTCATTTTAACTGTTTGAACATTTGAAACACATTAAATCTATTAGATTTTAATATAAATTATTAATCAAATTAAATAGCACTTCCAAATAAATGATGATCACAAAGTTATTTCATGTCAGCATTATATTTTGTGTTCTAGAGTGGTTTTCAAGAAATTGACAAATGACATCAAAAGTGTTTTAATTATAGTGGCTTTGGTCAAGCAGCTTTTGCCTTTCATGGTCAGATGATTCCATTATTAGGGTTTGAAATTAATTAGGTACACAGTCATCAAAGATACTAATAAAAAATGGTGATAATTTAAGTTAAGATGGTTACCAAGACGTAAGCAGATGAAAAAGTGCTAGGGATAATTGATTATTGTGTGAAATCTAACACTGAGAAACAGACTTCCACCATTCAACTAATGAATTACGTGCCAGCATTTAAGGATCATAATAGTTTTTCCATTGCTATTTTAAATAAAATTATTTATTATTTTTAAATAATAATATGCTTCGTTTTTATTTTTACTCTTGTACCGATTCCATTTTCAATAATAATGTGCATACAGTTAAATAATGCATTAATGAAACTCAGTTAAGTGGTATTCATTGTTTTGTATACAAGTTTTTTTTTTCCTGCAAATAAATATTTAACCAAAATTTATTTTTAAAATAGGCATTAATATATTCAGACTAATTGACAATGAAAAAGTAATTGAGAATACATTATGACATATTCAGATTCGCCTGAAGTTCTGAGAATTTTAGAACAGGAAAATGGTACGTCTGACCTGGACTATGTGATTTAGTATTTTCAGTTGTGGAAAGGGTCAGGTAAGCAATAGATATGTATAAGTATTACATAATTATAATAAGCCTTCCTGCAAATTATGTTTTTCTTATTCATTTAAAATAGAAATCTTTAATATTATTTGTTTAAATAATGCTATATTTCAAATTGTGGAGGGAAAAAAATGATTTTGAAAAAGGTGTGGGGTCTATGGGCTTGAGTTGATATGCATGCATGCCCTTTATATACTGCAGGCTAAGTCTTACTCCTCCATTTATAATTTTGTATTCATTTTTTTTATTTTTGTTACCATAAATGTAATGCCCGCAGTCAGAGGCATTCACTTGAACATTTTTATATTTTTAGGAGCTTCATGCCCATTTAAATGGGTCCATTAGCAAAGAAACAATAAAGAAGTTGGCGATGAAGAAGAACCCAGAGATGTACAAAGACTGGAGGATGAGTTTTGATAAGGGGAAGGTGGGGACAATAGATAAGTGAGTGCACCTTATATTAATTTCACATATTTGACTATATATAACATGCACCCAGCTGCAGAGGGCTTCAATCTTTTATCGCATGAAACACTTGTAGTTCAGGGTTTATGCTGTCACTTGTATTGGACTGCATATAAAATTCATGCAGCGGCTAATGGTGTTTAGCTGTCGTTATATAAAATATAGGAGTCCCAGGTGGCCAAGTGGTCTAAAGTGTACACCTTTACCAACACCTTTACCAATCACTGTCATCTTATCTCTGTCCAGGTGGATTCAAGTCATGGGCTCATCCAGCCAAAGTGGGTATGTGAGAAAGCTTGCCAGTAGCTTCCCTTATGTTTGGGTTTTTCCCACCGGTTCTTTCTACATCAGATATTCTGGCCACCTTGTTGAGCCTATAATGTGATGAAAAATGGTGTTTAAACAACAGCAAACAAAACACTGTTAGATCAGGCTAGGTGACGTCACATGAAATGATGAGTTGTGTTCATGGAAAGCAAATGAAACCATACAGTACTGGCATTTCTCCGTGCTAGTTAGAACTTAGTTTTTTATCTGAAATAATTTAATTGAATTCACGTCACTTGTTTCATGCCAATTTATCAGTTCCACATCACATACCTGCGCCAAACATTTTGGATAATTTGTTTTGGGGGTAAGGACGAATCCTCTCATTTGGGGTAAGGATGAATCCTATCATTTGGGGTAAGGACAGATCCTCTCTTTTGGGGGTAAGGATGAATCGTCTCTTTTGGGGTAAAAGGTAACAGTTACTATAACTGAAAGAAGAAATATGATTTCTGCACAACAACATTAGTTTGACATCACTTACCATGGCTAGCTTGCACTTGAGGTTAGATAGTGCTTTGGGATCAAAAGGTCAAGTTTTCTGCACAGAAGCGTTAGTTCTCCATTACTGACCTAAATCATATTTTGGGATATCTTGCATTTGGGATAGAAAAGAAGCCAGTTGATTTGAGGGTCAAAAGAACTAACTGAAAGATAAAAACTGACTTTTGTGTACTAACCTTATTTCTAAATCATGTACATTGACCAAAGTTTGTGGAAGGCTTGCACTTAAGATATGGAAAAAGCCTATTGATTTTGATGTCACAAGTCAGGTGTCTTTGTAACATTTTATTTTTTTATATTTCTTGTTCAAACTTTATGGATGAATTGCACTTGGGGATAATGAAGAAATATGTACACATTAACCAAAATGTTAAAGGCACAGTCACCTTTAGACAAGTTCAAGGTCATTTTAAAACTCATTGGCAACCAATCTCCAGATTTAACCATGCTCATCTAGTGCCTGCACTGAGAATGTTAAACCAGAGGCAGGTGTATACTCTACCATAAAAGGTACTTTTGTTAGCTTGTGAGGGCCAAATTTGTGAAGTTATGGATATTGTCCTGGATAATTAGAATGGTTAGGTAAGTATGGATATTGTCCTGAATAATTAGAATGAATAGGTAAGTATGGATATTGTCCTGGATAATTAGAATGAATAGGTAAGTATGGATATTGTCCTGGATAATTAGAATGGTTAGGTAAGTATGGATATTGTCCTGGATAATTAGAATGAATAGGTAAGTATGGATATTGTCCTGGATAATTAGAATGGTTAGGTAAGTATGGATATTGTCCTGGATAATTAGAATGGTTAGGTAAGTATGGATATTGTCCTGGATAATTAGAATGACTAGGTAAGTATGGATATTGTCCTGGATAATTAGAATGACTAGGTAAGTATGGATATTGTCCTGGATAATTAGAATGACTAGGTAAGTATGGATATTGTCCTGGATAATTAGAATGGTTAGGTAAGTATGGATATTGTCCTGGATAATTAGAATGACTAGGTAAGTATGGATATTGTCCTGGATAATTAGAATGACTAGGTAAGTATGGATATTGTCCTGGATAATTAGAATGACTAGGTAAGTATGGATATTGTCCTGGATAATTAGAATGATTAGGTAAGTATGGATATTGTCCTGGATAATTAGAATGGTTAGGTAAGTATGGATATTGTCCTGGATAATTAGAATGGTTAGGTAAGTATGGATATTGTCCTGGATAATTAGAATGGTTAGGTAAGTATGGATATTGTCCTGGATAATTAGAATGGTTAGGTAAGTATGGATATTGTCCTGGATAATTAGAATGGTTAGGTAAGTGTGGATATTGTCCTGGATAATTAGAATGACTAGGTAAGTATGGATATTGTCCTGGATAATTAGAATGATTAGGTAAGTATTACCAAAGAAACATACCATAATACAACAACTGTTTCTTTCAAGAATCATGTTGCATAATAATCTTAAATAATTTTTAATTCATTATTCCTAATTGTGTAAATATTCATTACAAAATTTTGTGGGTTTTTCTTCTTCTTGAATTTCAGTGTTTTCCAAATGTTTAAGCTGATTCATCAAATATCAGACAACACTGAAGCCATTTACACAGTAAGTGGAGTATTCATTTATTCAGGCAATGCAGTACCTTGTTTACTATTTACAAATGAGATTTTATTCAAGTAGTCTATTGCCTTGCTTACCTTTTACAAATTAGGTTTATTCAAACATTACAGTGCCTTAGTTACTTTATACAAATAGGTTTTTTCAATTAGTCTAGTGACTTACTTGTAGTCAGACCTTAAATCTGACATTGAGTTTCTACCACCAACCAATCAGAAAATACCTTTACAAAATTGCATTATCTGTGATTGGTCAGAGCAAGATCATTAGTCCAGAGATTTTTTATGTATTGACCTGATCTGCACTATATTATGAAGTAGCTCATCTGAATTTGTTTTCTTTGTTGTTAGATGTACAGATTAATATTAGAGAATTGCACATATGAATTCAGTTAATTAGATCAGAGAAAGGGCACAAGTGAATCCAGTTCATTAGATCAGAGAAAAGGGCACAAGTGAATCCAGTTCATTAGATCAGAGGTGGGTACCATTGAAATTAGTTCAGTAGAGTAGGGAAGGGTTAATGAATTCAGTTCAGTAGAGTACGGAAGGGTGTAATGAATTCAGTTCAGTAAAGTAGGTATGGGTGTGATGAATCCAAGTAGAGTAGGGAAGGGTGCAATGAATTCAGTTCAGTAAAGTAGGGAAGGGTGTAATGAATTCAATTCAGTAGACTAGGGAAGGGTGTAATGAATTCAATTCAGTAAAGTAGGGAAGGGTGTAATGAATTCAGTTCAGTAAAGTAGGGAAGGGTGTAATGAATTCAATTCAGTAGACTAGGGAAGGGTGTAATGAATTCAATTCAGTAAAGTAGGGAAGGGTGTAATGAATTCAGTTCAGTAAAGTAGGGAAGGGTGTGATGAATTCAGTTCAGTAAAGTAGGGAAGGGTATGATGAATTCAATTCAGTAAAGTAGGGAAGGGTGTGATGAATTCAGTTCAGTAGAGTGGGGAAGGGTGTGATCAATTCAGTTCAGTAAAGTAGGGAAGGGTGTGAGGAATCCAATTCAGTAGTGTAGGGAAAGGTGTAATGAATCCAATTCAGTAGAGTAGGTATGGGTGTAATGAATCCAATTCAGTAGAGTAGGGAAGGGTGTGATGAATCCAATTCAGTAGAGTAGGTATGGGTGTAATGAATCCAATACAGTAAAGTAGGTATGGGTGTAATGAATCCAATACAGTAGAGTAGGGAAGGGTGTGATGAATCCAATTCAGTAGAGTAGGTATGGGTGTAATTAATCCAATTCAGTAGAGTAGGTATGGGTGTAATGAATCCAATACAGTAGAGTAGGGAAGGGTGTGATGAATCCAATACAGTAGAGTAGGGAAGGGTGTAATGAATTCAATACAGTAGAGTAGGTATGGGTGTAATGAATCCAATACAGTAGAGTAGGGGAGGGTGTAATGAATCCAATACAGTAGAGTAGGGAAGGGTGTGATGAATCCAATACAGTAGAGTAGGGAAGTGTGTAATGAATTCAATACAGTAGAGTAGGTATGGTTGTGATGAATCCAATACAGTAGAGTAGGGAAGGGTGTAATGAATCCAATACAGTAGAGTAGGGAAGGGTGTAATGAATCCAATACAGTAGAGTAGGTATGGGTGTAATGAATCCAATACAGTAGAGTAGGGAAGGGTGTAATGAATCCAATACAGTAGAGTAGGTATGGGTGTAATGAATCCAATACAGTAGAGTAGGTATGGGTGTAATGAATCCAATTCAGTAGAGTAGGGAAGGGTGTAATGAATCCAATACAGTAGAGTAGGTATGGGTGTAATGAATCCAATTCAGTAGAGTAGGTATGGGTGTAATGAATCCAATACAGTAGAGTAGGGAAGGGTGTGATGAATTCAATTCAGTCGATTAGGTATGGGTGTAATGAATTCAATACAGTAGAGTAGGTATGGGTGTAATGAATCCAATACAGTAGAGTAGGTATGGGTGTAATGAATCCAATTCAGTAGAGTAGGGAAGGGTGTAATGAATCCAATACAGTAGAGTAGGGAAGGCTATAATGAATTCAATTCAGTAGAGTGGGGAAGGGTGTAATGAATCCAATACAGTAGAGTAGGTATGGGTGTAATGAATCCAATACAGTAAAGTAGGGAAGGGTGTAAAGAATCCAATTCAGTAGAGTAGGTATGGGTGTAATGAATCCAATTCAGTAGAGTAGGGAAGGGTGTGATGAATCCAATTCAGTAGAGTAGGTATGGGTGTAATTAATCCAATTCAGTAGAGTAGGTATGGGTGTAATGAATCCAATACAGTAGAGTAGGGAAGGGTGTAATGAATCCAATACAGTAGAGTAGGGAAGGGTGTGATGAATCCAATACAGTAGAGTAGGGAAGGGTGTAATGAATTCAGTACAGTAGAGTAGGTATGGGTGTAATGAATCCAATACAGTAGAGTAGGGAAGGGTGTAATGAATCCAATACAGTAGAGTAGGGAAGGGTGTAATGAATCCAATACAGTAGAGTAGGTATGGGTGTAATGAATGCAATTCAGTAGAGTAGGTATGGGTGTAATGAATCCAATACAGTAGAGTAGGGAAGGGTGTGATGAATTCAATACAGTAGAGTAGGTATGGGTGTAATGAATCCAATACAGTAGAGTAGGGAAGGGTGTAATGAATCCAATACAGTAGAGTAGGTATGGGTGTAATGAATCCAATTCAGTAGAGTAGGTATGGGTGTAATGAATCCAATACAGTAGAGTAGGGAAGGGTGTGATGAATTCAATTAGGTAGATTAGGTATGGGTGTAATGAATTCAATACAGTAGAGTAGGTATGGGTGTAATGAATCCAATACAGTAGAGTAGGTATGGGTGTAATGAATCCAATTCAGTAGAGTAGGAAAGGGTGTAATGAATCCAATACAGTAGAGTAGGGAAGGGTATAATGAATTCAGTTCAGTAGAGTGGGGAAGGGTGTAATGAATCCAATATAGTAGAGTAGGTATGGGTGTAATGAATCCAATACAGTAAAGTAGGGAAGGGTGTAATGAATCCAATTCAGTAGAGTAGGGAAGGGTGTAATGAATTCAGTTCAGTAAAGTAGGGAAGGGTATGATGATTTTTTGTTTGTTTGATTAGGATTTTTAACGTAGCTTTAACAATTTTTCAGTCATATTGCTACGATGTCTGCAGTGAGGCAGTTTATAGTGATGTCTACCACTGGGGCATCATGCCGCAGACATGTAGCATGATGTCCCACCCAGTCACATTATCCTGACACCAGGCTGACCAGTCCTAACACTAACCTCTTAATACTGAACATCAAGCGAGGCAGCTGTTAGTACCATTTTTGTAAGTCTTTGGTATGACTCGGCCGGGGATCGAACCCACGACCTCCCGCTTCCGCGGTGGACGCTCTAACCACTAGGCCACCGGAGCGGTGAGGGTATGATGAATTCAGTTCAGTAGAGTGGGGAAGGGTGTGATGAATTCAGTTCAGTAAAGTAGGGAAGGGTGTGATGAATCCAATTTAGTAGAGTTGTGAAGGGTGTAATGAATCCAATTCAGTAGAGTAGGTATGGGTGTAATGAATCCAATACAGTTGAGTAGGTATGGGTGTAATGAATCCAATACAGTAGAGTAGGGAAGGGTGTGATGAATCCAATACAGTAGAGTAGGGAAGGGTGTGATGAATCCAATTCAGTAGAGTAGGTATGGGTGTAATGAATCCAATTCAGTAGAGTAGGTATGGGTGTAATGAATCCAATACAGTAGAGTAGGTATGGGTGTAATGAATCCAATACAGTAGAGTAGGGAAGAGTGTGATGAATCCAATACAGTAGAGTTGGGAAGGGTGTAATGAATTCAGTACAGTGGATTAGGTATGGTTGTAATGAATCCAATACAGTAGAGTAGGGAAGGGTGTAATGAATCCAATACAGTCGAGTAGGGAAGGGTGTAATGATTCCAATACAGTAGAGTAGGTATGCGTGTAATGAATACAGTAGGGTAGGGAAGGGTGTGATAAATTCAATTCAGTAGAGTAGGGAATGGTATAATGAATCCAATACAGTAGAGAAGGTATGGGTGTAATGAATCCAATACAGTAGAGTAGGGAAGGGTGTAATGAATCCAACACAGTAGAGTAGGGAAGGGTGTAATGAATCCAATACAGTAGAGTAGGTATGGGTGTAATGAATCCAATTCAGTAGAGTAGGTATGGGTGTAATGAATCCAATACAGTAGAGTAGGGAAGGGTGTGATGAATTCAATTCAGTAGAGTAGGGAAGGGTGTGATGAATTCAATTCAGTAGGGTAGGGAAGGGTGTAATGAATCCAATACAGTAGAGTAGGTATGGGTGTAACGAATCCAATACAGTAAAGTAGGGAAGGGTGTAATGAATCCAATTCAGTAGAGTAGGGAAGGGTTAACGAATTCAATTCAGTAGAGTAGGTATCGGTGTAATGAATCCAATACAGTAGAGTAGGGAAGGGTGTAATGAATAGAATAAAGTAGAGTAGGGAAGGGTGTAATGAATCCAATTCAGTAGAGTAGGGAAGGGTGTGATGAATTCAGTTCAGTAAAGTAGGGAAGGGTGTACTGAATTCAGTTCAGTAGAGTGGGGAAGGGTGTACTGAATTCAGTTCAGTAGAGTGGGGAAGGGTGTACTGAATTCAGTTCAGTAGAGTTGGGAAGGGTGTGATGAATGCAATTCAGTAGACTAGGGAAGGGTGTAATGAATTCAATACAGTAGAGTAGGGAAGGGTGTGATGAATTCAGTTCAGTAAATTAGGGAAGGGTGTACTGAATTCAGTTCAGTAGAGTGGGGAAGGGTGTACTGAATTCAGTTCAGTAGAGTGGGGAAGGGTGTAATGAATTCAATTCAATAGAGTAGGGAAGGGTGTAATGAATTCAATACAGTAGAGTAGGGAAGGGTGTGATGAATTCAATACAGTAGAGTAGGGAAGGGTGTACTGAATTCAGTTCAGTAGAGTAGGGAAGGGTATAATGAATTCAATACAGTAGAGTAGGGAAGGGTATACTGAATTCAGTTCAGTAGAGTAGGGAAGGGTGTGATGAATTCAATACAGTAGAGTAGGGAAGGGTGTGATGAATTTAGTTCAGTAGAGTAGGGAAGGGTGTAATGAATTCAGTACAGTAGAGTAGGGAAGGGTGTAATGAATTCAATACAGTATAGTAGGGAAGGGTGTGATGAATTCAATACAGTAGAGTAGGGAAGGGTGTAATGAATTCAATACAGTAGAGTAGGGAAGGGTGTAATGAATTCAATACAGTAGAGTAGGGAAGGGTGTAATGAATTCAATACAGTAGAGTAGGGAAGGGTGTGATGAATTCAATACAGTAGAGTAGGGAAGGGTGTAATGAATTCAATACAGTAGAGTAGGGAAGGGTGTGATGAATTCAATACAGTAGAGTAGGGAAGGGCGTGATGAATCCAATACAGTAGAGTATGGAAGGGTGTACTGAATTCAGTTCAGTAGAGTAGGGAAGGGTGTAATGAATTCAGTTCAGTAGAGTAGGGAAGGGTGTACTGAATTCAGTTCAGTAGAGTGGGGAAGGGTGTAATGAATTCAGTTCAGTAGAGTAGGGAAGGGTGTGATGAATTCAGTTCAGTAGAGTAGGGATGGGTGTGATGAATTCAATACAGTAGAGTAGGGAAGGGTGTAATGAATCCAATACAGTAGAGTAGGGAAGGGTGTGATGAATTTAATACAGTAGAGTAGGGAAGGGTGTACTGAATTCAGTTCAGTAGAGTGGGGAAGGGTGTAATGAATCCAATACAGTAGAGTAGGGAAGGGTGTGATGAATTCAGTTCAGTAAAGTAGGGAAGGGTGTACTGAATTCAGTTCAGTAGAGTGGGGAAGGGTGTACTGAATTCAGTTCAGTAGAGTGGGGAAGGGTGTGATGAATGCAATTCAGTAGACTAGAGAAGGGTGTGATGAATGCAATTCAGTAGACTAGGGAAGGGTGTGATGAATTCAGTTCAGTTCAGTAAATTAGGGAAGGGTGTAATGAATTCAATTCAGTAGACTAGGGAAGGGTGTGATGAATTCATTTCAGTAAAGTAGGGAAGGGTGTGATGAATTCAGTTCAGTAAAGTTGGGAAGGGTGTAATGAATTCAATTCAGTAGATTAGGGAAGGGTGTGATGAATTCAGTTCAGTAAAGTTGGGAAGGGTGTAATGAATTCAATTCAATAGACTAGGGAAGGGTGTAATGAATTCAATTCAGTAGACTAGGGAAGGGTGTAATGAATTCAATTCAGTAGACTAGGGAAGGGTGTAATGAATTCAATTCAGTAAAGTAGGGAAGGGTGTGATGAAATCAGTTCAGTAAAGTAGGGAAGGGTGTGATGAATTCAGTTCAGTAAAGTAGGGAAGGGTGTAATGAATTCAATACAGTAGAGTAAGGAGGGGTGTACTGAACTCAATTCAGTAGAGTAGGGAAGGGTGCAGTCAGTCTAGTTCAGCAGATGACAGAATAGTGCTTCCAAATCAACCACCACCGAGTTATACAGTAGACGACCCAAACCCGGATGAAATACAAATAATGGCAGAAGCTGATTCTGAAAAAGGTGCAACTGGTATCACTAAAAAATCATCCGGGAAGGGATTTTCTGGCACTGGAATTTCAGGTAGTGGTCTAATTCAATGCCCTGGAAATGTTCTTGGTGATATATCATGATTAGAAGTTCTATCGGAGGAAAACGAGCTGGAAATAACTCACCGGAAATAATTAATGAAGCAGCTGATATCTGCAGACGGTTATTTCAAGGTGGCATCATGGATATCAAAACATATCGAGATTTCATTGACGAGTTAGTGGAAAAATCCTACGGATGGTTACCACAGCGACTAAGTCATCGCATTAGATAAATATCATTTAAATAAGATGATCATACACTACAACCATGACAAACCAACCAGCGTCTATGTAGTTAATTCATGGTTTCCAGTTTATAAAGCATACTATGGTGATGGTCTCGGTGATACAATTGCAGGGTTATTTGCAAGAATGGCTCCAAAAGTGGCACCGCTAGCAAAACAATTATCGATGAAAGCTATTGATGTTATTCGTGATAAGGGTATTAGCGCTGTTGGAGATGCTGCCGGAAAAGCGTTTTCAGCCGCGAAGGATAAATTAATAGCGCTAGTTCGACTGCAATGGAAACCAGGACCACTACCGTCTACAACAGTGATGCCTGCACGGGTTAGTAAAATAATAAATAATGCAGTAGATCAGAAACTAGCGTCACTAATGACTCCGTCATTGGCAACTTCATTGGCCGCAAGTGACCAGGATAATATAACCTCAAATATGATAGCGGGAAGCGGCTTAAAAAAACCACGACGACGTCGACGACGATGATTTAGACCAACGGGTATATAATAAAATGTTCAAACGGTCACCTGATATAGCGTTTGATATGGATGCCCCAGTGCTCAAGAATGATTCGGTATGTGATTATCAATTTTATTCTTATCAAGCAACTCAATCTGATCTTCGATCAAGAATTGAACTTCAAGTTCATGATACCAGTAAATACTTTTTGCCTTGTGAAGCATTTATCGAAGTAGAAGGAAAACTTGTAACAAACGATGCTGCTCATAATGATCCACCATATGACAATAACCCAACTATCCGAGTTGGTTTTGTTAATAATGGGATCATGGCGTTATTCGAAAGCGCTAGATATCTCATTGATGGAAAAGAAATTGAATCTATAGAGCGTGATGTTGATGTTGCCAGAACAATAATAGGGTTAGCAAGATATTCTGATGATTATACAAGATCAGCAGGTCCATCTATGATGTTTGCAAAAGATCTCATATCTCATTGATCACCCTGAACACGTCCAGTATTCCAGAGTAAAGGCAACACATGCTTCTTCAGTTAATCCAGCGCCAGATGGATATGTCAGACCAGCTGGTGATTTTGATATCATAAATACTATTACTAATTACAACCTAGGATTTGCAACACACGTAGCAGAAGAGGAGCGATTACTATCATTTATGGACCAAGGAGGAAAGTCATTGCTGAGTTGGTTATCAGTGACTACCGATATTAAACAGGATAATATTGATGATATATTTACATGGCACCTGACATCAAAACAAGGTGTTTCAGCTCCACGTCATATATTTATTGCGTTACAGAATAATGCGCGAGTTGGTAATCAAGAACAAAGTCATGATATTTGACCAGATAGGCGTTAATGAAGTCTCGCTGAGAATAAACGGCCAACAGGAACCATCCGAGGATATACAACTTGATTACGACAACAATCATATTGCACGCGTGTATCACAGGTTGTTGACATATATGGCACGCGATCAAAATGTTGATACTGGTTTGCAAATATCACAGTTGGATTTTAAAAATCTATATCCGATTTATTACTTTTCGCTGGAACATCTTGATTTAACAAGACAATCCGTCGTTGATATACATTTTAGAGCTCATGTACACCGTCCTGGTGGTATTGCTACTTACAGAGCGGTTGCTGTCATTCTCAGCGATAAATCAATGCTACTCGAAGGTGTTGGCGGAAGAATGAGAGTGATAGATGCGCCAGTGGAAAACATGTAACAATTAGATCAATCTGTTATTGTATAATGAAATACAGAATTAGTGTTGCGTTAACCCCCGGTCAACTCAAGAAATTGCAATCGGAATCAGCTAAAAAATGCGGAACCACAATAACGCTGAAACCCAATCAGATTACTGGCGGGGCGAATAAATTATCGCTGACAACTCGTCAAGTAAAACACTTTAATGATGCTTTCAAAGATAAAAAAGGCGTTCAGATCACTCTCTCTGCAGCTGCTATCAAAAACATGATAAAATCAGGTGGTATATTCCCGTTGTTAGCTGCGATTCCGGCTTTGATTGCGGCAGCGGCCCCAGCGGTGGCTAAAGTGGCGGCATTAGGAGCCGTTGGTACTGCGGCAGGAATGGCACTAAAGAAAGCAACTGGGAGTGGGTATAAAAAAAAAGAAAGGAAAGGGTCTAAGACTGCCAGGAACCCCATATTCATGGTACAGCGGAAAAGGTCTGAGAATCCCAGGAACGGTTTACTAGTTGGAGAGTCTTTGACTGAGGAACCTATGGTTCCCATGTCCAATTTTGATTTACTCGATGCTGCTAAAAAACTTGCAATAAAAAACTTCAGAGGTGTCTTTATGAAAGATCAGTTACCGGCACAACCAAACAGCGTTGAAACCGGTATCATTAATCTCGATAACAGCACCGGACCCGGAACCCACTGGGTTGCATACGCGATTGATCCACATGCAATTGTTTATTTCGATTCATATGGATTAGCACCGCCGAAGGAATTTATGCGATATATAAACCACCTAAAACTTTTCATGAAATGAAGACTTGGTATTCTACGCTACCAACACAACAAATGAATGACCCACCAATATGTGGCAACGAAGTATTGAATGTCCTTGGCGCAATTTCAACATCTGGAAAGCCACCACATGTTGTCGTAAATGAATAGACTAGCAGTCGCTGGTAACGGCAAAGTCGTCAATGAAGTGATTTTAGAGAGAGATTATATAGAATAAAATGATTGATATTTGGGGGAGATCTTTATAAGCGCTGAAGAAACCCGGACCTGATGGCGTTGCAACCAGTAATATAAAACAAATAATCAAAGATGAAATAGCTGAGACGTTGAACTTAGCAAGTGTTGATCCTAATGAAATAGTTGTATTTCAAGATCGTCAGGGTAAATTGAAAACTAGTAATTTTTCCCTGGATGATATTTTAATTAAACAACGAGACGCAACCGAGAATACCATTGCGTTATTTTCCGATCAGGGTAAACTCAAACCAGGCGTACTCATTTCGACGATTACAGATAAATTAAAAACTCTCAATGACGAGTTAAAATTCATACAAAATTTTTTGGGTGATCCAGTGACAACATCACCGAATTTATCATTAATAAAAATTTCTATGGACAATATTAAAACTGTCAACGATGAATTAAAATCGATTATGGCTTTCTTTGGCAGTAATATCACCGAAGCTCACAGAGATAAAAAAATTCTATGTTGGAACTAGCAACACTTGAATCTAGAATTGAAGATAATGGAAAACAGTTTTCAGTTTTTCGTAAAAATATTATAGATTAATTTATTGGAACTACAGTGGATAAAATTGAAATAAAACTCCCTGATATTAAAAAATCCATCGATGAGACGAAAAACTTCATCGAGGCAATCAAAGATGATTTTCCGAGGATGATAACAATCATTGAAAAAACAAAAATTCCTCATGAGAAAACCAATAACGTAGTATACACGGTCCAACACGGATCATTTGCGTGGACTCCTACAGACAACAAATTAGATATCACTGCAACCGTCAAAGGTATTTATCGATTAACAACTAGTAACACCGACTCAATTTAATATATCATCGTCGAGTTCATCTGGGGTCAACAATACGATATCAACGATCATCGACAAGGATGCAACCGAACAATTCACGATAGCATCCACTGATAAGAATTTGATTAGGGTTTCAGTAACATGGTATGTGGAATTCGTAGCGGATTTGAGTAAACAACTAAATTGAAATCGTAAACTGATTTGGAAATAAAATGTCGTCATCAACGGTACCTTCAGTATCTCAATATCGCTATGATCAGGCCAGAGAGTTTCAGACTAAACTCAAAACACTCACTGAGGAGTATCAAGTAAAAATAAAAAAATACCAACGAAGAATCACCGCAGTTGATATTACCGTGTACTCTGTGAGTGGTGTAATTACCGGAGCTGGTATAATACTATCCTCGGTTACAATGATTGCCCCGATAGCTGTTCCAATTTGTATATCCGCTGCGACAACAATCGCGGGAATAATTTTGATAATAACAAAAAAAATATCATCGTGCAGCCAACGCAAACTGCAAGACTACATAATTAAATTTCATGTTGTATCAACTGCGTACTCGCAATTGTCCTCGTTGATATCGTCGTCGCTCGATGATACATTTATATCAGATAGTGAGTTCTCAGCGATGGTAAATATTTATGATTCCGCGATGTCAGAATTAGTAATACAACATGAATATAATAACAATGACAACACCGCAAGAATTACTTCAAAGAATAGTGGAGAACACAAACCCAGTACAAACCAGCATGATCTCAATAACATCAATCAATCCTGAATTTAGTGTGAATTTCCCTATTCCGATTCCCGTGAAGGAGATAGTGCTAGCAAAACTACGAGTGTATCACAGTTGGCCTAATATTAGATCAGTAGCATTTGGCGGTCAACAACCGAATGATTCTTTAGTGTTCGCAAATAAAAATCGCGAAGATGGAACTCCAGACTGGAACGTTGTTGCAATACCAACCGGATCATACCAAATCGAACAAATCAATGCTGAATTTCAGCATAGAATAAAATCCATTACTGGAACAGAAGAATCGAAAATCGCTATAACGGTTCATGAGCCGACATTATCCGCGATTGAGATAAACTCACCCGAGTATTCCGTAGACATCTATCAGAGTTCTATAAAAACCATACTAGGATGGCCTGAAATACCACCTCCACCTAAAAAAATCTGATTATGTCACGGATAAACAATCATACCACGAAATTACATCATATCTAGAAACTCTCAGTGATATAAAAAAGTCATCACTGCCGGGTAGTCATTTTATATTTCTATCCACCAGAGATTCCGCCGTTTGGAATATTAAGATTAAAGAGACTCCAGAAGTAACTACATACAAAAATATATCACATAACGACCTCATTGAATACTTTATAGAAATCAATCAAAAACACAGTCAACAACTACAAACAGGTTTCCAATGAGTCTAATTGGAACGAAATCATTAAACGAATTGAAATATTAAATCAACTTGCATCCGATATGGAATATATCAACCAGCGATTAATTCAAGTAATAATTGATCATGACGATTTTGATCACTCTAAACAAAAATTTCTAGCTGCATACAATATAACAGAAGATGATCTACCGAATTTCAAGTATCCTGGGTATAACGCAAATGAACTAAAAAAATATGTTAATGATTTTATCAATGAAAAATTTACTGTAGCAGTCATAGCATGGAGACAGCAATACAAGGGTCCAACTATCCTCAAATATAATAATGACCCAGACGGCGGTGGTAGGCATATTGCTCCTCAAAACGTCAATATATCCTCGGTGATTGCATTGAATTTAGTATGTGATGTTATCGAAGGAAGCTATCAAATAAATCTCGAGCGATCAAATCAAGCTCAGCAGGGATATATTCTATAT
Organism: Unio pictorum; assembly: GCA_030141615.1. Taxonomy (NCBI): domain Eukaryota; kingdom Metazoa; phylum Mollusca; class Bivalvia; order Unionida; family Unionidae; genus Unio; species Unio pictorum. Next base: position 1,092,136 of record JARLTB010000274.1, on the reverse strand, counting down.
TCATTTGCACCTACAGCTCCTCCAGGATTTCTAATTATTGAGTCTCCGGTTCAATCAATCAATCAATCAATCCTCTCTGCGCCGTCTGGTGCTTGAGGCAACAGCAAGGGAGCACCATTTCCGTCTGTCAGCAGCTATTGCAGGGGCGGTCTGATAGGTGAGGCCTCTGGTCTTAAGGTTAATCCAGTCTATATGCGATGCCATAATAATTCGCTAACGAGAATTAATTTCAGACTCACTGACCAGTCCAATAATCTAATTGATCTACAAGGTGAAGTTCTACAAATTAGTCTGTTTGTGAAATTGTAGCGATTTTCATCATAGCGATTTTCATCGTAAAAGAATTGTTAACCCATAGCAGCAGAGGGGGTGATTTCCAACGACAATGGCATCTTTTTTTTTTTGCCAAATGGACCCCTACAAGGAACCAAATAGACCTTTCTATTATATATTTACTAGGAAGCCTTGGTTTGTCAAATAGACCGTTCTATTAAATATTAACGAGAAGGAAGCCTCGTTGATGCCTAAAAAGTTGGTCTGTTCACCCCCTCTGCTGTTGGCCATAAGGTTAAATAAGTATGTGTTATCGCCATAAGGTTAAATAAGTATGTGTATGGCCATAAGGTTAAATAAGTATGTGTATGGCCATAAGGTTAAATAAGTATGTGTTATTGCCATAAGGTTAAATAAGTATTTGGTATGGCCATAAGGTTAAATAAGTATGTGTTATTGCCATAAGGTTAAATAAGTATGTGTTATTGCCATAAGGTTAAATAAGTATGTGTATGGCCATAAGGTTAAATAAGTATGTGTATGGCCATAAGGTTAAATAAGTATGTGTTATTGCCATAAGGTTAAATAAGTATTTGGTATGGCCATAAGGTTAAATAAGTATGTGTTATTGCCATAAGGTTAAATAAGTATGTGTATGGCCATAAGGTTAAATAAGTATGTGTTATCGCCATAAGATTTAATAAGTATTTGGTATGGCCATAAGGTTAAATAAGTATGTGTATGGCCATAAGGTTAAATAAGTATGTGTATGGTCATAAGGTTAAATATGTATCTGTATGGCCATAGGGTTAAATAAGTATGTGTATGGCCATAAGGTTAAATAAGTATATGTATGGCCATAAGGTTAAATAATTATGTGTTATTGCCATAAGGTTAAATAAGTATGTCTATGGTCATAAGGTTAAATAAGTATGTGTATGGCCCATAAGGTTAAATAAGTATGTGTTATTGCCATAAGGTTAAATAAGTATGTGTTATTGCCATAAGGTTAAATAAGTATGTGTATGGCCATTAGGTTAAATAAGTATGTGGTATGGCCATAAGGTTAAATAAGTATGTGTATGGCCATAAGGTTAAATAAGTATGTCTATGGTCATAAGGTTAAATATGTATCTGTATGGCCATAGGATTAAATAAGTATGTGGTATGGCCATAAGGTTAAATAAGTATATGTATGGCCATAAGGTTAAATAAGTATGTGGTATGGCCATAAGGTTAAATAAGTATGTGTATGGCCATAAGGTTAAATAAGTATGTGTATGGCCATAAGGTTAAATAAGTATGTCTATGGTCATAAGGTTAAATATGTATCTGTATGGCCATAGGGTTAAATAAGTATGTGTATGGCCATTAGGTTAAATAAGTATGTGGTATGGTCATAAGGTTAAATAAGTATGTGTTATCGCCATAGGGTTAAATAAGTATGTGTTATTTCCATAGGGTTAAATAAGTATGTGTATGGCCATAAGGTTAAATAAGTATGTGTTATTGCCATAGGGTTAAATAATTATGTGTATGGCCATAAGGTTAAATAAGTATGTGTTATTGCCATAAGGTTAAATAAGTATGTGTATGGCCATAAGGTTAAATAAGTATGTGTTATTGCCATAAGGTTAAATAATTATGTGTATGGCCATAAGGTTAAATAAGTATGTGTATGGCCATAAGGTTAAATAAGTATATGTATGGCCATAAGGTTAAATAAGTATGTGGTATGGCCATAAGGTTAAATAAGTATGTGGTATGGCCATAAGGTTAAATAAGTATGTGGTATGGCCATAAGGTTAAATAAGTATGTGTTATCACCATAGGGTTAAATAAGTATGTGTTATTTCCATAGGGTTAAATAAGTATGTATATGGCCATAAGGTTAAATATGTATGTGTTATGGCCATAAAGGGGGGTTGCAAGGTCTGGGCCTGACGTCCCGCTTGCCAAAAGGAAGTGAAGCGTTTCTCATAGCCTCTCCTTTCCAGGTGTAGTGATCGCTGCAGGACCTTTATCTTGCTCTGATGGACAGGAGGTTACTTGCATATAGCCTCTCCTACACTATTGTGTCCACAACAGCACCTTCACGCAGGGCCCCTTGTTTTCACAGAGCCTGTTGTGTGGCATGATCAAATGCTCGGCGGTATAACTGGGTAGGCAGACTGGGCTCGTTAGCCTGGTCAAGGCAATTTTTCTAGGAGAAGAAAACTCTGATTGAAAACCAATCGTTCCACTGCCTTGTGGATATCTTCGGGAGAAGGAAAGGCTACGGGAGTAAACCCAAACAGAAAATCCGGAGTGGAGCCCCTAAGGCAGCTAGATGTCGACTACGACTTCCTTCCGGCAACTCCTGCATCCAAACTGGTGCCAAATGTCATGCTCAGCATTCCTTTGGACCCAACCAGCAAGGACGAGAGGGGGATCCTGAAGCCTGGGCAACCCAGGATCTCCATATTCCATGCCCAGGCTTGCGCCCTGGAGAGGTCACTCCAGTCTCGCTACTAAGTGAGGAAACAACACGGAAGCTGACAGTTTACAGGTTATAAGTCCCACCCGATTGGCGTAGGGAAGGGGCGCCACGGGTCAGCTTTGACGGTGTGAGGGATCATCGTGTCTCAATGGCCAACTACTGCCCGCCTCAAGCCGGGCAGCCCCTGGTCAATAAGGTGTTGACCTGCCATCATCTGCCAGTTCCAGTGGGTGTCTGGAGCTCAGTATGTTGCTTAACATGACAAGCAGATGTAATTTCCACACCAGACAAAAAGAAAAAGAAACGAATAAAGAAGACTCCAGCTCTTCGATTTGCAAGCTGGAATGTGTGCACTATGTGTACAGGCATCTCCGATGACCTCAGAAAAGTGGATGACACCAGGAAAACGGCCATCATCGATAGAGAACTCACCAAGCTAAATATCAGCATTGCTGCACTCCAGGAAACTAGACTGGCCTCTAATGGCTCCCTCAGAGAGGAAAACTACACTTTCTTCTGGAAGGGTCGCGAACCTGAGGAGCCCTGTCAGTACGGAGTGGGCTTCGCCACCAAAAACAATCTTCTGGGCTTGGTTGAACCTCCCACAGGGGGCACTGAGCATCTCCTGTCCATCCGCCTCACCACTACTGCAGGTCCTGTCAACATCTTTAGTGTCTACGCCCCAACCCTCTCGTCTTCGGAGGACACCAAGGATCAGTTCTATGGGCAGCTGGATGAACAGATTAAAGGGTGCCCCAAACACGAATCACTTTTTCTCCTCGGCAACTTCAATGCCAGAGTGGGTGAGGATCACGAATCATGACCTACCTGCCTCGGATATCATGGCACTGGAAAAACCAACGAAAACGGTCAGAGATTGCTGGAGCTGTGCACCTACCATGGCCTGTGCATAACAAACACTTTTTTCAAGGGTAAGCCACAACACAAAGTGTCATGGAAACACCCCAGGTCCCATCACTGGCACCAACTTGACTTGGTCATCACCAGGCGCTCTGCTCTTAACAGCGTCCTCTCCACCAGAACCTACCACAGTGCAGACTGCGACTCCGACCATGCCCTCGTGAGCAGCAGGGTGAGACTACAGCCAAAGACACTACACCATTCAAAACCAAAAGGACACCCACGCATAAACACCGCACAGATGTCGGTCCCTTCCAAGGTACAGGAGTATGTGTCCGCCCTGGACAAGGCTCTCCAGGACCTGCCAGAGCACGATGCCACAGCCAAGTGGAATGCCATGAAGGGTGCCATCTACAAAACAGCCATGTCCACATTTGGCAAAAAGGAGCGACCCAGTCAGGACTGGTTCAACGCACACCTAACAAGGATGGAACCACTAATCGAGGAGAAACGAAAAGCTTTTATAGCATACAAAAAATGCCCCAATGAACAGATGCATGCTGCTCTTAAAAGTGCTCGAAGCAACACCCAACGCATCGCTAGACAGTGCATGACCGAGTACTGGCAACAGCTGTGTGAAGGAATCCGCGCAGTGATGAGACCGGAAACATAAAAGGTATGTACAATGGCATCAAGAAGGCTCTAGGCCCTACAGTGAAAGGTGTCACTCCCCTGAAATCTATGATTGGAGAGAAGATCACAGACCATGGGCAACAGATGGCCAGATGGGTGGAGCAGTACTCAGAGCTATACTCCCGTGAAAAGTTAGTCATTGAAGCAGCCCTCAGCAGCATAAAGAATCTTCCCATCATGGAGGAGCTTGACGAAGTGCCAACCTTAGAAGAGCTCAGCAAAGCAATTGACTCCCTCCCAAATGACAAAGCCCCAGGTAGTGACAGCATCCCGCCCGAAGCTATCAAATGTGGGAAACCAACACTGCTCCAACCACTGCACGAACTACTTTGCCTGTGCTGGGAGGAAGGAGCAGTCCCTCAAGACATGCGTGGTGCCACAATTGTGACCCTTTACAAAAACAAGGGCAACCACAGTGACTGCAATAATTACAGAGGGATCTTGCTTCTGAGCATCGTTGGTAAAGTGTATGCCCGCATCATACTAAACAGGCTGCAGTTGCTGGCAGACCGTGTGTACCCAGAATCCCAGTGCGGCTTCAGAGCAGGCAGGTCGACAACAGACATGATCTTCTCTTTACGACAACTCCAAGAGAAGAGCAAAGAGCAAGGTCAACCACTCTACATGATGTTCATCGACCTCACCAAGGCCTTTGACTTTGTCAGCAGGAAGGGCCTTTTTGAAGTTCTCAGTAAGATCGGTTGCCCTTCAAAACTCTGCAACATGATAATCTCTTTCCATGCAGATATGAAGGGAACAGTCCTGTATGATGGAACTTCCTCAACCTCCTTCCCAGTTAACAGCGGTGTGAAGCAGGGCTGCGTTCTGGCACCAACCCTATTCGGGATCTTCTCCTTGCTTCTGTCCTACGCCTTTGACTCGTCCACTGATGGCATATATATACACACCAGGTCCGATGGGAGGCTGTTCAACCTGGCACGACTGCGCTCAAAGACGAAAGTGAGGGCTGTGCTCATCAGGGAGATGCTTTTTGCAGATGACGTGGCTCTTGTGGCACACACTGAGGAAGCCCTTCAGAGACTGGGAGACCGTTTTGCTGATGCTTGCATGCAGTTTGGACTCACCATCAGCCTGGAAAAAACAAAGGTCAGCGTGCAAGATACCACCATTGCCCCTACAATCAAAATCAACGGTGTCACCTTGGAAGCAGTCAACAACTTTACCTACCTGGGGTCAACCATCAGCAACACTCACTCGCTCAATAAGGAGCTGGATAGAAGGCTTGGAAAGGCAAACACCATCATGTCACGACTGACCAAGAGGGTGTGGAAAAACAACGCGCTAACACTGCAAACCAAAGTCAAAGTTTACCAAGCCTGCATTCTCAGCACCCTTCTATATGGAAGTGAGACCTGGAGTACCTACATGAGGCAAGAGCGCCGGCTCAACTCCTTCCATATACGGTGCCTTAAACGCATCTTGAAAATCAGCTGGCAAGGTGAAATAAGTATGTATTATTTCCATAGGGTTAAATAAGTATGTATATGGCCATAAGGTTAAATAAGTATGTGTTATTGCCATAAGGTTAAATAAGTATGTGTTATAGCCATAAGGTTAAATAAGTATGTGTTATTGCCATAAGGTTGAATAAGTATATGTATGGCCATAAGGTTAAATAAGTATGTGTATGGCCATAAGGTTAAATAAGTATGTGTATGGCCATAAGGTTAAATAAGTATGTGTATGGCCATAAGGTTAAATAAGTATGTGTTATCGCCATCAGGTTAAATAAGTATGTGTTATTGCCATAAGGTTAAATAAGTATGTGTATGGCCATAAGGTTAAAAAAGTATGTGTATGGCCATAAGGTTAAATAAGTATGTGTATAGCCATAAGGTTAAATAAGTATGTGTTATTGCCATAAGGTTAAATAAGTATGTGTATGGCCATAAGGTTAAATAATTATGTGTATGGCCAAAAGGTTAAATAAGTATGTGTTATTGCCATAAGGTTAAATAAGTATGTGTTATTGCCATAAGGTTAAATAAGTATGTGGTATGGCCATAAGGTTAAATAAGTATGTGTTATTGCCATAAGGTTAAATAAGTATGTGTATGGCCATAAGGTTAAATAATTATGTGTATGGCCATAAGGTTAAATAATTATGTGTATGGCCATAAGGTTAAATAAGTATGTCTATGGTCATAAGGTTAAATATGTATCTGTATGGCCATAAGGTTAAATAATTATGTGTATGGCCATAAGGTTAAATAAGTATGTGTATGGCCATTAGGTTAAATAAGTATGTGTTATGGCCATAAGGTTAAATAAGTATGTGTTATTGCCATAAGGCTAAATAAGTATGTGTATGGCCATTAGGTTAAATAAGTATGTGTATGGCCATAAGGTTAAATAAGTATGTGTATGGCCATTAGGTTAAATAAGTATGTGGTATGGCCATAAGGTTAAATAAGTATGTGGTATGGCCATAAGGTTAAATAAGTATGTGTTATTGCCATAAGGTTAAATAAGTATGTGGTATGGCCATAAGGTTAAATAAGTATGTGTTATCGCCCTGTATTCATCCTGTGTCATCAGCCCATCCACAATTCTTTGTTAGCAATGTGAGGTCATATATATATAATCTAGTTTCTGACCAAACATGGAATGTGGATGTATATCATCAAAATCTTGGACAAGTTTGAGAATGTTAATGAAGTGAGCTTGCATCTGATTAGGTAACCTTGAACACTCTGAAGGCCATATTTCAGATCCATTTTATTCTGGAAGTCATGTTACTAATCTTGGATCTGATCACATGATCTTATTGCCAGTCTGGAAGGTATAATTCTGATCTCATTCAATGTCTTGGATGTGTTCAGTGAGATCTGTGTATATTAATGATGTAATCTTGCATCTGATTGGGTGACTTTTGTGATGCATTTTAATGATGTAATCTTGCATCTGATTGGGTGACTTTTGTGATGCAAATAGGTGAGCAATATCAGACTAACTTGTGCCTCTTTGTTTGGAAAGATTTTTTTTACCTCATCTGTCTTTCAGCCATTGATGCTGTTTGGTTTTTTATGCAGTAAATACATAATTTGCTAACACTTGGTTTACAAGTGAAAATAGAGCAATTGTTTATTAATAGATATACTGAGAGAATTAATCTGTCAAAATAATGCATTAACAGGAACCTGACTGTTCATGTATTAACTAAAGTAATTTTCAAAACTATCTTTAAGAAAATGGAATTTTCAAAATGTGCAATTCATGAGAATAAATTTGTATGATATTTCATTGATATATTTTATTTTTTAGATTGCCTATGATGTCATTCATGAATTTTCTGCAGACAATGTAAAGTACCTAGAACTACGCAGCACACCTCGGGATGTACTTTCCTCTGGGATGACGAAGAGTTCTTACATTGAGGCTATTTTGAAAGCTATTGAGGACTGTCGTAAAGAAAAACTTGACATTGTGGTAAAGTTGCTGCTGGCTATCGATCGGAGGAATGATTTGTCAGTTGCTAAGGAAACGGTTGACCTTGCAGAGAGATATTCCAAACTGAGTAGTGGAACAGTGGTAGGAATAGACCTGAGTGGAGACCCCACTGTAAGTCATTATTAATAAGAATCTTGTATGCACAAAATCTGACATGTTTTTGTTTCCAAGACCTATTTACACAAAATCTGACATGTTTTTGTTTCCAAGACCTATTTACACAAAATTTGACATGTTTTTGTTTCCAAGACCTATTTACACAAAATCTGACATGTTTTTGTTTCCAAGACCTATTTACACAAATCTTAATATGTGTTTGTTTCCAAGACCTATTTACACAAACCATAATGTGTCATTGGTTCAAAGTCCTTTATACACAGAACATCATGTGTGTTTTGGTTCCAAGACCTTTTTACACAAAACTTAATATTTCTTTGATTCTAAGTTCTATTTACACAAAACTTCAAGTGGATTTGGTTCTATGCATGAATGAGCAAGTTGGATATAACATAGTATCCTTCATGTGTGTCTTTATAGGACAGGAAGCATCCACCTGAGCATCAGTATTTTGCATCAATAAAGAGGCTTTAACAAGTCACTAATGCAAATGATTAAACGCATGTTTATTGGTAAATAATTTGAGTTTTGGTATTGATTTTTTAAAAAAATTTGGTCTGCAGTATGGATTCGTGTATCAAATATCAAGTATGAAGATATGTATCAAATATCAAGTATGAAAATATGTATCAAATATCAAGTATGGAAATCTGTATCAAATATCAAGTATGAAAATATGTATCAAATATCAAGTAGGAAAATATGTATCAAATATCAAGTATCAAATACCAGTATGGAAATGTGTATCAAATATCAGTATGGAAATATGTATCAAATACCAGTATGGAAATGTGTATCCATCACCTTGTCAAAAATATCAGATTAAATGGATCATACATGACCTGCAGAGAGAACATCATTCAAAAAGGCATTTCACAGCACTGAGTCACTTTGGTAATGAAATCATGACTGACCTGAAGACCAACAGCAATTGAATCACTTTATTAAGTAAGTCATTACTAACCTGATGACCAAAATCACAGAGTCACTTTGGTAAAAAAAAAATGACAAACCTGAAGACCAATTACACTGAGTCACTTTGGTAAAAATATTAATCTTGATTAGAAAACATGCAGCAGAGCATACAAATCTGAACAAAACTTAGTGCATATTCTTGCCAATTTTTGCAAGTCATTATGGGTATGACTGGTCATTTTCTTATATCAAGCCATTATGGGTATGACTGGTCCATTTCTTACATCAAGTCATTATGGGTATGACTGGTCCATTTCTTACATCAAGTCATTATGGGTATGACTGGTCATTTTCTTATATCAAGCCATTATGGGTATGACTGGTCCATTTCTTACATCAAGTCATTATGGGTATGACTGGTCATTTTCTTATATCAAGCCATTATGGGTATGACTGGTCCATTTCTTACATCATGTCATTATGGGTATGACTGGTCATTTTCTTACATCAAGCCATTATGGGTATGACTGGTCCATTTCTTACATCAAGTCATTATGGGTATGACTGGTCCACTTGTTAAATCAGTTTGTGTCTTAAGAGATCATGAATTATTTATAATAAAAGCTGTTGTTGACATGTGCAAGTTGTCCAGTGAATTTACTTCAAAGACTAATATTTGCATTCGACTTGTGTTGGGTTTCCATCTCATGCACAAGTTGAGCTTGTAAGATATTACCTAGGTTGGGTTTCCAAATCAAGTATAGGTTTGTTTACAGGAAATTGATAGTGCTTGCTAATTGAATTTATTATATTTTCAGGTCGGAGATGCTCGTACTCTGGTCCCTGTTTTGAGAGATGCCAAATGGAGAGGTTTAAAGCTAGCTCTTCATCTAGCAGAGGTGGGAAAATTTTGCCTAAAGAAACATAGATAAATTCTGTCTTGGTATGTAGTACTTGATTGTTCTGGACAATTTGTGGACTATACTGAGCAGTTGGTATACAGTACTAGATTGTACAGGACATCTTATGGCCTTTACTGACCAATTGTTATACAGTACTAGATTTGTACTGGACATCTTATGGCCTATACTGACCAACTGGTTTACAGTACTAGTGCTTTGTGTATTTAATTTGTATTGTGTGTTGGCTTTTCCCTCATGGCTATATGTTATGTATATCTACACTGTGTGGTTGACCTTGGTCAGTAATTGAGTTCAGGCTGTACCTGACTAATGTCTTTTTATTTGTAAACATCATAATAGATAGCTAATATTTCTGTTTTTAGATTATATATATATTAAGTTCATTTTTTATTAGAGTTCAATATGTTTACAGATATTAAGTTTAAGTTCTAGGTTTTTTTTGAGAAATTAAGAATGTTTTAGAAGCAAGTTTATGATGACCATCATCCTATATCTGTTAGTGTGTCTTAGCTTTTCATATTAGTGTTTTCTTACTTCAAAATTACTCATTCATATTTTAACATCCAAAGTAGAATCAGTCTTATTGTTGTATTTTATTTTAATTAAGGGATTTATTACATTATTCACTAAAATTACAAAGTGCTCCATATTTTCAGACAAAATCACTATTTTGGGGATTATTGTGAATTTATTCAAGGGCATTTTGGATTATATCATTTTGATACATCAAGATTCCTGGTACATTAGCACATTAATTACTATTGGTATCTCAGCACATTCAGTATTGCAATTCATTTGTAACATCACTGGAATTCATTCAGAATACTCCATACTTTTGGACTTGTGATAGAAATTTCAGGATTATTTGGGATTGACTTCACAATGCTACAAGTCAGTGCTGTCCAACGTATGACTGATTTTAAATGACCACCAGAGATTAAGCAATTTTTTGTGCATTTATGTAAAAGATGTCCATTGCCTACTTTCATAGTATAGATTCTTAACCAGGTAAACAATTGTAAATAATTTTTAAAGTCATTGCTTTTAAGTTTTCTGCTTCAAGAAAAAAAATCAGTGGCCCATGTTGTCAAAAATGTTGGACAGCACTGCTATAAGTTCTTTTTTAATGTTCACTTTTTGTTCTTGGGATATAAATTATTTATTGAATTTTACAAAATGTGCTGGTTTTCTATACAGCCATAAAGCTAGATTGCCCTGGACATCTTATGGCTTATAATGACCAATTGATATGCAGTACTAGATTGTCATAGACATCATATGGCCTATAATGACCAGTTTGTATACAGTACTAGATTGCCCTGGACATCTTATGGCCTATACTGACCAATTGATATGCAGTACTAGATTGTCCTAGACATCATATGGCCTATACTGACCAGTTCATATGCAGTGCGAGATTGTCCTAGACATCTTATGGCCTATAATGACCCATTTGTATATGGTACTAGATTGCCCTGGACATCTTATGGCCTATACTGACCAATTGATATACAATACTAGATTGTCCTAGACATCATATGTCCTATACTGACCAGTTGATATGCAGTGCAAGATTGTCCTAGACATCATATGGCCTATAATGCACAAAAAAGTTATCAGTATTTTAAAAGGAAGTGAGCTTATCATGTGATCAGCTAGTTGTAGACTGGTTCACTTTGATATACATCTCATAATCTAACAGAACAACAATGATAACTCAACATAGCACTTCTACTTTATGGTGATCCGACATCACACTGACTTGATCATTAGTAATTTCGCATATTCAGAGCATAAATGTCTTCCAATGTTAGAAATTTTTGGCAATATCACACTACTTTCATCAGTGATTGATGAAAACATTTGCGAATGTAAGCAGTGTGATATTGCTGGAAATTTCAAACTCGTAAGATATTTATGCGCTGAGTATGGGAAATTACTAATGATCATGAATTACCCAGAGCAGGGAAGGAACCTTTCCATTTGTATAAAAGTGACTTGGTAATCTGACAGACAGAGATCATGATAACTCAATACCACTTCTACTTTATGGTGAGGGGTCCAGAGCAACTGAAAGCACTTACCGTTCCAGATCACCTCTGTCTGCATGTGTTCGAAATCAACAAATATTCATGAGATTTACATCTATGAATCACATTGTGTCCTCTTGTCAGGGATAAATTTGAAATTTTTTGCACCCATATTCTGGCCACTGGCCATGTTAGAGAGGTAGTTGACCTTGGGGAGGTACATTTGAACAAAAATTCATCAGTGCTACGAAATTCTGGCTGTAGAGGGGAGCCATTCAAGAGAGGGACCTCTGAACATCAATATGGGATAAACATCAAATGATGTAAAACTTATTTTTATCCAATCTGCATTATTAATCCTTAATGAAAAATGAGTGAATTCACTTATTTCCATGGATATAAACTTAGGTTCTTTTGAAAATGAATGATATTTTTGTTATTACTTCTTTGATTCATTTTTTATGGAGAACGGTGTCTTTGATGGATAACGGTGTCTTTGATGAAGAAAGGTGTCTTTGATGGAGAACTGTTTTTGAGGGTGTCCTTTATGGAGAAGCATGTTTTCAGTGGAGAAAGGTGTCTGATGGAGAATGGTGTCTTTTGGTGGAGAAGGGCATCTTCAATGGAGAAGGGTGTCTTTGATGGAGAAAGGTGTCTTTGATGGAGAAGGGTGTCTTTGATGGAGAAGATTGTCTTTGATGGAGTAGGGTCTCTGGTGGACAAGGGTGTCTTTGATGGTGTATTTTATGGATAAGGGTGTCTTCGGTGGAGAAGGGTAATCTTTATGGAGAAGCATGTCTTCAGTGGAGAAGGGTGTCTTTGATGGAGCAGTGTGTCTTTAATGGAGAAGATTGTTTTCGATGTAGGAGGGTGTTTCATTTTTAACACTGATGGATCAGTCATTCTTAAAGTTTATGGTTTGTAGAGAACACAAGAAAAATTGGTACCCCATGAAAATAACTGAATTTAGAAAACAATCCTAAAGTTACCATTTATGGCTTTATTATTTGAGAACAATAATCAGAAAAGATACGAGGTCAATGGTTGATGTAAAATATTGCTTTTACCAGTATATATATATCATTATACCAGTCTGTATAATTGCATAGTATTATGTAATATTACCATTTTTGTTTTATTCTGTGAAAACACATTGATTATAAGGTAGTCATGGTTATAAGGTAGTCATGGTTATGTTTATGTCTTGATATAAACCCCCATCTAATTACATTTCATGTGACTTGCATCTATAGGTCGTGACCTTTTACAGGTACCAGCTGTGGAAGAGACAGAAGAGCTGTTGAAGATTCTCCCAGACAGGATTGGACATGGTACCTGCCTCCATCCAGATGCTGGAGGCAACCAGGGATTAGTGGACACTGTCCTTCAACACAGAATACCTCTGGGTGGGTTTACAACTTGTCCAGCTTGGACCTAATGTGATAGGAAGCATACTGCCACTAGTGCCTTACTAGTTTATACAAATAATGTCGGTCAACCATTAAATGTGGCAAGGAGTTTATACAAATAATGTCAGTCCACCGTCAAATGTGGCAAGGAATTTATACAAATAATGTAACTCACCATCAAATGTGGCAAGGAATTTATACAAATAATGTCACTCCACCATCAAATTTGGCAAGGAATTTATACAAATAATGTCACTCCATCAAATGTGGCAAGGAGTTTATACAAATAATGTCAGTCCACCGTCAAATTTTCACAAGGAATTTATACAAATAATGTCAGTCCACCATCAAATTTGGCAAGGAGTCTATACAAAGAATGTCAGTCCACCATCAAATTTGGCAAGGAGTCTGTCTTTACAAATAATGTCAATCCACCATCAAATGTGGCAAGGAATTTATGCAAATAATGTAACTCACCATCAAATGTGGCAAGGAGTTTATACAAATAATGTCACTCCACCATCAAATTTGGCAAGGAGTCAATACAAATAATGTCAGTCCACCATCAAATTTGGCAAGGAATTTATGCAAATAATGTCACTCACCATTAAATGTGGCAAGGAATTTATACAAATAATGTCACTCCACCATCAAATGTGGCAAGGAGTTTACACAAATAATGTCACTCCACCATCAAATTTGGCAAGGAGTCAATACAATAATGTCAGTCCACCATCAAATTTGGCAAGGAATTTATGCAAATAATGTCACTCACCATTAAATGTGGCAAGGAATTTATACAAATAATGTAACTCACCATCAAATGTGGCAAGGAATTTATACAAATAATGTAACTCACCATCAAATGTGGCAAGGAGTTTATACAAATAATGTCACTCCACCATCAAATTTGGCAAGGAGTCAATACAAATAATGTCAGTCCACCATCAAATTTGGCAAGGAATTTATGCAAAAAATGTCACTCACCATTAAATGTGGCAAGGAGTTTATACAAATAATGTCAGTCCACCATCAAATTTGGCAAGGAGTCAATACAAATAATGTCAGTCCACCATCAAATTTGGCAAGGAGTCTGTCTATACAAATAATGTCATTCCACCATCAAATTTGGCAAGGAGTCTATACAAATAATGTCAGTCCACCATCAAATTTGGCAAGGAGTCTATACAAATAATGTCAGTCCACCATCAAATTTGGCAAGGAGTCTGCCTATGCAAATAATGTCATCATTCCACCATCAAATGTGGCAAGGAGTCTATACAAATAATGTCATTCCACCATCAAATTTGGCAAGGAATCTATACAAATAATGTCAGTCCATCATCAAATTTGGCAAGGAGTCTGTCTATGCAAATAATGTCATTCCACCATCAAATTTGGCAAGGAATCTATACAAATAATGTCAGTCCACCATCAAATTTGGCAAGGAGTCTGTCTATGCAAATAATGTCATTCCACCATCAAATTTCGCAAGGAGTCTGTCTATACAAATAATGTCAGTCCACCATCAAATTTGGCAAGGAGTCTGTCTATACAAATAATGTCAGTCCATCATCAAATGTGGCAAGGAGTTCATACAAGTATTGTCATTACAAATGCAGCAGTTACTGTTAATACAAAGACAAGTATTGATTTGTAAAATTTATAACATTAGATTATTTAAAAGAATCATTTATTTTAATTTATAACATTAGATTATTTAAAAGAATTATTTATTTTAATTTAGCTGCTCAAGTGCCTGGGAAGTTTTATGCCATGGTATTCCTCTTTATTGTTATTCCTCAAGAGCCAATGAGTGAATTGCTTTGGGAGTTTCTAGTTTCATCCAATGGTCCTAAGAGAAAATGGTGCCCATTGGTACATTCAGTATGTCTCTGCCATATTGAAAATAATTTCTTTGCTACTGCACCTAAAACTAATAAGCACGGTAACACAGGATTTTAATTACAAGAGTTCCTATGATATGTAGTTGGTGCTAAATGAAAATAGATCTCTGACAAGGTCAAAATTGTGGTCACGTTGAAAATCTTGTAATTGTTACTATTCCTGAACAGCATATTGACTTTTGGTTTTAACTTTAAAGACTTCTTATAAATTCGTTCCAGCTTGGTGGCAGTGGCAGAGATCTTTAAGAATTTGTTGATGCTACCCATTATGAATGGATGATTATACTAAAATGGGGGGGGAGGTATACTAGTCGGTTTTCTTACACTATGCAATTGGTCCTAATTGAAGCTTATGTCATTAGGAACACCAGAGTGATATATATATATGATAAATCTTATTATACATCTACCATACATGCCATCCATTATACTTTAGGCATTATGCTTTTTTCACAAAATTACGTCTTATGCGTAAATATATATGGATTATGATTTTTCTATATATCAACCTTTATAAAAAAGATCAGTTACTTGTTTTCTCATTTTTATTAACATTCTATTAATCCCACAGACCGTTTTTTAGAAAAGACGGCTTCTACATTACTACAGTATAAGAGTAACTTGTCCGTGGACTTTCATGCACTTTCCTAATAGTATCATGTTCTATTTATTGCAACTATCCTATTACCAATAAAAAATGCTGGTTCTGCTTTCAAACTTTTGACCTTGTATTCTATTTATAGCAGTTGTATGGCTTAGTGAGGACAGAACAGACTGGGTTTCTAATTTTAATTTATGCACAGATTCTTTGTTCTAATTCATATTTAGTGCAGAAGCAGTCTAAAGGTATTCAGCGCTAAAACATATAATTTATTTTAGTCAATGCATATATGAGGGCAAAAATATCTCCTTTCAAATAATTTCACAGATGGATTAGAAAAAGGCAAAAATGAAATGAAACAAATAATAACAGAATCCTCCAAATATGAAGACATGAGTGCAGCATCACATGATGTCTTTCACAGGCCATGTGGAAAGAATTTTAATATTTGATGCTAAAAGTCTTAAGAATGATTTTAGTTGATGTGTGTAAAGCTAAAAGTGCTACATATGAAAACATGAAACAGTAAAGGTTGTTAAAAGACAAGAGGGGCAAATAAATAATTGTTCATTTAAATTATATATGGAATACGTATTTTCTGCTTGGATTCAACTTTTTGACCGCTTGGATTACACTTCTACCTCATCAGGGGTTGGCAGGTATAAGCTACTTATTTTGAATAGATGGTCATACTAACATGTTGTTTGATGTATTTTTTTGCAGTATGAGGTTGTTACTGTACGAAATTGTCGCTGATTCTTTTACAGAAATTACCACCTTGATGGATGTCTTTAAAATGTTTGTTTGGACCGTTTCTCTGTATGGTTCTCACAAAAGCAGTATGCAGCTGAATGAAATTGGTGCTCATCTAGTTGCCTCCCTTTCCCCTCATTGCATTGTATTTACAGTTTCCATCTCAGAAACGTTTATATCACTGCATTGAATACAAGTGGTATCAATAACAAATCCATGCTTTTAGAAGGGGTTTGAAAACCAACAGATCTAATTAATTGTTGGTGTCAAACCAAGGTAGTTGCTTGTACTTTATGAACAGAGTGACTGATACAAATTGGCTAAACTTTGTATTCAAATAGCACAATATGTTTCTTAGGTTAGAGAACTTGACTTGGGTTTTTAGGTTAGATGAATTGACTAAGGTTTGTAGGTCAAATGACTTGACTTAGGTTTTAGGTCAAATGACTTGACTTGGGTTTAAGCTATCCCACATGGTAAGATGACTCAAACAAGTATGAATAGATTTTTATAAAACCTATTTTCTATCTATATCTATATCTCAAGAATGATTTTAAAAGATGCCAGTTCAGTGACTTGGGTTTTTATTACAAAAATGTAGATTTAGCCAAACTTAGCATGTGGGATTGTCTTGTCATGTCTTAAACAAATTCAGCCATTCTATATTTTTGTTGAACTATTTCAAAAAAGTAAGTTAAAATTATGAATTCCGAATTGATAAAAGTTTGGAAAATAAAACTTGAATGCTACACAATTTTTAACTGTTTTCTATATTGACATATGGTTGTGAGAAAAGTAATTAACCATCAGCATCTCTGGTTCAAGGAAATATAGTTTCTCAGTGCATAAAAGTTAAATGTAAATAATGAAAACCTAGTTGATTAGACTGTAAATAGGTGACAAATTTTTAACAGAGATGAAGAGGAAATAAAGGTGCAGATAGTTTGTCAGCAAAACTAATGTTTATGGTTATTCTTGGACCATGGCATAATTATGGTTATTCTTGGACCATGGTATAATTATGGTTATTCTTGGACCATGGCATAATTATGGTTATTCTTGGACCATGGCATAATTGGCCATATTCTCTACTGCAACCAATAAAACATACTCTTCTGTTCCTAATTGGCTGAATAAGACATGATAATTTTAAAACAATTTTATTTTTGTTTGATGTTTCATAACACAGTAACACAAGTAGGTTATTTATTGCCAAGCATTATCTACTGATTGTTTTTTTATATAGGTGTGATAGTTATTGGTGTGATGAAAAAAAGATAACTATTTGATTATATTAATCAGATGCTTTGCACAGAATGCAGTATTTTTGCCTGCTTTTAAATGGCATATGTTTTTCCATTCTCAGTTACACTGTTCTTAGTAGTGATGGGAATCGGTCAGAAATTCATAATCAATAATCCCCTTAACCAACTGATCATCGATTATAATCGATTACTAAGAGCAAATTTTACTTTTTGTTAAACAGTTATATCTTTGATCAAGAGTTCAATATGTTTATAAATGTACAGGAGTAATCTCTTTTAAATTAATGACATGTATACTTTAACCTGACAATAATATTACATTGTGTGTTATATTTTTTTCTACAAGTTTGTTAAATGAATGCAACTTTTTATGGCTGATCAGGCAAATGTAACTGAAATACTGCTACAATCACCCAAAAAAATTTGTGTGTCACAAAATGTGTTTAAATTTATTAACTTAACAATTTAACAACTTGACCATGTAATAATGACTATTTGTTCCTAATTATGAATCATAAGGTTTCATATTTGTATTTGTGAAGGGAATTAATAAATTTCAATTCAACTTTAGTGGCTGGGAGTTTTACTAACCTTTGTGCTTTGCATACACCTAAAAAGTAGTCTCCCTTTACACACAATCGATTATGGAGTTCACAATCAATTATCTGCTCAACCAACTGATGATCGATTATAATCGATAATCGGAACAACACTAATTGTTAGGAAATAAGAACTCTCTCTTGAATCCAGCCATCCACCCCACCATCTGACATCTGAAAGACCACATTATTGAGACAGAAGAATGACGTGCCCTTCCTCTGTTAAGTCACTACCATATTGACCAGTTTGAGCTTTTGATGCAGTATGCGCAGCATCATGCATATTTTTGTTACAATTTTGCCATTTGTTTGTTGGTAATCAAATTTACATTGCTTGTGGATTTTGATTTTCTGACCATGTAGTCTAACATGGTATTGTTTGTACTTGATGTTATAAACACTTCTAGAATCTTCTAAAAGTTGTTTATTAATAAGTATGTTATTATTGTAGCAAATACTGCCATTGTTTTTGTTACTTATGTTGTTTTTGTTACTTATGTTGTTTCAGTAACACAGATGATGACCAATTCTCTTAATTGCCATGAGTTTAAAGCCAGCTATGTCAAGACATTCCTCAGAATGTTCCTCAGTTTCACCATCCAGTGTTTGCATTAGAGGGAACAGGGTCCATGGTGCATGCAAAGTGAACAGATATTAGCATAGGTGAAATTGACTGACATTTTGTGTTTTCCCCTTAAACATTGTTGATAACTGGCATAGTGTGGGATGCCACGATGGCCACTATCTCAGATCATGAGACTATGTCAGCAGCAACAGCTTGATCATCAATATCATCAGTCTCTTGACCTAGTGTGTTCGTTGAGGCACTGTGCTGCTGAACATCTGACCAGTTCCCTCCACTTGTCTCGATTATGTGCCAATGCCTGTGTCTCCACAAAACATTTCCTGGTTCATTCTGTGATGATATCAGTCCACTTTTTTCTCTGTATACCTCTCTTTCTGCCATCTTGGACACTTCCCTGCACTCCTGTTGTGGATAGACCATTGGCTCTAGTGACATGGCCATACGATTTCAGCTTTCTCTTTTTGACAGTGGTGAGGTCTTCATAATGGCCTACTGGATACATATGATTAACTCACACTGGGCATTGCTAGAAATTAATGCTAGGGACAATGTTACAATTTCTGTCTTAAGGTGAGTTTCTCTCCCTCCATTTCTCATGTCTTTCCAGTACAGGCTTTGGCAGCCCAGTGGGTATATATCCCTCCATAGTACCTATGGCAATCAGGGGCACCTGCTTCATGATCTCTGACAAATTTGTGGCAATCAGGGGCATCTGCTCCATGATCTCTGACACATTCTTGGCAATCAGGGGCATCTGCTTCATGATCTCTGACAAATTTGTGGCAATCAGGGGCATCTGCTCCATGATCTCTGACAAATTCGTGGCAATCAGGGGCATCTGCTCCATAATCTCTGACAGATTTGTGGCAATCAGGGAAATCTGCTCCATGATCTCTGACAAATTTGTGGCAATCAGGGGCATCTGCTCCATAATCTCTGACAGATTTGTGGCAATCAGGGGAATCTGCTCCATGATCTCTGACAAATTCGTGGGAGAAGAGATATAAGTCATGCCCTAGACCTGTTGGGCTTCCTTGTTAACTTTGACTTGAATCTATCCTGGTCACCCTCTCTGTTCCCAAGTGAGTCCTTAATTGGTACTGACAGCTCAACTCTAGACAAGTTTTGATGTTGTTGTTGTTGTAGGATTAACACCATTTTTCAGCACATGATAGGCTTTATAAGGCAGCCAGTATGAATGGTAGAAGAAGAACCCGGGAAAACCCCTGGAAAGAACCACCAACCCACTAAAAGCTACTTTCATGTTCTCTCACATACCCACCTTGTCCAAATCTGAGACTCGAACCAACGCAGACAAAGGTGAGATGGCAGAGATCCATAATGGAGAGTGATTTAGACAACTCGGCCACTTGGAGCCTGACTGAAGTAACTATCTTACAAAATATTTTTTCATTGCTAAAGTCTTAGCATGTAGGTGAGTGAGTTACATGCTCTTTTATTGGACTGGATTTATCGCCATTTCAAATTGGAATGTTCCATTGTTCTAATTATGCAACTAGGCTTCATAGCCATTGTCAGACTACTAGCTTGTAGGATTAACATTTTATAAATAAATTGATTTAAAGTATAATATATTGCCTTTATTGAAGTTTAGTGACACAGGTTCTTTCATTACTGCTGCAGGTACTTGGTTGTCTCTTTCTAAAGTGATTGGCATTATTTGATAATTGCTATGTGATTTGAATGAGGCCCACTAGAGATTGAAAAAGTACTGACTTACCTTACAGCTAAAAAGCTTACCAGCTGGATTTTGAATTGCATAAATAGCTATTTAGGTCTCTGATATTTTTGTTTTCTTTAAAATTAATTGTTGTAAGATGCTAATTAAAGGTTTTTTTTAATGCATAATAAATTGAATATTTTATATACCTGACTTCTCAAAAAATATATACTGTCTTGACTGTAGTATATAAGCATTCAAGTTATAGATTTGCAAAACAAGATAGAAACGAATACAGATGTATTTTTTTCATATTAGGAGATATTTGTGTTATTTAAGCATGAATTATAGTGTAATGGAATATAGAAATTTGAGTGACTAGACTGGGAAGGTTGCCCAGTGGACTTTTTGACAAATGTTTATCAGTGAGTATGAAAAGTCCCTTTCACTTAAGTATTTTTATGTAGTTTTCAGTTGTTATGAGTTATCTCCCTTGTAAAACTTGTTCCCATTGCTTGACAGATATTTTAAATATTTATAGATTATGAATGGATTCTTTTGTTGTGACATAAATACACAAATATTATCACATAGAATAATAATAAAAAGTTGTATACAGTTCTCTTTAAAATATTATGCAAAACTTTCCTGAATAAGTAGGAATTAAAGATAAAAATTTTGCATATTTTATTATGTTCTAAAGAAAAGGTTTTGAAAAGAACCATGAGAGGGAGGTTACATTTTGCTTGTTTTGGAAGTGATCTAATGTTTTCTTTTGTTCTTGCTAGATGTCCGTTGCATGGAAGCATAATAATCATATACTTTCACTGGTTTAAATAAAGTCCTAAACATTGAAACAAGTCACTGGATTTATTTAATTTCCAGTGTTATGAAATTTGGGATGTTGGGTTCTCAGGAAAAATTCAGTTATTCATTTCTAATAAGTTTCTGTGTTCAATATTGTTTTTAGAGGTAGTTGTAAATCTGTTGGAAAAGTGACAGATTCTGAATGCAAGGGATGCAGGATTTAATACCCACTCAAGCCAGCTATGTTAGGCAGCCTCGGTGTATTTTTGAGAAGGGCATTTTGCTTCCATTTCCTAATGTGGTAAAAATTCAGTTAAACCCAAACAGTATGAGATTTTTTAGTGTTTAAAGATTTTTTTTATTATAACTCCTTTAACCAGTTCCAAGTATGAGGAACAATTATTACAGAGCATCTGGATATACAGTAAAACCTGTCCTGAGAGACCACCTGTTTTGAGACCAGGATCTCCATGCACAGATTAATTGATTATATAGTCTTATGACCTGTTATGAGAGACCACCTGTCTTGAGAGACCATTGTTTTTGGCAGAAGGGTGGCCTTTCAAGACCGGTGCTACTATTCAAGCTTTAATAATGTGTGTGTGTGTGTGTGGATGTATGTATATATCTATGTATGGATGTATCTATGTATGGATGTATGTATGCATTCATTTATGTATGTATGTAGAGGTTTACAAGCAGATTGGCAAAAGTCTTTGCTACTTAGTGTCAAGGTAGTTTAGGCATACAAAATAAATATAAATGCAAGAACATTTCAGCCCTTATTATACATATTGTTTTTAAAAGTCCAAATCCTTTCAGTGTGAATATCTTCATGTGGTCCAGATCAGAATGGTTGTCTGATTAGACACCTGATGACATGCAAGAATACACATTTAGTCCAGTCTCTAATCCAAAGGGAGAGAATTATGGACAAATAATGCTAATAATCCCCTTTAGTGAAACAAAACTAATATGTATGTATTTGTGTTATTTATATATATATATATATATATATATATATATATATATATATATATATATGCAAAAAGTGTTGTTAGTGTAACATTTAATTACAAGAATTTGTATCTTTTGTTTGTATTCCAGAACTGTGCCTGACATCTAATATGACTTGTGAGACAGTGTCTCACGTTGACAACCACCACTTCAAGTACTGGTATGACCAGGGTCAGCCTTGTGCTATTTGTGTAAGTAAGATTCCTTGTTAAATTGATATTAATTTGTGTAAGTAAAATTCCTTGTTAAATTGATATTAATTTGTGTAAGTAAAATTCCTTGGTAAATTGATATTAATTTGTGTAAGTAAAATTCCTTGTTAAATTGATATTAATTTGTGTAAGTAAAATTCCTTGTTAAATTGATATTAATTTGTGTAAGTAAAATTCCTTGGTAAATTGATATTAATTTGTGTAAGTAAATTTCCTTGGTAAATTGATATTAATTTGTGTAAGTAAAATTCCTTGTTAAATTGATATTAATTTGTGTAAGTAAAATTCCTTGTTAAATTGATATTAATTTGTGTAAGTAAAATTCCTTGGTAAATTGATATTAATTTGTGTAAGTAAAATTCCTTGTTAAATTGATATTAATTTGTGTAAGTAAAATTCCTTGGTAAATTGATATTAATTTGTGTAAGTAAAATTCCTTGTTAAATTGATATTAATTTGTGTAAGTAAAATTCCTTGTTAAATTGATATTAATTTGTGTAAGTAAAATTCCTTGGTAAATTGATATTAATTTGTGTAAGTAAATTTCCTTGGTAAATTGATATTAATTTGTGTAAGTAAAATTCCTTGTTAAATTGATATTAATTTGTGTAAGTAAAATTCCTTGTTAAATTGATATTAATTTGTGTAAGTAAAATTCCTTGTTAAATTGATATTAATTTGTGTAAGTAAAATTCCTTGTTAAATTGATATTAATTTGTGTAAGTAAAATTCCTTGTTAAATTGATATTAATTTGTGTAAGTAAAATTCCTTGTTAAATTGATATTAATTTGTGTAAGTAAGATTCCTTGTTAAATTGATATTAATTTGTGTAAGTAAGATTCCTTGTTAAATTGATATTAATTTGTGTAAGTAAGATTCCTTGTTAAATTGATATTAATTTGTGTAAGTAAGATTCCTTGTTAAATTGATATTAATTTGTGTAAGTAAAATTCCTTGTTAAATTGATATTAATTTGTGTAAGTAAAATTCCTTGTTAAATTGATATTAATTTGTGTAAGTAAAATTCCTTGGTAAATTGATATTAATTTGTGTAAGTAAAATTCCTTGTTAAATAGATATTAATTTGTGTAAGTAAAATTCCTTGTTAAATTGATATTAATTTGTGTAATTAAAATTCCTTGGTAAATTGATATTAATTTGTGTAATTAAAATTCCTTGGTAAATTGATATTAATTTGTGTAATTAAAATTCCTTGGTAAATTGATATTAATTTGTGTAAGTAACATTCCTTGGTAAATTGATATTAATTTGTGTAAGTAAGATTCCTTGTTAAATTGATATTAATTTGTGTAAGTAAAATTCCTTGTTAAATTTATATTAATTTGTGTAAGTAAAATTCCTTGTTAAATTGATATTAATTTGTGTAAGTAAAATTCCTTGTTAAATTGATATTAATTTGTGTAAGTAAAATTCCTTGGTAAATTGATATTAATTTGTGTAAGTAAAATTCCTTGGTAAATTGATATTAATTTGTGTAAGTAAAATTCCTTGGTAAATTGATATTAATTTGTGTAAGTAAGATTCCTTGTTAAATTGATATTAATTTGTGTAAGTAAAATTCCTTGGTAAATTGATATTAATTTGTGTAAGTAAATTTCCTTGGTAAATTGATATTAATTTGTGTAAGTAAAATTCCTTGGTAAATTGATATTAATTTGTGTAAGTAAAATTCCTTGTTAAATTGATATTAATTTGTGTAAGTAAAATTCCTTGGTAAATTGATATTAATTTGTGTAAGTAAAATTCCTTGGTAAATTGATATTAATTTGTGTAAGTAAATTTCCTTGGTAAATTGATATTAATTTGTGTAAGTAAAATTCCTTGGTAAATTGATATTAATTTGTGTAAGTAAAATTCCTTGTTAAATTGATATTAATTGAAAATTTGACAAGTCAGGAAATGTGATGGACTCCATTATGAGCTCAAAGTGAAAGATGTTATCCTATGTCCATCAATACTTAATAATGTGTATGTGTGTGTGTGATTTGAAATTTTAAAGGTAGCTTTAACAACGTTCCAGTTGTATCGCTATGGCAGTTTACCATGATGTCTAGCACTAGGGCATCATGCCACAGACTTGTATCATATCACACCAGTCACATTTTCTGACATCAGGCCCCCCACTAACACTAGCCTCTGAGCACCATGTGATAAAGCTTCTTGTTCCATTTTTATAAGTCTTTGGTATGACTTGGCCAGGGTTTGGACCTACAACCTCTTGCATCTGAGGCAGATGCTCTAACCACTTAAGCCATTAGTGTGGTAATAATAATAATAATGATGACATAGTACAGCACTTAATCTTTTAAAGGCTCTAGGCATTTTATAATATTAGTAAAAACTTAGGATATATAAATGATTATATAAGTACTATAATAAATAATTTAGGGTAAAGAAACAGTGTTAAGTTTTGTTAAGTCTGTTCTTACAGATTAGGTAAGTTCTTAGAATACTCATGAATGAGATCATGGTGTAATTATGTTGAAGTGCATGAGGTAATTCATTCCATAACTGACTGTCCCTAATGCAATATATGAGGCTTAATCTGATTGGATAAAATGGAACTGGACTTTAGATATCACAGAACGTAGCCATTTTGTTGGTGTATGTTGGAGATTAATTTACTGTACCCAAACTTCTTGCATTATATCTTAGTTTGATCCTGTCTGTTCATCCTTCAACATGTCTTTCAGGGATCATGAAATTTTCTTAATTGCAAACAGACATTTTCTTTTTACAAACGTCTTGGTATAGATGAATCTGATGTTTGTAATATATATTCATTAAGAGGGAAAAAACCCATAGGATTTATCAGCATAATAATCCCAATAATTTGTTATGGCTTTCACCACAACATTTCTCATTTTTGTGATCTGGACAGAATCACAACACAATGAGTTTGTTCTTTTCCTACCTTTTCATTTCATAACAATTATGTTTAGCATTTCAGTCACATAAAGGCATAGGGTTTACCGAAGCCAAACTCAGTTATCATAATTTTTGTGGTAAAGGTAAGATTTTGTTTTCTAGTTTTTTGTTCGCAGATGAAATTTGTTTTGGTAAATCTCTCCATTTGTTATAGGTAAATTTATCCATCAGTTCTGTGGTTGTTATTTCTTGTGGACTATATTGTGTATATTATTTATATCTTCATGAGCATTATGCATATTGTTGTTACTTACATTATTTCAGACTGATGACAAAGGAGTATTTTCTACCTCCCTGTCAGAAGAATATTGTCTGGTGGCTGAAACATTTGGTCTGACCAGAAACGATATCTGGGCTTTGTCATACAATTCCATTGATTTGATATTTGCTGAAGAAGCTGTCAAACAATATTTAAAATCAAAATGGAATTCGGTAAAATCTTATGAATTAAATAGTGAGTGAAGTTGTGACATATTTGTGCAAATAAATCCAATAAATAAAACTTACTTTATTTCTCTTTTTCAAACACATATTGCCTCTTCATCCTGATCTTTATGAATTATGAGGATATCTGTTGAGTGTCTGTCTGCAACATTTAGTTGTCCTCAAATATCATTGAAAATAATGGATATTAAATTTGGCCTGGGATTCCTGGGTGGCAGAGTGGCTGAAGCCTTTAGCTATTAAAGACCTCTGACATATTGCCTTTGTGTGTGAATTAAGCCTGATTAGAGTTTTAATGTATCTTAAAGCCTGATTAGAGTTTTAATGTATCCTAAAGCCTGATTAGAGTTTTAATGTATCTTAAAGCCTGATTAGAGTTTTCATGTATCTTAAAGCCTGATTAGAGTTTTAATGTATCCTAAAGTCTGGTTAAAGTTTTCATGTATCTTAAAGCCTGATTAGAGTTTTCATGTATCTTAAAGCCTGATTAGAGTTTTCATGTATCTTAAAGCCTGATTAGAGTTTTCATGTATCTTAAAGCCTGATTAGAGTTTTCATGTATCTTAAAGCCTGATTAGAGTTTTCATGTAACTTAAAGCCTGATTAGAGTTTTCATGTAACTTAAAGCCTGATGTGAGTTTTCATGTATCTTAAAGCCTGATTAGAGTTTTAATGTATCTTAAAGCCTGATTAGAGTTTTAATGTATCTTTAAGCCTGATTAGAGTTTTCATGTATCTTAAAGCCTGATTAGAGTTTTAATGTAAGTTAAAGCCTGATTAGAGTTTTAATGTATCTTAAAGCCTGATTAGAGTTTTCATGTATCTTAAAGCCTGATTAGAGTTTTCATGTATCTTAAAGCCTGATTAGAGTTTTCATGTAAGTTAAAGCCTGATTAGAGTTTTAATGTATCTTAAAGCCTGATTAGAGTTTTAATGTAACTTTAAGCCTGATTAGAGTTTTTATGTAACTTTAAGCCTGATTAGAGTTTTCATGTATCTTAAAGCCTGATTAGTGTTTTAATGTATCTTAAAGCCTGATTAGTGTTTTAATGTATCTTAAAGCCTGATTAGTGTTTTAATGTATCTTAAAGCCTGATTAGTTTTAATGTATCTTAAAGCCTGATTAGAGTTTTCATGTATCTTTACTAAGTTATATCACTATGATGCCTGCATTGTGGTAGTTTATGATAATGTCTAGCAGTTAACACCTCTGTCCACATGGTTTAAATTAATACAACTGCTTATCATAGGAAATCTTTTAATTAAAGTCCTGTGCTTATTGTTTTAGGGGACTTAGCAATAAAACTATTTTCACTTTAGCATGGACATACTGAATGTACCAACTGGCACTGTTTTCTCTTTGGACTATTGGATGAAACCACAAATTCCCAAGGCAATTCATTGTCTCAAGAGGAATATCAATAAATGGAATGCCATAGCATAAACTTGTAAATGTGTTAGTTGACGATGTATTTGTTTTGTTTATGTTTTTGGTTCTATGTTGTGTCTCATAATCTTGTAATATGTATAATCTATATTTTTATTAACCTAATGTAATATTTGCTGAAGAGGAAATGAAGTGAATCAGTCATAGATAAAAGCATGTGCACATGCATATATGCATACAAACATATATACATGCACAAATTTGTGATGTAGTGAGAAATATATAGTTACCCTTTTATAAGTTTTCCATTTCGTTACTATTTCAAAGTTTAAGCACATAACATTATAGACGTACTAACATTTATAAAGTATTATAATCATCAGGCAAATTTTCAGAGATCAGTGCCAAGCTAAACCGGTTAGTTCTGACTACATATTTCTATGATTGCAGGCATTGAGATTTTTCCTTTTGTCAGTACCTTAAAAACTGTTATGAGCGACCTCTGCTATGAGCACATTGAGCAGCCACCTGTCATTTCTGACCACAATCATAATGCATGATCGATATTATTATTTAAACGCTCTATTATGAGCAACCACCTGCTGAACGCGACCAACGACCACGATATCTTGGCAAAATATGTATTTTGACACTGTTATGAATGACCACAAAAAACAAGGATAAGCTCCATCAACCTTTATTTAATCCCTGTAAAAGCAACCGCTCATACCATTCTAAATTTTAAATTATTTTTTTTTTAAAAATAGGCTGGCTACCAATATTAAACTTCTTTTTGCTAGCTTTGCTTATAGTGTTTTATAGTTTTTGTCATAAACCAGACTAAAGTATATGAAGACTATTTCCTAGTCTGGTTCCCTGCTTCGTTGTTCCTGCATTGTAATCCACTGTTCATATAGGTGTGAGCAATGCACTGAGCATAAAGAGCAGGTGACCAGATTAATTATTCCCGCACTTAGCCTGCTTTCCAGCCTTATCACAGGACTCATTATCGCTATCAACAACCGTATCATGAGAACAGACGAACAGACAGACACCACTGACCAATATGTAATCAATTGTCACAATAACTGCATAACGATTGTTCTGAACAAAAACAAATATAAGAGGAATATTTAAAAAAGAAAAAGTATTGTTGCTACTGGTGATAGATACTACAGTCCGTAAACCAGACTAATGTACATGTCATGAATTGTCGTTGTACTGCCTAAGTTGATGTAGTGGTAACATACATTGTTCGTCTTTAGAGTTAATCCGTATTGCTGGAGTGGGTGGGTGAATAAGATCATTCTCTGTTTGCAGGATTTGACTGATAGTGTTCAAGAATATTGACGTTTGGGTTTTTTTCCTTATAATTTTAAGTGATTACATCCCAATCATCTGTTATGAGCGACCATTTTACACACTTTGCTTATAAAGTTAATCCCTGGATGTTATCTTTGACTTTGAATGAAGCTGTTGACATTTGTCTCTGAGTAAATGGTTCTGTTTCTGGATGAGATAATTGTTTTTTTTTTATTTCATTAATTGTTAGATATGCAATGCACATGTATATACTTTTCATATTTTCCTACAGTCCAGTCAAAAACGTTTTTACATTCAATATTACAACTGAGCACTAATTTTAACACCTAGAACCTTTATAACAATGGTTGAACCTCAAACTAAAATATTTTAAGGCTGGAGAAAATATTTATTGTAAATGAAAGAAGTGAAAAAGAGCAGACCACTCGCAGACAAGTGGTTTGAATGTTTGTTGGTTAAACAAATTTAGGTTGTTATAAAGAAAAGGTGTAATTCAAAAATGACTTAATATGCTAAAATATGTGATCTTCAAATGTAAATGTGATTTCATGTTTAATGATAGAAGTATATCTGTTTTGTTATATAACATGTTTTTAGATGAATGCATACAGTATTTTAGCAAGAACTATTAATAAAGAATAGAATATATGTACAGTGATTGTGGTTATTTTTCTTTAAATTTTTCTAAAACTGAACATGGAAACTGTTTTGTTTGTACAAACCTGTTTTGAGAAACCACCTGTCTTGAGAGACTGCTTTATTGTTGGCAGAAATGGCAGTCTCTCTCTCTTCCTGAATTTGATTGATATGATGTGATTTCTGTTGAAGAGGAAATAAAGTCATACATACATACACACACACACACATGCATACCACCTAGATACTCCTTTGCAGTTCTACCATTTACAAACACATATGATGACACTGCTAAGGACATGACTTCATTGTTCATTATTATGAACCTGATGACACTGGGTGTGATCACAGATGTAGCCATTAATAGATCATTTTTGCTTCACAGTCTACATGTGTTCACATGTTTACTTGTTTACGTATATTACAAACTAAAGTTCAAAGTTGAACTTTTTGTCTTTATTTACAGTTATAATATGATGACATTTGAAGTGATGCACAGACCAATTTGACCATGTCACCATAGACCACTTCATGAAAAACGCACTTCACATCCGATATAAGGCTATAAGAGTTTCACATATAGCTAATCAATTAGTGTCCATGCATGTGCATCACCTTGCCTGTGGAGGGATCTGTTTCATTCAATGGAAGATTTTTCGGAACTTATAAGCAAAACCTATCAGGATGAAGCTGCTGTCAATGATATGGCTACCAGGAATGTGATCATTGAAGCATTTCATGAACTGATGTGTGTTACTCTTGTGGTCTTAACTCATTAACCCTGTTGCCATGTTTATATGGACATAGTACACTACTTTTGAGCTCTGTAGTGTCAAGGTCATTTAAGATGCACCAAAATCGGTGGTATGACAGAAAAGTAGATGTAGCTATACAATGATACCGAATAAATGTACTTTTTTAGATACAATTTTTTACACCAAACAAAAAATCCCCCAACTTTTACCCGTTTGCACATGCACAAGCAAAATAGCCAATAGAAAAAATGTTTCTAAGACAACTAAGCATTAAGCTAAAGTAAATCTCTTGGCAGCAGATTTATTCGGATGTATTCAGATGGAGCCCCCAAAATGTGTTACTGGCATTTCAGGGGTTATTGAGTTAAAATAAGTGACAGAGAAAGCTAAACCATCAAGTTTAGTAAAATTCAACAAATAATATGTTTCTTTAAGTCATTAAATGAGATTTAAGAGGATTATTAATCAAATCCATAATTAATCCTAAACATTTTATCATAAATCGAAAAGTATAGAGTCCTGAATGATTTCCATGTTTTGAATGTGCTGATGTACTAAAAGTATCAAGTGTGCTGTATCACAATGATATAATCCAGAATGTCTTTGAATGAATTCACAATAATCCCAAACAAGTGTTTTTGTCTGAACAGTTAATGAGCAATTTTTAATTACAATAAAATAATTTAAATAAACGATTCATCTGAAATTAAATGTATACACAAAAGTAAATACACTTGGAGACTGAAAATAAAATAGGAATAAACAAAAACTTAACCTAAAATGTAAACAGGTTTGTTGCTTCACGCTTAATAAGTTGTAATCAAGGCTGGATCTAGAACTTGAACCGAAATAAACAACTTTTTTATAGCTTACTAACAGGACAAAGAGAGGGTACACAATACAACTATCCTCAGTCATGAACAAAGATCATGAAATATGGATTAAATATCCTTAACAATTGTCTTTGGACAGTTCGAAGGGGCAATCGTGTCTAATCGATCTGGAAAGAACTCGGAACACTGTTTTTCGTAACAAAGGTGTCCTAGAGACAGTGTGTATTGCTCATAAAGTCTCTACATTGCGTAGAGTCGCACAGATGGCCTCCCTAAATGGTATATCGTTGATGTCCCTGACAGTCCTGTCCTGATGGGAGCGATTTCCTCGGTATGATGGATTCCTCTTCTGGCACTGGCACTAACACAGGTTAAAAAGTTACCTGTTCCACTGCACACTTTAACTTCACTTTTTCCTTTGAATGCATAACACAAATCTTGAGCAATATAAGCCACTTCTTTGGTCCAAGCCTCGAAACCCCAACTTTTCCAGTCACGTACATCTTTCCAGTACGAATATTAGTCACAAACTATACAAAAGTCAGTGGGAGGCAAAACTTTACATTTTATCAATCCTTGTATTGTCGAATGTTTTCCACGTCGATGTCAGCAATTGCGAGTGCTCGGTGGGAAAAGGACAATATTTGCACACGTAAAGATACAACGAACACACGTCCAAGTATTTGATTTCTTTCCCTTTCTCCTCGTCGGCTAGGTACAGCAAACAGGTTGCATTCGTCCATCCTCCGTAAAATTCTCACTTCGGTTCAGAGTGTCCACCAGCTTGTAACTTTCCACGATGCGTTTAAACGGGAGATCGGTTTTCAAACGGTGATCGTACTCGTGTTTCCACATTTCCACCACTTGGTATCCTTGTTGTTCTAACTTCAAGCGCCGCTGACAAGTGGCCTGGTACAAGTCTTCCATGGTACGTTGTAAAAACGGATTTTTAGTGTCATGTTGAGGGTAGCAGATGGTACGTCCGTGAAATAAGCACTCATTCAACTCGTAAACGATCTTGGAGTTTTCTAGTTCCAACCATCCACTGAATACCTTCCGGTGTTCTTTTCGCCTCTTCCATTGCAGGCATGTTGAATCAATTTGTCTTTCTTGTCGCAAAAGTAATGTAAACAGCGTATGGCTTTGATCAATTCTTCACGTTTGACAAAATTCGCGTATTTGGTCTTATGACAGCCAGGGTGTTTTCGGGCATGAATCGTTAGCGGAATACTAGGAACACACTCTGGCAATTGTACAGGCTTCTTTCAAACGAACAATCCCTCCGTGTTCCATGAATAATTCTCGAACCTTTCCACAACAATGAAGTAAATATGTCCACGTCGGAATGACAATATTTTAATATTTCTTCCTGAACGTCTAAAAAGCCCGAGATCGGTAGAAAGCATCTCGTTGTTCGGTGCGCATGTTGTCGATGTCGTAGTAGTGTGGCCCAGGCAAATGGTTTGGAACGACATGTTGATTGGTTTCGGTATTGAAAAAGTGTGACAAATAACCTCTGGTCATTCTGTCATTCCAAACGTTTTAGGAATTTGATTTAATGGCATGCCCAAGTAACTCATCGAGTCTTTAAACTGCACTTAGCCCACTTGCATGGAAATGATTTTGGCTCCGTTCATAGTCACTTTCGGACGTTCGGTACTTTGCTCCGTAGAGTATCTGAGAAGAAACTATTCATCGTATCCCGAGAAATTGTGAGCCATCACCGTGGCATGGCGATGGCAATATCCGTATCGTTCGATGTTCTCTTGGCTAAACGTCTTGTCGATAGGATCTAAGATCATTGAGCGAAAGCGGCTAGCGTCTTCGATCCCCGAAATATTTTTTGACGTCCTCCAGGAATCTTGCTGCAGTAAGGACAATGACTTAAGATAGGTTCATGGATGCACTTCTCTCACGCTCAATGAGCCAAGCAGAAATTTGGAATGTGAATGCCAGTCTCTTGCATGCATTCAAAATAAAAAAAGATTCAATTTCCTTTCTTCTGGTCATCTTCCTCCTCTTGTTTACAATGGTATTTTTGAATGTAGCATTTGTAGTTCAATGTCCACAATTTAGTGACAAATGGGACATTCTTCTTTCCTGAACATACATGACCCTTGGCAATATTGCTACTTGTGACTTGTCCACGGGTAGGACACAAGGAGTTGACAATCACTTTTCTGCTGTGAACATTGCGTCTTCAGATGCTGTTACTGACAGTGAGGACTGACAAACGTTCGCTCACAAGTAGGGCAATGCACTCGTTGTTGTCATGATTTAGAGGCCAAATATCCTGAGCATTTCGATCCACAATGATTGTGTTGCTCTCGATTGTTGTAGCCACAGTAACAGTTCTCACAATAATAAACGTATCCCAGGAATGTAGCGATACTGGTTATGGCATCGGAATGTTCGTCGTGATGACATGCGTGAATGTCTTTTCAGTCTTTGAAATCTTTGCCTCGAAACAATAGAGGTCCACGTGAAGCCAAGACGTCTTGCAATTTTTGCATTTCAAGAATGCCACAGGGTGCGAATGCCGTTCCGTGTGGTTAACAAAGAATCACACACCTCGGTAATAACACCCTCTGCTCTCTCCAACGGTACTTCGAACTTGAAATCTTTAAATTTCACCGTTTAATGTTGGTGGTAGTTCCATTGAGGGTTTAATAGTAGCTGTGGTAGTGGATTTTGGTTTGTTGTAGAATCTCTGGGTCTGAATTCTGGCTTACTCATGTAATCTTCAAAATCGCTGCAATGAATTTGAACCAAGACCTCATCTACTGTGCGAGGTGATAAGTCACGTTTCTTTCTCTTACTTTCTTCTCCTTTCTCCACGAAGTGGTGCGATCGTTTTATCTTTACTGCACAAAGTCAAATGACTACATTTAAACATAATGGGCCCCTTATATCGATGTCAGACCAGTGTGTATATAAAGGGTCAATGTCTTACCTTTCAGTATTCATTTCACTCTCAAACCGAGCAGAAGGATGGAAGAGAAAAAACATATCGAACTTCTGATCAGAGCTTTGCGAGGTGTCTTAAGGACTGTTTTCTTCAAACAAGCCGACGGACTAGTCCGCCCGCTTTCGAGATAAGTCAAGATATTTACATACATCTGTAAGAACAAAGGACATTGCGCTACAGAATGTCCAGACAGCTAAAAAAAAACAAGACAGGTGTCAGAAAAGACAAAAGTCAAGATACATGTTATGATTGTCGAGAGAAAGGACATTGGTCTTCAGACTGCCCTAAGAAAACAGCAGGAGCATAAGAAAGAGATAGGATCAGAAGCTTGAGAAAAACAGGTACCCTCCCAAAGGAAGAACCCAGGTACTTCCAAAAAGAGAAGTAAAGAAGATGAGGAAGAAGAGGGGTGTAAAACTCTATGAAAGTGAAGAAATTCAAAAGGGAGAGTGAACAACACACAAACACACGTGAATCATGGAGTAAGAAAAGGGATTTTGAGTTTTAATTGATTTTGGCAAATGATTGAAAGATGAAATTGCAAGATAAGTGGATGGCTCTTAAAAGGACCATTACGTGTTTGTTTTAATTTTTTTTAAAAAAAAAAACGAACTCTGGAACGGGATGTAATCAGCTTAAACTGCCTTAAACCTTTGCCATGGCCAAGGCTTATTCTGGTGGTGATGATTTGGTAGAAATCACTAGGGTGTGTATCTCAGGTGTATTAACAGAGTTGGGCAGTTTGGTTCGGGAATGTCTTTTTCTCTTGTGTCGTAATAAAGAAGTCTGATACGTTTGTTTCAGACTCCTTACCTCTGCCAAAATGTCTAAATGCGCCGTAGCCGTTTGACTTTCACTGTCCTGGGAAGAAGAGAAAATATCGTCTAAATCTTAATTGAAATCGGTTTCTTCTTTGCGTAGGACAGTGTTGACTTTTGGTATCCGCTGATATGTCATCGCTTCCCGTCTCCACAGGCAGTGCACATCGATTCATCGTCTTGTTAGTTTCAGTCATGTTTGAAAACTATGTCACATTGATTCAAGGACGCTAGCACATCTATATAGGGAATGTGATGTTGCAGGTCACTTTCTTCGGATTGGAAGACATACTCCGTACTGGGACTGAATTTTTAACGCGTATTGGGATTGGTGGGAAAAAAACTCTAGCTCTTCCACTATAAATAACAGCAGTTCACTTTATTCCCTTCACCTGTTCTTGTCACAAGATGTGGACTAACGTTGAATCATCTACCCTCATATCGACGATACTGTTCCGCACGAACATACCCATGTATGTAACATCAATCATGGACAATCATCAAGATCACTGAGACGAGTGTTTGGAAAAGAAGAATTTATGTGGAGGGACTATGCTGTCTAAAGTGAGTCCTCATCTACGACCCAGAAGTCAGAAGTTTCAGGAAGAGAAGACCTACGCGATGACGTCTGAGTTAACTAGCTGAACTTAAGCGTCACCAGCTACCATCTGAACTAGCTAAAATTACCTGCTACCCTATACGACAACCTAACTTTCCCTTGTAGCTATACAGACCCAATATTCCCCATATTCAATTCCCTTTGACGCTAAACGATCCCAGGATGTGCTTAACAGTCTTGTCGCTAAACGTTCCTAAGGGGGTCTATAATGTATTTTTCCATTCTCGCTAAAGTACTCCACTTAACTATTTACCTGCATGCCTCTGGCGATATCGCCGTTTGGAATAGCAGTTAAAGAAGTTACTGTACCGAAATTGTGACACGCGATGACTACACACGCATATGGTAAGTCGGCATTGATGCGTTCTGCAACGACAATATGAATATGTTTCACCCATACATTGTGCGTGCAACATGAACAAAAGCTGTGTACGCCGTTTTGATTGGTCATAATGTATCTCCAAGCCGAAAATGCAGCTACGATTGGATCTCACATCATTCCCACAAACTTTGATCGACATTGATATGCTACACTCGATCATGATGTTCTCATCAGGGTCAGCAATCATCAAGTGTTGGCACATATTGTCAGCACAGTTATGCAAAAGACTATAAGGAAACAAATATGCAGTTCAGTCATTGGCATCGTTGCATATCACACGCATGATTCGTTTCAACAAATGCTCGGACGTTTGCTGGCTGAACAAGTCAAGGACATTATTTGTGACCGGTGTGAAAAAATTGTCAGAAATGGTTCTGGCAGCATGCTTTCTGTATTGTATCTGGCCACCATGATAAAACTATATAACCTCATACGTCTTAGAAATGGGCTTCGTGCAAATATGGCAACATGGCTTGTTGATTTTCTTCGGTATTGAAAAAGTGCGGAAATCGCCTTATACCGTTTCTGTTATTCCAAATGTTTCAGTTATTTTGATCCAAGGCATAGCAAGCTAACTCAATGAATATTTAACTTTTTTTCCCACTTGCATGTAAATGATTTTGGCTCCATTATTGGTTACTTGCGTAAATTTCGTTCATTGCTCAAATATGTTACAAAAGAAACTGTCCTATGTATCCCGATAAGTTATGGGCAATGAATGCTGGGTATTCATGGCGGTTCTCGTAAGGATGCACCTCCTGATCGTCCCTACTGTCGTCCGTATGGTCTAAAATACCGGTCAGCAAACTGCAAAAGAGATTCACGAAAAATGTTTTCATGTCCTGATAGCATGTGTACAATGCTGACAGTGATGAAATATAAGTTCCTGATGATAGTTGTTGAAAGCGCGGCGAGTCACTCAAAAGTGAACATTCAAAGAATTTGAAAAATACAAACATAATATATAATCGAGACGATGGTTTGGTTTCGTTTTTTTTCTTCCTTTAATCATTCAATAATAATTTAGCCTTATCTCTGAATATAACATTGATGATCCAAATTAAACGACTTGACAACTCTTTTCTTTCCTGCACAAATATGTGGCTTTTTGTTTTTGGTACGAACATGCTGTCCATAGTTGGGACAAACTGTCAATAGATCGTATGGACGTTTCAGTTGGAATTGTTTCATGAGATTGTAACACACTGGACTATTCGTTGTCGAGTTAAGTGTGATAGGCTAATTCTACCCCATATTAATTTCCATTCCGGTGTTTAGTTCTCTGCATGACTTCGAGCCCCCACGGTGGCACCGGCTACTTGACCTGCATTAATATTGTGTTATCTGCTATCAACTGATAAATAGCTGAATATTTCCTATATGTATTATTTAATAGCAGGATCGACCGCTTCGGTGGCTGAAACGTCTGCATCGGATGCGGGAGGTCGTGGGTTCAAACCTCGGCAGAGTCATACCAAAGACATCACAAAAATGGTACTTGCAGTTGCCTCGCTTGGAGCTCAGCATTAAGAGGTTCGAGTTAGGACTGGTCGGCCTGGTGTCTGGATAATGTGGCAGGGTTGAACATGATGCTAATGTCTGCGGCATGATGCCCCAGTGCTTGACATCTCTATAAACTGCCACACTGTAGACATCGTAGCGATATAACTGGACAATTGTTAAAGCTACATTACAAAAGTAAATCACACACACACACACACACACACACACACACACACACACACTATATCATGATCATTATTAATAGAAGTAAAAGTTTATTTGGTTTTGCGTCTAGGTTCTTTGAATTCCCCTACAATTTACCTGGCTTACCTGAGATAGTCCAGGTAATATATTATAATTTTTATAACATACATTCTAATTATAACTAACATATTATTTGTAAACATTAAAATGTTTCTGGAAGGTTATTTTCCATTACGCAATGTGTTAGGTGGTTGTTGTTAGAAAATGTTAATTGTGACCTGAGGACAAGTAGAAGACTATATAATATTGTTACTGGAATGAGTATTCATTCGTGATTTAAAATCTGAACAGAATCAAGTTATTGTTGTGTACAGTATTTGATGTGAATAGTTTCAATTATTTCGTTTCCTAAAATACAGAATAACTTGGATAACATTTTGGAAATAGAGACTTGAATTAATTCTGAAATTTCAAATAGGTATTTCTTCTTGGATTGTATTATTGAGATCCAAGAAAAGACCACAGGCACATCAACACTGTAAGCATTGGGCTTAATTTGGATTTTCACTAAAGTTTATTCAGAACTTTAATTATTATGATTTTTTGTGTCTATACTTCTAAGGTTATTTGGGATTTAGTTCGCAATACCGTAAGATTCCTTTAATTAACATTTTCACTTTGTATTATTTGTTGAATTTTACAAAGGTTTTTTAAAAAATCTTTTCTGCTGACTATTTTAAGATCATAGGCTCGTAACGAGATACAAAGGGTAATCTCATGTTACCATCCCTTATGTACCCATTCGGTCCCATAATGTTAAACCTTTGGTATAATGTTAAATTACGCTTGTTACCAAACAGTTCCATTTTAAAATGACGTCTCAGTGGTAATTTGCCTTATACCCATATTGTTTTACTTGTACCCACTGTATATCATTATACAACTTTCACTTCACATTTTTAAAAATATTATTTCTACACCGTCCCAACACATGACCCTTTCATGTGATAACCGTTTTAGTCT
Organism: Unio pictorum; assembly: GCA_030141615.1. Lineage (NCBI taxonomy): Eukaryota > Metazoa > Mollusca > Bivalvia > Unionida > Unionidae > Unio > Unio pictorum. The sequence goes on along the minus strand of JARLTB010000274.1, from coordinate 1,053,692 downwards.
AATTTATGCATTAAATTTACTTTGAACAAACTAAAGGTCTTCGTAAAATGTGTTAATATGTGTTTTTGCAATACGTACATGTGTTTGCAGAGGCGTAGCTAGAGTGTTTGGAGCCCGGGGACAAGATTTATTTTTACACCTCCCCCCCCCACCCCACCGTCCCCAACTCTGAAACCCATTATTTTCATCAATAAAATCGCCATCACCATTTCAAAGCCCATTTTGGTCGCCCCCACTAGTCTGGCGCCCGGGGACATCTGTCCCCTCTTTTCACCCCCCCCCCCCCCCAGCTACGCCTCTCTGTGTTTGTTTCTTAATATTTTGCCCATCCTCATTAGATTACACAGTCACAAGTCACGGTCGACTGTCTGCTCCTTTTCCTTATCACCCGTGGCAACCTGTGATGAAATTTCATTCGATCACTGCGAGAGCGAATACAAGTCTCTTTCCATTGTGATCCAACATGACATATGAGGCTGTTTAGATAAGCCAATCTGTGAAGTGCCAAATTTTCGGTCGATCTATTAATAAACCATTAGTTCTGGCCAGATAGCCATTAGTTAAATTTACGAGACATCGTGCCAGGGAGAGAAAGGATTTGTATAGTAGGATGTGGCCGTTGTACTAATTAACCGTATTTGTTCAGAGCTGACTGACCGACAGCGACCTTGTAAAGTTTCATTTTATCACGAAAATGTCAGAATTGAGTGAAAACAGAGATTATGTTACTTAAAACCAAAGCGAGTCATATTGACCATGACGTAAGCGACTTTTCGAGGAAAGCGGGGGAAAATACATTTGATTCTGATTGGTCACGGTTAAATAAGGGGTGTGTTTTACACGAGAAATCTTTAGAACATAATATCGCACTAGCTGAATTAGAATTCAGTCTTTAGAAAATGTTCTCTACAAGAGAGACAGTGTTGAATTATATTTTTGGTAAAGGCTCCGAATGTTATTTGAGAGAAATACATTCGTACGTTAAGAAGTAGACCAGGGGAAAAAACCGCCAAAACCAACGGTTGAGTGACACACCAGACAAGGTATTGTCTCAATTCCACGTTTATTGTGATGCAATTAATATAAGGTCTGCTTCGTTTACAGGTCTGCATGATTTTGTCTGATACACTTGTATAATAGTGTATTTTGTATTATGAATCAGAAGTATCTGCATGAGATTCATTCGATACATTTATTTAATAATGTGCTTTTGAATTATGAATTGGAATGCTTACCTTAATTCTTAGTTAAGAATGACGTAATGTTAATTTATGTCGTAAAAACACTATGTTCAGTATGGATAGGGAGTGTTACGTTAATTCTTGAATTTATCATATTGTTTGAATAATGATAGTGTTCTAAGAATTTAATTTATTACATTAATTAATGATTTACAAGAATACATGTGAATTCACCGAATTTTGATGTCATAAATAATTTAGCGACAGTGTATAGTAAGTTCATGTATTAGGTCAAGGCAAAATGAATTAACAAATGGTTAAACTACATTTATTTGAAGACATGTGTAGTTAATTACTAGCTGTAAAATTGTTATCACTGATAGTAATATCTGATTGTTCGAACCAGGAATAATGGGCAGTTTCAACTGTAACCATTGTAACGAGCGACTTAGGTTGTTTCAATTTTCTTTTGGAAGGAAGAAAATAGCTTGTTTGGGAAAGAAAGGAAGTACGGAAAGAAAGGAATTGTGAAGGAGAAATCGCCGTGTATACATTGATACAGTGGACCAGTCCAGATTCAAGCGGAACATCCACGAGGCAGATTATATAGAGAGTGAAACGAACTTCTAGGACAACATTGGATTGAACAGAGAACGTGGTTCGAGGATAACAGGTTATGAAAATCGAAATAAAGCATTGACTTCGATTGTGACTCGATCCTATAATGAGTTTTAAATATCAGTTATAGAACGTCTAATTTGTTTAATTCTATTTAAAATCTATTTGTAATTCGGTGAAAATTTATTTCTAAACCGCGTGTATTCTAAATGAAAGGAAATTTCATTGTGTATGTATTTGATTAAATTGTTTATTTATCTTTACTGGGGCTCGGAGTTGTTTTGTTCAATATACCCACTCAGGTTACCATATACATTCTCTTACTCGAACCGGGCAATTATACCGATAGCGGTCATCTCTTAGATAACGAGTATCAGAGGGGAGTAGGTTATAGTGTTATTATTATATGTTGTGCAATACCCCTTGACAAAGGGGGACGTAACACTTACCCTTTGACAAGTGGGGCTTATACAATATTATACGAGTAACGCTCATGACCCGAGAGTAACCTGACACAATCATTTGTTTTCAAACACAGTAAATTATCGATCTCTTAAAAGGACACTTTCACAGGTATATACAAGAATGTTACTTTGTACTGTTGAAGAAGTATTAACCGGTTATGCTTACTCTATTGACAACTTCGTGGTGAACACAATGGATGATAACTCGCATGTTTGCCGATTTTTCAAATGCAACTATTCAGTCTTTCGTAACTTCTTGATCAATCCTTCAGTTTATTCAATTGGAGAAATTGCCGCCGTGATCCGAATTGTTTGCGGGGCTTGTTATTGTGCAGAGAAGTATCCAGCGAAAACAAAGTATGATATTTCTGTAAATTACTGCTCCCACATACGTCCTTTTTTTGGGCGGGGGTTCCCCGTTTGATCTTTTCGAACCATTCGAGTCGGCCCCCTCCTAATAGTTATGATCTCACGAAGGCTTATTATATTGTTTTACCCGAAGGCTTATCTGTGTGTTATTGCTATGCAATTCTTAAGTTTTCTTATTATCTTTTTAATTCTTTTCATGGGCAAATTATTTGTAATGAGTAGGTGTGCTGGTGTTTGTATAGGTATATGCAATATTTACATACATATATATAATAATTGGGGGTTTGGGGGATAGTTTTGCTATCAATTTGCATAGTTCAATTTAACTTATATAGTTCAGTATCTATATTGCATATTCAGTTATATCCAAATGTAATTTTGTATTCCTCTCTAATCTTCCTTTTTCTTTCACTTTCTTCAGATGTTGATCCTGATATATATTTCTGCACATTTTCGTCTGCGGATCTCCTTAACTTTTTCTTGTTGTTGTTCGTTTTCTTTGTCTGTTCTGTTTGTTTGACCTCATGTTCTTGTTGTCCTTGTTGTTGTTACTGCTGTTGTTTTTTATACTCTTGTTGGCATCTCCTTTTGTTGTTCTTCAATGGATTCTTGGATTCGCTGAGCTATTGGTTGAACCCATCTCGTCATCTTGCTCTTGTTGTTAAGCGATAAAGGACATAAAGTGTGGCGATTGTGTCTGTTAGTAAGTATCGAAGTTGATGGGTAGATTTTCTCATTTAGACCGAATTCTTCAAGCTTTCCCAATTCAGGGTTTTTGTGGGGGTTTTTTTTCCTTGCGCGTTTCATCTGTGGATTGACTAAATAGGTAGCAACTCAGCAGATTGCACAGATGTTCTGTTCAGTTGTAGTGTTTTGCGAGTTTTATGTCAGTGTTATATCTGAAGTGGTATTTTGTAGTTGTTCATAGTTTTCATAAAGCCCACATATTTGCCAACATATTGGAAGACATCATTCTTCGATGTAGTAGGTAAATAACATTTCTTCTGGAGCATCCCAATTTTTGGGTTGATGACGAAAATTAGTATTATTTTGTACAAACTGTTATATTTGTCACATAATAATTTTAATATTACCAATATATTTATATTTATAAATACTTTTGCTACAAATTTGACATATCACGTATATCAACGTGGCGCCTCAATGTATTGTTGCGAATGAAAATTGGGTTTAATCCAACTTTTTTAAAATTTAGGATTAGATGTTTCTGTGCCTATTGCATTAATACAGTGGTTAGAAAATTGATGGTTTCAGGTGAACACTTTATATTTTTACCGAAAAGCTCTATCATGTATTAGAAATGTCTTTAACAGGTTGCCAGCCATAGTGTATCCTTAATCACCCCAATTTATTATACATTAAAACATTTACAGTAGTATACATAGCTAATTTATCTATTAAAAGGTGCGTAACATTTACTTTTCGGGGGGTTGGGTGGTGGCTGAGATTTTCTTTTGAGCTTAGATACTTTTTTTATTTTTTCTTATAACAGTTTTTTTAAATAATAAAATATATATTAGATTGTTTTATTTTGCTATGTATCAGATTAAAATATTTGTTTCCAGTTGTTGGCAGGCGGGAATTCGGGGGGAGGGAGGGGAGAAAAATCCTACCTTAAGTCCGTGCTTTCGAGTATTAAATTGTTGGTCCCTAATATAACTGCGTCATCCCATGTTACGTATCGCTGTATGTTCAGAAATACCAAGGAATAACGCCGTACAAAATTTCTTGTGGTACCCAGCTCAGATCAGAACAGTAATAAATAAGACTGTTTTAAAAGTGACTGTTTTAAAAGTATCGTGTCAATGACAAAACAAATCTAACTAAATCGTTAGTTTATAATTTGAACAGTGCTCTATCAAAAGCATACAATCAGACGGTCTTGTTCATAGAATATGCCTCCGTAAGGGACAATTTAGATGTGTATGAGACGATTATATATGCAGGCAGTGGTGCCAAGGGAATTGACTTTTTTGATTAATGACAAACTGGTTCCATGTTTCACTTTAGTGCCCTGTTTTGCTATGCAAACTTTACCTCTGAGACAGTCAAAATAACAACTTTTAATAACAGTTATGGCTTTTGACACAAATTCTACCGGTGGGGAGAGAAATATTTAAGTGCGCTGTTCATGTCTCGTTTAGGAGTTATGGCAAGTGCCTGAGTTTTTGTCGAAGACCAGTCGAGAGTATTTAATGCTCGCGACATTTGGCTGTAATAAATAACGTGATGCAGCCTATTATTATGGAGTATTACATGCTGCGAATTGTATCGATTGAGAAGACGATTTTCATTCCTAACCAGCTGTTACACTCTGTTTTATTTACCATAAGTAAATATTTATAGATTTAAGGCTTTAAGCAAAGGTACATTTTACTTTAGTTAGCACGCAACAGTACTTTACATCCGGGTTACAACTCAGTTATTATCCTTTGTAAAATCAACAAATTTACGACCTAATTTTGACGTCCAGAACGTATCATTTGCTTTGGGTATTTTTGTAATGGTTGCTCATTAAATACGACACATGTGCTGATTATATATGTATAGTGACCTGAATTTTGTTTCAAAATGGAGATGATAGATTCATTTGCAAAGGGATAACAAGCAATGCCGATAACTTGACCAAAAAACAAAAGCACCTGATCATTGTTGAATATGCATATAAGCATAAGGAAGAAAAGTTTATCTGATTTCAAATGGAACGTATATCTATCTCAAAGATCTTGCTACGTTGCCTAATTTAGGGATAACTACGTTGCCTAATTTAGGGATAACTACGTTGCCTAATTTAGGGATAACTACGTTGCCTAATTTAGGGATAACTACGTTGCCTAATTTAGGGATAACTACGTTGCCTAATTTAGGGATAACTTTACCAATAAAGTTGTATACCTTACAGTAGCAACTAAACACAGGCACTTGATTCATAGAGAAACGAATATGTATACTCACCAATTTATTAACTGTTAATTGGTGAGTGTACACATTATCCCCCACCCCCAAGTGCCTATGCAACTAAAGCTGAGTTCCACGAAAAATTATAAAGTACGGCATACCGCAGTATTTCTAAACATATTGCTGCGATAGGTACCATGGTAGTACACTGCAATATGTATTAGGGGCAAACCATTTCAAGTTCAAAGGCGCTGGCCATGCACTCTTTTAATTTTTAAAAACTCCGTTTCTCAATTGCTCGAAACATATCTTTATCGTAAAATAACGGGTTACTATATTTATCACATTATTTGAACACAATTAACCATCTTGAGATAAAAGAATATAAAAAATATCTCGGCTAATAAGAAACTCGCAAGCCCTCGTCCCCACACGAAAATACCCAATAATCAATGAATGTGCTATGCTATGTTAATATGTACAAGTTGTACTCTGAAAACAACTGAAATGTGAACGAAATTATACTGCCATCAGAGGGCTTATTCAAAGAAATTAAATGCTGACGCTGAAGCCTGTAATTTGCTAGCTACAATGATATAGTGGTAAGAACGTCCGCACCGGGTTCAAACCGTGACCGAGTCATACCTAAGACACCAAAATGGTATTAGCAGCTGCCTTGCTTGGCGCTCAGTATTGATAGATTAGTGTTAGGACGGGTCGGCCTGGTATCGGGATAATGTGGCTGGGTTGGACATGATGCTATATGCCTGCAACATGAGGCCCCAGTGTGAGGCATCACTATAAACTGCCACACTGCAGGCATTGTAGCGACATGACTGCAAAAGTGTTAAAGCTACGTCAAAAATCCAAATTACATACACAGTAGCTACACTATTGATATAGTTGGCGGTGAACTGTGTGTGCGTGTGTGTGTGTGTGTGTGTGTGTGAGAGAGAGAGAGAGAGAGAGAGAGAGAGAGAGAGAGAGAGAGAGAGAACACACTCAACGAACGAGATCACTAAAACACACTACAAACGAGAACATTCAGTGGACCTCAGAATTTGCAATCTATTTCAACAGAAAACAAGTGCTCTCCTGAACATCTTACATTTCATTTGGCCACAAGTTTCCATACGCGATACGGATGAAACAAATGATTAAAAGATAATAAATGTAATTATATTTTAATTAATTAAACAATCAATGACAAACACGACTGTTTTGTGAATAAACAAAACATACTTTGGAAATATTTTGTCATGAAAACTGAAAACATACTTTTAATATCATTAAATTCGTAATAAGAATGGTCGGGAATTCGTATATACCTTACTGATGGAAACTACCGAAGTTCCGGTACCGAGGTAAAACCGAGCACATCTATTGGCAGTAGTGTTTGTATGTGTCTAGTACTAATATTTTTCAACCACGATTACCAACAGATTACCAACCAACCTTGAGACAAACGTAAAACATTTGTAGGGCTCAGGAATATTACTTCCAAGCACTCGTCGTTGCGACGAGTTAGTTGCAACAAATACTCGTTACTGTCATCACTTTACGTAACATAAGACATGTGTCCAGTACGCTACATAATCTATTACAGGAACACCACAGGCACTCAACGCAAGCTTGAAACTGAAATATGTCCAAACAATGAAAATAATGTTCGGAGTGAAGACATTGAGTTTTAAACCTTTCTTATACACGGCCCTTTATTATTATTATTATTATATATATATATATATATATATATATATATATATATATATATATATATATATATATATATATATATATATATATATATATATATATATATTATAAATCAAGGGTTTTAATTTGAAAAATTGCGGTTTTATTCCTAGCAGTCAATTTGTTATTTTTTTTTTAATTTCTTTATTTTATTTTTTTTTGCGTTTAGGCTGACATTTTTCAGTCATATACGAGTCATTTTAACGTGTAGAATTATTTGCTTTTCAACAAGCTGTCACACACCCCTATGAATTAGATATCTGGGGACTTAAGTACCAGAACATGTCACAACTTAAAGTGTCAAGTTCTCTCCACATCACCAATATTTTCAAGATAGCTCCACTTTATTGATACAGACGCCAGCATACATGTCTGTCAATATGTAATTATATTTCGTGAGAAAAAGTTGACCATTTGTACCTGAAAGAGGATGTATTGCGTCTCCGCAATTTTCGCCAACTTTTGTAGGAAGTAATCCATTTCAGCCAATTTCAATTTCAGAGAACTACTCAAGGGCATATTTCAAAGGGAACAATTCTGACAGAAACCAAAAACCGAACGATTATCACGTCATTACCGCAATTAAATTGCAATTATTTAGCTGTTAGATCTTTATGTAGAACAGTGTTGATCTGATTTTAATCAGATTGACTGTAAACGGAATGAATCATCATCATCATCATCATCATCATCATCATCATCATCATCATCATCGGTCTCTTGACCTAGTGTCGTCGACGAAGTGCTGTACTGCTGAACATCTGACCAGTTCCTTCCACTTGTCTCGATCATGTGTCAATGCTTGTGTCTCCGCAAAGCGTTTCCTAGTACATTCTGTGATGTTGGCAGTCTACTTGTTTCTCTGTCTACCTATCTTTTTACCAACCTGGACTCTGCACTGCAGTACTGTTGTGGATAGACTGTTGGCTCTAGTGACATGGCCATATAATTTCAGCTTTCTCTTTTTGATGTTCGTGAGGGGGTCTTCATATTATCTTTCTTTGCGCCTGATGGTGTTAAGCACTTCTTCATTTGTGATATGGTCCATGTAAGAGATGCCAAGGATTGGTTCTGTATCATCTCATTTATAGTGCCTGGACTGTCAAGGTCCAGGCCTCACATGAATACAAAATGATTGAGATGAATAGTGCTCTCAATAGTCTAATTTTAGCTTTCCGATATATTCTTGTCTCTCCAGATGGGTATTAGCTTTTACATAGCTGCTGTTGCTTGTGCTGCTCGTGACAACATTTCTGCTCTTACTCCTTCTTCGGTGATTATGGAACCAAGATATTTGAACTGGCTCACTGTTTCCAATTCCTGTCCTCTGACTTTAATCTAGACTGAGATTTGTTTGCCACTGTTTGGCATCAGCTTTTTCTTCTCAGTGCTTAACTGCATGTCAAATCTGAAAGATGTTTCATCCAGGTTCTTCACTAAGGTGGCAATGTCGTCTTCGTTGCCTGCCAGCTCATCAATGTCGTCTGCAAAGCGGAGGTTGGTGATGTAACGCCCTCCAATGCTGACTGTCCCACAGTGGTTTTCGAGGGCATCGCGCATGATGCTCTAAGTAGATGTTGAAAAACGTGGGTGACAGGAGACAGCCTTGACGTACTCCGACTGTTGTCTGGAACCAGTTCCCCACATAACCTTGAGCAATTACTGCACTGGTAGCCTTGGCGTGCAGCTGCTTGATGGTATTGGTCAACGTTTGACCAATGTTGTACTTCTTCATTGTGGCCCACAATGTTTCGTGCCACACTCTGTCAAAGACCTTTGTGAAATCTATGAACATATGCGAGATGTCTTATTGATGCTTCGAGTACTTTTTACACAGAACCCTGGGATTGAATAATAGTTCTGTTGTGCTTCTTCCACTCCGGAACCCTGCCTGTTCTTCAGTGATTATTTATTCTGCTTGTGGTTTCAGTCTGTTCATGTTCAAGATCATCTTCAGCATTACCTTACTAGCATAGTTGATAAAACTGATAGTTCTGTAATTCTGGCGCAGCTGGAGATTGCATTTTCTGGGGAATGTTATAATCAGTGACTTGGTCCATTGTTTTGGCCAATCACCTGTCTGGTTGATCTTGTGGTAGATGTTTGTTAGTAGCTCTATCACTGATTCCTCACTCCCCACCCTCTTTCTTGATAAGTTCATCTGAGATGTTGGCTATTCCAGCTGCCTTCACATTCTTTAATGCTCTTATTGCTGACTCCTTCTCTTTCTTTTTTTTTTTTTTTTGAGAATGGGAAATCATCATCGTTTGTGAAGTTTGAAACTTCAAGCACCTCTGGGTCTCCTGTAGACTGATGGTTGTAGAGTTCTTTACAATAGTCAGTCTATCTTTCTGCAATGTCAGTCGCTTCTGTGAGGTATTTTCTATTTTCGTCCTGAATTGTACTGACTCGTGGTTGCTTTTGTCTGGTGAGGTTTTCTCAATTTGGAATGCCAAATGCCGTTTTGCTGTTAATTTTTATCAGACTGCTCTCTATTATGTGCACTATTGTCCAATCCAATCTTCTTCTTTTGCTTTCTGCAAGTTATTTTCTGATTTTCTTGTTTATTTCTCGGTACTCCATTGTCCTTGTTGTGTGTCTGGTGTTTTTTAGGTATCTCCGGACATCACACAACTTCAGAATCTCTTCTGTAAAACATGTTTTTCTCTTTGGACGATGGAGGCCAATGATGTCTTTGGCAGCTGTTATCATGACTGTGTTGAAAGTGTCTGTCATCACTTTAACATCAACATCCATCACAAAGAGTGGAGTAAAGTTTCTTCAAATTGTGAGCTGGAATGACTTGCAGATGTTATGATCCTTCAGTTGTTCAAGGTTGAATTTGAGTCTGGTGTTCCTTGACTTGTTAATTTTCTTCAGCCTCACTCGAAAGTTCATAATCAATAGGTCGTGATCACTCCTAACATCAGCACCTTATAAACGTGACTACTAGTATGCAAATGAAGGCCGGGTGTTAAACAGCAAATTATCGATTTATTTACCATGTTTGTCTCGTATTGCATATTTATGCCAGGGGCCATGTTTTGAAAGAGTTTTAACTTTGCTGTCTTCATGTAATATTTTCATGATCTTGACGTACGATGAATATTAAGCACTGTTGAACTTCTGTGTTTGTTAAAAGTAGAACACGTACACAGACTGATCTAAAGGTGAAAATCTACATCTACTCGGACCAGGTAGGAGTAAGTAGTAAAGACTTCCTTCGGCACAGACAAGTTTTACCTCGTTGAGACGAGAGGTTTCCCGAACCCTTATTTGGTTATTCATTTTTGATAGCCTTATCTCATAGGTGATACCCATATCTCATAGATTACAGCAGGTTGGGCCTTGGCAAAGCGAACAAGACAAGTTACTTGTGCCCTGCACTTTTAGGAAATCAAGTCCGCAAAGAAGTTTTCTTGCTTGAGGCCCTGCTCAACGCTTGCTGCTTGGGGCCCTACATGCTGCCTTGGACCTGGTTCCTAGCCATAACTTAACTTTCCTGATTTGCTCTTTATAATGACACGACTGGAAGATATAACTGTTGAGTTCTGAACCTGATCAATTAAAAGAAGTTTCGAAATTTCATAATTATTAAAATCATGTTGTCTTGATTTTTGTAGCTATGACATGAATTCTATGTCTCAAACGCATGTATTGCGTATGTTTTGTGTTTTACCAGTTGAAAGAAAATACTGAATAATTTTAAGGTACGAGAGCATGTATTACCCAATCGGCAACCTGATTTTACTTATATAAACCATTCTCAGTCTAACATGGATATTAAATACCAAACTTTTTTTTTTTTTTTTACAATTTTTGTGACATTTTTCAGATACACAATGCTGTGAAATATTGCTAAGAACATGGTCTCCCAGTATTTCACACAAAATTCGAAAATGCATAAATGATGGTTCCATTTTGGACTTTAATCACGTTAATTTAGGTACGATTTTTGTTCAAAAATTGTCGCTACTCTAATTAGAAAATTGTTTCGAAGAAATCAGTTCATTGACGAGGAAATATTTGTAAAAATTGTAGATTGGGGAGAAAAAATATTCCATTCTCGCCAAAGAAAACTGAATGACGTCATCATCGTTTTCAGTCAAGAAACAAAACGCATGGATGCTTTGCCGTTATTTGCATTTCATGGAACAAATTATATATCTTACAATTACTGGGACTATATTCGCTGCACCTGTGTTTGAATTAAAGTGTGTACAGTCGAAGTGTATTCTTCTCTCAACCCTCATGCATTTAAACAGATTGCCAACAGAATAAAATGGGCAATTACCTGATGCAGTTAAGTTCATACATCAAGAGTGGGGTTGTGCCTTCTGTGCATTTCTTTAATATATGTGAAAAGGAAGTTTCCGGCAATTGGGTAATTTAAAATGTGCCACGGACTCGGCAGTTTCTTTGTGTCTTATTTCACGAATACACAGTGTACCAGAATTAAAAGAGAATTAAGTCTATTACAGCAGCATGTGGGCGTTATGGAACAATGGTGAATTTATTTCTTTTAAGAAAAGACTGAAATAATAGCTATAAAGCAAGCTTCTTTCATTCCGTCTAGATTTTATGTTTATATGGAATTCATTGTTTAGTTGTTGTGGTTTTCTTTAAAGTTCAACATTCGATGAGAGTACATATTAGTCTGCCTGGTAAATTCCTTTTCCAGCAGCAGATGCAGTCAACGAATTTAAAGTTCTATATTATTTAAATTAATGCAAACACCGAGATCAGTTTGATTTCATTTTACGGAACACTTCCTGTCTGTGCATAAGTATAATAGTAATTGTTAAAGGTAATAATGCATAAAAACAATGGTTTTATATTTCTAATGTACCTGCTTAAAAACAATAGCTTTATATTGTAATGTACCTGTTTAAAAACAACTATGGCTTTATATTGTAATGTACCTGCTTAAAACAATAGCTTTATATTGTATAGTACCTGCTTAAAAACAATAGCTTTATATTGTATAGTACCTGCTTAAAAACAATAGCTTTATATTGTATAGTACCTGCTTAAAAACAACTATGGCTTTATATTGTATAGTACCTGCTTAAAAACAATAGCTTTATATTGTATAGTACCTGCTTAAAAACAACTATGGCTTTATATTTTATAGTACCTGCTTAAAAACAACAATGGCTTTATATTGTATAGTACCTGCTTAAAAACAACTATGGCTTTATATTGTAATGTACCTGCTTAAAAACAATAGCTTTATATTGTAATGTACCTGCTTAAAAACAACTATGGCTTTATATTGTAATGTACCTGCTTAAAAACAATGGCTTTATATTGTAATGTACCTGCTTAAAAACAACTATGGCTTTATATTGTAATGTACCTGCTTAAAAACAACAATGGCTTTATATTGTAATATTCTCCTTGATAAAAAAACACATTTAAAATTCTGATGTACCTGCTTAATAACAATGACTTTATATATCGTGTGTGTGTGTGTGTGTGTGCGTGGGTGGGTGGGTGGGTGTGGGTGTGGGTGTGTCTTCATATGAGAAGAACTTCAAGACGAATTAGTGCAGGTTGCTAATTTGCCATCGTACCTTTTGTTAATTATCTACACTTTCTCTGGGACATAACTGTTGTGTTTATAGTTGAAGGATAAGATATGTACTAAAATTTCCCACTGAGCTCAGCTTCTAAGAGCTTTCTTCTGGTAAGAGAGCACACTTGTCTTATATCGAGTTCGCATTCACATGCACACTTGTCTTATATCGAGTTCGCATTCACATGCACACTTGTCTTATATCGAGTTCGCATTCACATGCACACTTGTCTTATATCGAGTTCACATTCACATGCGTGCTTGTCTTATATCGAGTTCGCTTTCACATGCACACTTGTCTTATATCGAGTTCGCATTCACATGCACACTTGTCTTATATCGAGTTCGCATTCACATGCACACTTGTCTTATATCGAGTTCGCATTCACATGCACACTTGTCTTATATCGAGTTCGCATTCACATGCACACTTGTCTTATATCGAGTTCGCATTCACATGCACACTTGTCTTATATCGAGTTCGCATTCACATGCACACTTGTCTTATATCGAGTTCGCATTCACATGCACACTTGTCTGATATCGAGTTCGCATTCACATGCGCGCTTGTTTTATATCGAGATAACATGAGCTTATTTGTTATGATAGAAAGGGACTTAAGAATCAAATAAATCTTGTATGTTTGCAACAAAGCTTTGAAGATGAAAATCCTACCTGTATTGTAAACTTTGATTTTTAAATGGTTCTTGTTAATCAAAGTTTGGTCACCTTGTTGTTTTCAATTTTAGAAGTATCAAAGGCCAGTTCATTCACGTATATTGACCGTAAATATTCGAAGGGAACGATAAACGTCGAAGGCTTCCGTTTATTTCCACGTGTTGCTTACAAGCAATTGCTATAAACCGCTGAATTAATCAAAATAGGGATAATAAAGATCCATTGCAGATAGAACATGGTATACGTAAAGATAATGAGAATACATTTTCATCTTATGCAGTTCCTTAGATATGGGAAGCGTTATAGTTAATTTTGACTTTAACATATATAAATAAATAAAAAAACGTTTGCCAACTGGTATCCAAATACAAATAAGAAATTAATATGCAACTATCTAATTCATGTTTGCTTTAATATTTAATTAATTAAGATAGGTTGATAATGTATTTTTCCAGATTTCAGTTTGAACATTGCATGGAAACCCCTGAACTTTAAGTAATTTTTTCATGTCGTGCTAAGTTGCACCTAACCTCTGTTTATAGTGGCGTATGCAAGAGTATAGATTTGTGAAGCAACGATTGAATTTACGGAAATATTAGTTGCGTTTGGAATTTTCCAGTCAACTAGATTACTTCTTGATTCCTGGTAGATATGTCATTGTGTGCATGACATCACGTGTTGTGCGATCACTACAGATTACGTAATAAATTATATCTGAGTTCATAAAAATTACATTGAATAAAAACATATTGGAAGAAAACCCCTGTTATAATTAGTTGTGTTTTTTATACTGACTATCGCATAAATGCTTTGGTGACGGGATTCTACCCACTGCTGTGTCATGAGAGACCGGATGTGACATTTTACGTAACAAAGCTCGCATTGGGTCATACGTATGCTTAGCAACATTCATTTATTGCTTAAAGGCAACAATAAGTAAAATATAAGTTACTGGATTGTCTCACACAATGCATGTGTATACAAAATCATATATATATATATATATATATATATATATATATATATATATATATATATATATATATATATATATATATATATATATATAATATATATATGACGCAGCCTAGATAGATGTGATGCTTACATTCATGACGTCATTATCTACAATGCACGTGGAAAGATCAAATGGGAATTATTCGGAAATTCTTTGATCGACTTAGAGATGCAAATCTGAAAATTAATTCAGGAGAAAGTGAGTTGTGCGGTGATTGTGCCATAGAGTTAGGACATTGCCGGACTTGCTGAAGTTAAACCTTTATAAGTTTAGGTCTCTGAATTACCAGTGTCTAATTGGCTAAATATTATTGAAAATGTTGTTCAAATTTCTCCATAATTGTGGAGCCGCTGACAAATTTATTAAATAAGAAGTTCACGTTTTATTGGTCTGAAAAGTGACAGGTGTCTTTTGACAAAGTAATGGCTGTACTTAAAAGTGCAGCATATCTTTCAGCTTCAAAGTTTAGCCAACTATATTTTAAATTCTGTTGATGATGCAGATGTAGAGGATGCTGGAGTATTGATTCAAGAAGATAACAATTGTGTGGATAATCCAGTGTGTTATTTATCAACACAAAAGAAAACAAGAATACAGACATTATTGCACAGTTGAGAATGAATGTTTGTCTTTGATATTGGCTTCTTCTCCGGTTATTGTACTCAGTGATCACAACCCCTTATCTTCACGTGTTTGTCAAATTGTTATATATAGTATCAACAGTTTCATATTTTGTAACAATATGTTAAAATATATAACAATATGTTAAAATATATAACAATATGTTAAAATATATAACAATATGTTAAAATATATAACAATATGTTAAAATATATAAAAATATGTTAAAATATCACTTTATACGATTTTATTGGCATTACTTTTTGCTTCTTGACGTTATGTGTGTGGATCAATTTGGGGTCAAGATACATGTTACATGATAACCTAACAAACTTGTTTTTATATTTGAAAAGGAGATACTATTTGGTATCTAATAATTTTTTAAGATCATACCGATGCTTTTGCTCGCATATTTAGGTTATACACTACAAAGGTTGTAAAATCTTTGCTGCTTACTAGAGTGGTCAAGCTTAGACTACCAAAGTTTCTGGATAAATATTTCCCAAGTATTTAGAGAAGATTTAGAATATCATTTAAAAGTGACACCTTTTTATTTTTTACATGCAGTATTGTTTTCATTATGTTAAATATGTGAATGATTGTACCATCCTTATTACCTTTTATTGTACTCAGAAACCAAATAGTACTAGACTAGTAGTATTAGGAGAAGCAGTAACTGCAATAATAATAATAATAATAATAATAATAATAATAATAATAATAATGTAACGTGGGTGCGCTGGCGGGTGATCAAAGTGTTATTAAGACAATATTGCACAAGGCCTGGTCAGAGGTATTGCGCAACTTGGAAACAACACTTGAAGACCGCCTCCCACTAATTGGCGTTATCTAGGAGATGATCGCTACGGTGTGATATGCCCGGTCAGTGAGTATAGTAATCTGAGATGGTACTTTGAACAAGACAATACACGAGCCCCCGTAAAGATAAAATATGAATTTAATCAAAAATACAATTAAGAAAAGAATGACACTGTGAATTACACTTTCTCTCTTTCTGAATACAATTAGTTCAGAAAAATACAAATATTGAAGCTTTAAAATAATGGATACATTCAAAGAATCCAAACACTAATGAAAATAAATGAAGTTAGCCGTTAATACTGATAGTAAATTTCATCAAGGAATCGAATGTTCATTTAACATTGGACTGTTGAATGATTCAACATGACCTTTTTCGTTGACTGGTTTTTCTTTCTTTCCCCTGCGTGCGTCCGTCTCCAGCTTGCCCTTTAATTGAACGGGAATTCCACACTCTGACTTCTTATTTCTTTCCTTTTGTCTTCTCGCTGGTTTTCACTCTTGCCCAAAATAAACTATTGCCGTTGACTTCTCGCTGATTCTCACTCTTGCCAAAGTAAACTATTTTTCCTTGTAAAAGAAAAGGGTAAAACGCCCTAAGTATCTCGCTACTTTCAGAATTGCGATTGTTCGTCCGTCTTCATGTTCGAACAATCAGATCTTACTATCAGTGTTATCATTCATACGGCTAACAATTTCTATACATGTTTTCAGATCAATAGAGCTATACTGTTAATTATCGACATCAGAATTCGGGAAAGTCATATATTCCCGTAAATCATTACGTAAAGTGAGGCAATATAACATAACACACAATTCATATTTACTTAATATGATAAATTCAAATTAATGTAACCTTTCCAATCATACATGTACACGGCGGGTTTTCTACACCACCCATTTGCCTAACTAAGTAATAAGGTAAAAGATGCTAATTCAGAATTCAAAATACATTATTAAATCACTGCAAACCGACTATCCATACAAAGTATGAACACGTCATGCATCTGTAACAAAGAAACATATCCAAGTACGTTATTAAATCAATGTAATACGGAACTGTTTGTAGCGTAGAATCGATACATTATTCATCTAAGACAAAGATAAACAGCATATACATTACATCATAATAAAGGTGAATTTGAGCTAAATACCTTTTTTGTGTTTTTGGCGTCTTACAATCGTTCCACATTCAGTTTAGCTGGAACCCAATTTTACGAACGTCTTTCTTTCAAAGACGTACGGAGTCTTCTCCGGGATTGGAATCAATTATTCTGACCGTCTCTTGCAGACGTCTTGCTAGACTGCCTAACATCGTTTGATACGAACTATATATTTCCCGATTCTGGGTTTCGACCCAACCCTCTGTCCTGTACATTTGACCAATCGGCATAAACGCTATTCTTACTGACCTTATGGAAACCGTCTCTCACGATGTCAAAAATGCCACTTAGGATCGAGATGTCACATTATCGTTTGTCTTAATCATTTTTGAAAGCTCTACGTGAGTATTCCCATAATTTTACGTGTCAATACTCAGTCCGTTTTCACTTTAATTATTGTACCAAGCCTGACCAGGTTTAAGAAAACATTTTTCCCGTTCCAAACTCTGCCCCAAGACAGTCGATTGTCGGCTAGCCTACGAATTAATTACTGGATGTCACTGACGAAAAATTTGGCACTTGACAAATAATAATAATAATAATAATAATAATAATAATAATAATAATAATAATAATAATAATAATATACTACTACTACTACTACTACTACTACTACTAATAATAATAATAATAACAATAATACATAATAAATAATAATACTAATGGATAATACCAATACTACTACTACTACTACTACTACTACTACTAATACTACTACTACTACTACTACTACAACTACTACTACTACTACTACTACTACTACTACTAATAATAATAATAATAATAATAATAATAATAATAATAATAATAATAATTTTTAACTAAACTTCCATTCTATAAACTTTCTCTTAAGATTGGAGAACAAATCTGAGGTCGGCAATTACTGATTTATGCATTCCTTTCTTGTGTCTATAAAATCACGACTCTACCAATCTATCGCTTTATATCAGGGGTTCTCAGACATGCGGCCTTATCTTGTGGTCTGCAAAATGATTGGCAGCACAAGGTGTCGTGAGAGATAACAAAGAAGGTGCGGCCCTTGGGTCATTGAAAATGCCCTCATGCGACCCTCAGGGTGATTTGAGTTTGATATCCCTGCTTATATGGTCAGAGAAAGTCTAGTCAATGTCATTGAATATATATAGTCGTCAATTTTCAGTCTTTTAACAAGATGTTGTAAATTAATAAAAATTGACTTTTGTACAAAGGGATCAAAAATGTAATTGGTAGCTTGAGAGAACATTCATGTAATGGATCAAAATAACGGTCCCTGTTTATGTCCCGTAATAATAGGCTGCCAGTCTGTTTTTATTGAAGACTCTTGTCGCACAGACAACGCATCTCGACCTTGTCGCATCTGTAACATGGGGAAATTTATCACTTGCCTTTAGTTTTGGATGGACTATAGATTAAGTGTTCATTTTGGGAGAATGTTGATGGAGAAACCTTGATTTGGCTGTCCCAGAGGTATGGTTAGCATAAATACATACTTTAATTAATGAGGAACCATTTTTCTGTAAATAATGAAATAGCATCTATCGAAATTTCCTTCTCGAACATTGCACTCGCTCGTGCAGTTTTAGGCTAGCTCATAAGCTCATAGAAGTTGAGGGAAAGTGAAACTAAATAATAATCATCGTCGTCATCATCCTCACCAACATCATCATCTTATCCAGTGTAATCATGAATGATGAGAAGCATGGTACGCTATAGTACTTCAAAGGAAAATATATTGGGCAGACCCTCTCTATCATCCATCCTTCATTTTTTTCTTCTTTTTTTTCTTACAGCAAATCACCTGCTGAAAACCGGTAGAAACCCGTCGCTGCAGCGATGTCACATACCATTTGTCCTAAGTAGAGAAAAAGAACAGTTTACGATGACATTAATCTTACGAATTTCGTAAAAGTAAAATCACACTTAAATATATAAAATAAATGGCAGAGCAAAGCAAATTCATTTAAATATGATCCGAATATGAATATATGAATTCAAAACATTGATTCGAAATTTCCTTTCTCCTTAGTATTGTAATAACGGGAATGAACCTGAAACCCCTTCTTTATTTTCTAAACACGCGTACATCCCTATTTGTAACTCGCGTGAGTCCATGTTATGTGTTTTGGTTGTGAAGCTGGAATACTGTGAGCTTGAAAACAGTTTACTCTTGCTTTCCTGCTGTAAATCAGTTACAAGTTTTGTGGTCTACGTACGTAGTCGTCAACAATTTTGATATATACGTTGGACGTGTATTATTTTCCTGGTTTTTTCTTGAACATTACAAGCTCATTTGGGTCGACACCAACAACAACTAAGTTAACTAACTCACTCTAATCCACTTTAGTAGCAACCCTAGCTAAATCGTCAGCATCGCGTATAGTGGTTGAGCTAGCAAGTCTGTATAAGTTATAATTGTTTTGTTTTTGTTGGTTTGACGCCATTTTTCAGCACAATATAGGCAATACATGGCGGTCAATATTAATGGTGGAGGAAGAACCCGGACAACCCCCGGAAAGAACCACCGACCCACGAGAAGCTACTGGCAAACTTTCTCACATAACTACATTTGCCGAATCTTAGACTCGAACACACGCAGACAAATGTGAGATGGCAGTGGTCCGTAACGGACTGCGCTTTAGACCACTCGGCCACTCGGGGCAACTGTACAAGTTATAATGTATTTCGTATATTTGTAATCAATCAATCAATCAATCCTCTCTGCGCCGTCTGGTGCTTGAGGCAACAGCAAGGGAGCACCATTTCCGTCTGTCGGCAGCTATTGCTGGGGCGGTCTGAAGGGTGAGGCCTCTGGTATTAATGTCTCTCTCCACTGTTCGTCGCCATGTCTCTTTGGGTCTGCCACGGTTCCTTTTCCCCTGTGGGGTCTATCTCAGTGCCACCCTTGGTAGTGAGTCAGGGGGCATTCTGCAGACATGGCCGAGCCATCTCCATCGCCGAGTTGAAATGATCTCAGAGATGGTGCTTGCACCCGCTCTGTGCCGAAGTTCCTCGTTTGAGATCGTGTTTGGCCAGAAGATCCTCATGAAGCGTCGCAGGCATATGGTTTGAAACACTTCGAGCTTGTGTTCGATGTTCGCAGTGGACTTCCAACACTCTGAACCGTACAAAAAGACGCTCAACACGTTGCTCTTGAAGATACGGATCTTCGTGTGGACGGTGAGGTTTCTTGTCCTCCATATGGGCTTCAGCATTGCGAAGATCTGGTTGGCCTTGCTGATTCTTGTGACGACTTCCTTTGTGCTATCTCCATCCGTGGCGACCTTACTGCCCAGGTAAAAGAAATCGTCTAGTTCTTGCAGGGGCTGGTTGTTGATGGTGATTGGGTTGCCCACTCTAGTATTCTTCCTCAAGACCTTTGTCTTCCCTATGTTGACTCGAAGACCTATGGTATTTGCTGTCTGTACCAACTGTTGTGTCTTCTGTTGAATATCCTGGTGTCTGCTTGCCAGCAGCCCGATGTCGTCGGCATAGTCCAGGTCATCCAGCATTGAGGTCAACGTCCACTGTATTCCATGCCTCTTGCCCTCTGTAGTGCGGCGCATGATCCAGCCAATGGCCAGTGAGAAGAGGATCGGAGAGAGAATGCATCCTTGCTTCACTACGGTTTCCACCTTGAATGGTTCAGTGAGTTGGTTGTTGTGGATTACTCTGCACTCAAAGTTCTCGTACAGGGACCTGATGACATTGACAAATTTCTTGGGGATGCCATAATGTCGTAGGATCCTCCACATAGAGGCTCGGTGCAGGCTGTCGAAGGCCTTCTCAAAGTCCACAAAGACCACATAAAGGGATCCATTCCACTCATGAGACTGCTCAAGTATTTGCGTCAGTGTGAAGATGTGGTCGATGCAAGATTTGCCTTTCCTGAAGCCTGCCTGTTCCTGGCGTAGGATGCCGTCCACAGTTGTGATGCGTTGAAGAATGATGCGGCTAAAGATCTTACTGGAGAGTGATAGCAATGTGATTCCTCACCAGTTGTTGAGTTTCCCAGATCTCCTTTCTTGGGAAGTATATTTGTAAATGACAATGTAAATTCAACAGGTGCTTGCTGGACTGGGCTTCGGGAAGCTTTGTCTCTTGCGAATGCATGCAGTGCTTCAACAACATGTCTGCATACTGGTCTGAGTACGTGCTTGTGCGATCTAGATTTATAACTTAGCTGCAACAATTTTCAGTCACATCGGCAGTATGGCAGTTTATAGTGATGCATACGAGTCTGTGATAAGAAAGAGAAATTATAACATTGACATCCCTCCAGAATTAATAAACGCAATTCTGATGTTTTCGAAGAGGTTATTACAGGCATTCACATTAGTAACTGTGACGTTGGTCTGGAAGTTGCAAATTCAAGGTTGGCATCCAGGTTATAAGCAGTTACACGGAGTGTTCCAGGAGTGCATGTCGCGTTTCGAACGTCTCCTAAAGGATAATGGTCTTCATGGTTGTTTGCTTCCTACTGAAACATCATGGACGAGCCAGATGATGTTGCACATTGATCGTTGCATCTGGTCTGACAATAGTCATAGCAACGTTGGCTTTGTCCAAACGAGCATCCATTCACTTTTCATTGATGAGATATCGTACAGCGTCATGCTGCTATTGTTGACAGTTTAATCCTTGTAAACGGCGTTATAATTGTCTGTGTCGCCTTTTCCATCGATGTCTAAGACGGCGTCACACGGGATAAAATACAGACATTTATCAAGCACTTATCACCAGATTTGTTTTTCGTTTTGCGACTGCCCGTACGCGTAAGTAGTGACCCTTTCAGGAAACATTCATCCTTTAATGCCGAATTGGACAATTTTATGATGGTGCAACGAAACATCAATGCAATGTTTCCTAGACCGAATCTAGTTGTTGCGTGTGCTAATTCCCATCGGTGCTGAAGACCTTCCACACATGCTCTGCTTGAGGTCCATTTGTACAACAACCAGAGTAACACGATAGCGCTGTTATTTTCTATCTCTATCTCTCTGTGCAGTGCGACCACGATAAATACAATTTGGATCGCGTTCACAAATACTCCACAATGTTCTTGCCGGTTCACGTCTTTGAATTTCCCCACGAATGTATTGCTAACATTGCTCAACAGTGGATGGCCCTTCCGATGCCCATAGTGTCAAACTCGCATGCGAGTGATGCTGCACCCATATTGGCATATACATCGTTATTGGTAATGTGCATTAGCAACGAGTCCGTAACCATGTACAGCATTGTGTTGTTGTCACCGCGATTTTACTTTATCATAGTTGAACGTTACTATGGAATGCAAGTAGTAATATGGGATACTCTAGCGTCAAGGGAAAATCCAGTCAAAAAGGGCTTGGGAACATCTAGCGTCAAGGGGAATTCAACATGGTGGGACTATCTAGCGTCAAGGGGATTTTAACATGGTGGGACTATCTAGCGACAATTTAACATGGGGAATATTATATATTTATTTGGGCCGGGAAAAAGCAGCACCAAAATGTACTTTGTTCTATCGACAGTCTAAGCTGTGTGTTTTGATTTGAAATTCAAAGTTAACCATAGGCAGGGTCATAAAGTGCAATGTCACTCGCGTCAATCATTGTTACATTGTTACAATTCTTCCGAACGTGTGTTTTGGTTCTGGTATTTTTATTTCAAAGTTAGCCATAAGCAGAGTTATACAGTGCAAGATCACTCGCGTCATTCTTGAAATAGTCTTGTATTTGTTTCCTTTCTAAAAAAACGGTAGATCTCATGCTTAAAAATATTTCCGTGACACATTGCAGTGCCAAAAATAAAGCTCCGATACCTGAATTGTACAAGTTTGTCAACTCAAGATTTTATTTCACCCAACGATTTACTGATTGACTATTTGTAAGGGTGTAGCGTTTGAAAAACAAATTACAGGACAAACGGAAATTATGGTGCCTACTGATTAAAATTTTGTAGAGGTTTCTTCAAACGGGAACATCTACCATTAGGATTTCAATCAAACGTTTTACGAGAGAGAGAGAGAGAGAGAGAGAGAGAGAGAGAGAGAGAGAGAGAGAGAGAGAGAGAGAGAGAGAGAGAGAGAGAGAGACCTACTTTTAAAAAGAATCAGGACACTTACGCTTGCTTTTTTGGTATATTTTCCCTTAGAAAAATTCAAAGAAACACACATCCCACTTAGAAAATCAAATTCATAGGAAAGGTCCACGATTTTAAAATATTACCAGAGTGAACCGATGACAAATACGACTAAAACGTTCTCACAAAATAGTTAATCCAAATACGCTGTGATGTATTTGACTATAAAATTGGCATAAATTTTGTGGGATCGCCCAGGGTACGATTGTTCTTGCTTTAGTTTTACTTCTTTTTATACAAAAATAATCTAGCGGTAAAACGACCTATCCCGAAACTAGGTGAAGAGCTACTGAAGTCAATTCGAAGTGAAACGCGGTAAGAAAATTAATCTAGCCAATGAAATTGTTTATGATGAGTGATGCAATGTTTTGTACGTAGGTGGTATGCAAAGTAAAAAATACGCTCTCAAGTTGTTCCCATTGCAGTGCAAACTGGAATGTGAACTTAAATCCCTCCGTTGTGTATTGTAACATTTCTTCTTACCACATCAACTACTGAATGGTCAGAGTACTCGTACCAATTCTTTTTACCACATCAGCTACTGAACGGTCAGAATACTGGTTCGCATTTTGAAACTGACAATTTATTTGTATCTCATTTAAACAGTTTGACGTACACACTCACATTGGTATTGTCAGGAGTGGTGCAGTAGTAAGTGGCATGGTTTTTTGTTCCTTTTTTTCTTTTCTTTTCAAACTTATGAATCTGGGATTTGTACGAAATTAACGAAGCAAGTTCAGTGAACCTCAAGGATAAAAACCCAAGTTGTCTGTCTATTGATGTGAATATTTACATCAAAAACAATATGATCCGCAATACACAAAGATATACGGCAACTAGTAACAAAGAGATGTTTTTCTTCACGTTCGCGTAACTTAGAGTTTCAATCCTCTTTCATGACAAATTTGGTATCCTTTTGTAAGCGTGAAATTAAAATACTGAAAAAACTTAAGCGCTTTGCTATAGACTATAGTATTGATAATTTCAGCAACAAACTAAACAACATAAATACCGTTACAACAATAGAAATCCCGAAATCGTATATTAAAAAAGAAATGCGTTTAAAAAACTAATTAAAGATTAACGATGGCTAAGCAATAAAACCGAATTTAAGAAAGGCAATGACATTTGTATATAGGCCTCTCACTTGATATTGTATGCGGATGTAATCTGCCATATATTAACAGCTTGAAAAAAGGTATACGCAAAGAGAAACCTCATTTCAAACTGACATTTTTCAGATTTGTTCCTTCTTTTTTTTTAGGAACACGCCTAAATACTATTCAAGGGCGGAACAGACAAAATACACATATCAAACAAACCATACAATTTACTATCCACACACGGGAAGCAGCCAAAACAAACCACATAATCTACTATCCAAAATCACACAATCTACCATCCACATACGGGAAGCAGCCAATGCAAACAACATAATCTACTATCCAAAATCACACAATCTACCATCCACACACGGGAAGCAGCCAATGCAAACCACTATCCAAAATCACACCATCTACCATCCACACACACACACACGGGGAAGTAGCCAAAACAAGCCACATAATATACTATCCAAAATCACAGAATCTACCATCCACACACGGGAAGCAGCCAAAACAAACCAAATAATTTACTATACAATATCACACAATCTACCATCCACACACACGGTGAAGCAACCAAAACAAAACATACAATTTACTATCTACGCACGGGGAAGCAGCTAAAACAAACCACATAATCTACTATCCAATATCACACAATCTGTCATCCACACAATGATAATAGTTTTTGTATCCCATATTACATGATTTTCATTATCTAATCATCTTATCATTAACTAGCATTAGTGTGGATATCGAGTAGACGGTTAATACAATATGTACTACATGTCAGAAAAATAAATAATACTCAGTAAATATCAACCATATTCACCAATATTCACTTCATTACTTTGTGATTTTGGACATATATAGATCATTTGCCATATTTTATACAACTGGATCTCTTTTTATTTTGGACATATCTGGATCTCTTTTTATTTTGGACATATCTGGATCTCTTTTTGCTTAGGATACACCTGGATCTCTTTTTGCTTAGGATACACCTGGATCTCTTTTTGCTTAGGATACACCTGGATCTCTTTTTATTTTGGATATATCCAAACCTTTTTGATTTTGAACACGTGTAGTCTTTTTTATTTTTGGATATACCTGAATCTATTTTGTTTTGGATTACGGAACTGTTAAAATATCTCCAGATAATTCAAATCTAAAAATTTCTGATCGGTATTGTATGATGGGTTTCATGTAAAAAATATGATATTGTATATAATAAAGTATTCGAAACCGCTTCTTCTAAGTAAACTTGATGTAGCATTCTTTACGTAATATGTTACAAATATCATCAAAGTACAAATAAAAAAGAACTTGGCTGTCAGTTCAGCATTAGGCAATTGCACACACACACACACACACTCATATATATATATATATATATATATATATATATATATATATATATATATATATATATATATATATATATATATATATATATATATATATAGTTTTATTTTGATATAAATTGGAACAAGATATTTTTCTAGCTATTGAAGTATGGTAATTACTCTAAGAAGTGGCAACACCTGTCCCATAACATTTAATTGTTGGTTCTCAATATAATTGTAGTATACGTAGTGCGCATCGCTGTTCGTTCAGAAACAATGTGGTATACCGTGGTACAAATTGTTTGTAGTAACCAGCTCTGCCAAAGATTTACGATGTGTTTTTTTTTTAATAGCTAGTCCAACGAGTAAACAAAACCAGGGGAATTTGTTGTCTTTAAAAATCTAACGCAGTGCAAAATACAAAACTTTAGAGCGCCACCATAACTTAAATCCATAAAAGTTCGCTGTCATAAGAAAAAATTTGGAACTTCATTATATATCGTTATAGTATTACGACTGTTAATGAAATTATAACAGAATGAAGAAAATTTTCATGCAATTCGCCCTATTTTTCTTTTAAAAAATATGATGTGATTCAACGATGATGGATAATATTTATCGATGCGTACATTTTACCAAACGACTTTATCTTAACTTTGTGAGTGATTAGGTAACAATTTATGCATCGAGAAATAACCAGACTGGAATGCCAAAGTGGCAAAGATGATCTAAAAGACTGGGATGATCATTGTGGACCTTCTTGTAATGAGCTTACCAATGAAAGAGGGAGACGACTACTCGAGTTCGCAAACTTCAACAACTTGGTACTAGCCAACACCCTGGGCCAACATAAAGCTTAACGATGGTGGACATGGCACGCACCAAATACAACCTATCATAACCAAATCGAATACATACTGGTTCAAAACTGTTACCGATCTGGCATCAATAGAGCACAAACAAGGACGTTCCCAGGTGCTGATGTTGGAGTGATAACGACCACGTGATTATGAACTTCCGAGTGAGGCTGAAGAAAATTGACAAGCCAAAGAAGAACATCAACCACCTTGAAGGACAATTCAGGACGCTGTGAAAGTGTTCAGCCCATCGTTGAAGAATCCTCTCTTTGTCAACAATTCGCGTGTTCCAGTCTGCGCTGCGAAGGGGGGGGGGGGGATGATCCAGAGAATGTAGGTCCATACACTTCTTTTAGGACATTCTAAAAGTTCTTCATGTCATGCTGGTCTGTGTAGCACTGGATCTCATTTACTTTGTTCTCAGCCTTTTGTAACACATTTGACGGAACTTATGGTGTACAGTTATATGTATGTTATTCTACGTATCTTTCCCAGAGGCAGACTTGGGGTTGTTGAAGTCGGTTTGAAGGAGGCGGCATTTCATATCCATAAACTGTTTGATCTCGTCGCAGTTATCATCAAACCAGTTATGATGCCTTCTGTTTGCGGCACCTAGGATTTCTGAAGATGTGGTGTAGACCAACTCTCTAAATGCCGCCCAGTCGGTCTCCGTATTCTGATTGTCGAGAGGTAGATTTCAGACGTTCTTACAGGGCATCCTCGAGAGACTGATTGGTACTGGTGCATTTCAGCTTGGCGATTTTAGGTCATTTAGGAGCCTTCTGTCCCTGTGGGCGTCTTTTGGGCTGAATGCAGTTGCTTAACTTGGTGAAGATGAGGTGGTAGTCTGTGCAGCAGTCAGCGCCGCATTAGGAATTGGTTAAACGCTCATACGGCCTGTCCCTCATCCTGACAATGACGTAGTCGATGAGGTGCCAGCGCTTAGAGCGTGGATGCATCCATGACGTCTGGTTAACGGTAGGGAGGCGGAAGACTGTTATGGTGATCAACAATTCATGCTCGGCGCAAGTCTGGAACAAAAGGAGACCATTCCTGTTACAGTGAGCCACTCTGTGCTTTCCTAGCACTCCATTCCATGCAACGTTGTTACTCGTAGTGGCAGAGTGGTCTAAAGCACTCTCCGTTAGGGATCACTGCCATCTATCCTCAGTCTGCGTGGGTTCGATCTCAGATTCGGCCAATGTGGATATGAGAGAAAGCTTGCCAGTAGCTTTTCGTGGATTGGTGGTTCTTTTTGGGGTTTTCCAAGGTTTTCCTCCACCATTAATACTGGCCGCCATATATAGCCTATCTTGTTCTGAAAAATGGTTTTAAACCCTACAACAATAACAACAACAACAACAACAACATATATTTGATTCTAGAATAATCAACAATACGATTACAAGAAAGACAGGATGTCTGCTGTTTCTACGAAATCAAAGGAACAAATTATATCTGCTAGATATAATGGCAGTGACTGAATGTAATACTTCGAATGAAGCCCGTAATCCATCGCCATTTTCGCCACTCCACTTTCTGATTTCCGCTCTTGTACAACTGCATCTATGACTCCCTAATTTACCTTTGCGTAAAACGTTTTAAAAAAAACGTTAGGGTTCTAAGTGAAAGTCGAGCCTCCTTAAAACTTTACTAAAGACTTTAAGAATCTAAGTGAAAGTCGAGCCTTCTTAAAACTTTACTAAAGACTTTAAGAATCTAAGTGAAAGTCGAGCCTTCTTAAAACTTTACTAAAGACTTTAAGAATCTAAGTGAAAGTCGAGCCTTCTTAAAACTTTACTAAAGACTTTAAGAATCTAAGTGACAGTCGAGCCTTCTTAAAACTTTACTAAAGACTTTAAGAATCTAAGTGACAGTCGAGCCTTCTTAAGGTTAAATCGAAAGGAGCATGTTAAGAGCATTACAATAAACTTCAAATTGTTTGCTATTACATGTCGGTCCAATTCATTTCTCATGAATGTTTTGTAACATTTATTGTAGTCGACACGACTGTATTTCCAAGATGTTCCTCTTCGTTTTGACTTTTTTAAAATATATTTCACGTTTTCAAATAAGATTTTTGGGATATTTGTTTTAGTTTTATTGAAGAGTGTGAGCGAAGAAATAACGACAACTTCTCTGAAATAAGAGCCGTTAACATGAACGAAAAAGGTGATCGCACTAAAACTGCTGCCAAGCAGCTGTTACTGTCAAATTATACTGGGTAAGGTTTCCAACAAACTCATAAAAATTGCCCCGTACGAATTCCAGTTAAATTGCCCTTCTTTCGAGGGAGAGATAGAATTTGGCTACATAGAGTACCAGTGCTGATGAATTCGTTAAGGTTCTTAATGTATAATCTTCCCTTTCCTTTTTCTCCGTCAAGAAGTGGAGACTACACCAGTTTTCATTCATGGCATGCTTCAATAATTGCTGTAAGATTCAAAACGAATAGGATGGGTTATCTAATTTAGCAGGAATCTGAAGCTGTCATGCAAAAAAAAGGAAGAACTCAGAAGCTCAAAATATACCAATAAATTGCAGGCAAATTGTAAGACGGCTGTACGAAAACCAGATGTTGAATGACAGTGCTGTATTTTCTTCAACACAACTTTCCGAATGGCTTTCTGTTCGTTTTTTTTAAAATTTGTTTTCGATGAGCTTATAACGTAAACAAATGATACCTTCTGATACTATCAGTGTTTAGATGTATCTGTCTAGCACAACAACTATCAAAAACAACTTT
Source organism: Unio pictorum (assembly GCA_030141615.1). Lineage (NCBI taxonomy): Eukaryota > Metazoa > Mollusca > Bivalvia > Unionida > Unionidae > Unio > Unio pictorum. The sequence continues at coordinate 1,024,331 of JARLTB010000274.1, read as the reverse complement.
GCTAAACACAAAAATAACGACACTAAAAGAAAGAATTGATTGATTAGTAAATTTAAGTGCAGTTAACATTATGTAAATTGTTCAAATGTATGTGACTCGTACTCTACATTGAGATCCAAGTCATATGTTCCTTCTTAGATGACTTTAAGCTGTATCACTTCTTTTAGATGATTTTAAGCTGTATCAATTCATTTAGATGACTTAAGCTGTTCATTTAGATGACTTTAAGCTGTCACCGTTTACTTAGATGACTTAAGCTGCCACCGTTCACTTAGATGACTTTAAACTGTAGCCGTTCACTTAGATGACTTTAAACCGTAACCATTCACTGAGATGACTTTAAGCTGTCACCATTCACTTAGATGACATTAAGCTGTCACCACTCACTTAGATGACATTAAGCTGTCACCATTCACTTAGATGACTTTAAGCTGTCACCGTTAGCTTATATGACTTGAAGCTATAGCCGTTCATATATATGACTCAGCTGTCACCGTTCACTTAGATGACTTTAAGCTGAATCTGTTCACTTAGACGACTTTAAGCTATATCCGTTCACTTAGATGACTTTAAGCTATATCCGTTCACTTAGATGACATTAAGCTATATCCGTTCACTTAGATGACTTTAAGCTGTAGCCGTTCACTTAGATGACTTTAAGCTATATCCGTTCACTTAGATGACTTTAAGCTATATCCGTTCACTTAGATGACATTAAGCTATATCCGTTCATTTAGATGACTTTAAGCTGTAGCCGTTCACTTAGATGACTTTAAGCTATATCCGTTCACTTAGATGACTTTAAGCTATATCCGTTCACTTAGATGACTTTAAGCTGTAGCCGTTAACTTAGATGACTTTAAGCTGTAACCGTTCACGTAGATGAATCGAAGACGAGGTCGTTAACTTAGATTTCATTAAGCTGTCTGCGTTTACTTAGACGCATTACGCTGTAGCCGTTCACTTAGGCGTCTTACGCTGTAGCCGTTCACTTAGACGACTTAAGCTGTAACCGTTCGTTTAGGTGACTGTAAAACAAGCACAATAATTTCTCTTTATTATCACAAACAGGACTATCATATCGGACACTACTGCATCATGGGACATCATTAAAACACATACAAATAAAGAAAAGAGGTACACTGACACATGAAGGACGGATGAGCAAAGCAGACTGCATTCTGTACTAGTTCCACGTGTGAAGCTGCATGAGGTTATTACCAGACTTGAACTGATAACAATCGATTTAAGTTAAGGTGTACGAAAAGGTGCGTAAATTATCATTCACTATCTTATATATTACATGCAATTAAGCTGTCAGCGTTTGCAAATACATGACACACAGCACCGTTTATAGGCAAATACACAGAAGGGTGATCGGATTTGTTTATCTGTTTTTTTTACGATATCAGCTCTAAGATTTAAATGATCTCTTTGATTCTTTTCTAATGAAAGAACTTTTATAATACAATGTGTGCTACAGAGAGAATATTTCCTCTCACATCCTCCATATCTGTTTCACTTCAATATCATTGTCCCTATTATAGCGTACTTCCTTTCATTGTCTTCATATATGTTTCACTTCAGCGTCACTATTTCTATATAGTGTATTTTCTCTTACATTCCCAATATTTATTTCACTTTGCGAAGTATTGAATTTTTAATGAGCAGTGAACCGTAAAGTTGAATGCAACCAGCATTAAGATTTTATCACATTTAGACCAGGGGAGGACCAGTGTTCAGATTCAATGAGATTAAAGGGATAGCTTAAACGGGTTTGAGAAAGAGACAGCTGAACTTCCGATCCGTGTCAAATAGCCATTTTTCAAAGGGAAAAGTTATATAATATAGTTCAGAGATTCTGACAAGTTTTATAAACCACTGCTTATGATTGGCAAGAGTGAAATTAGGAAGTACACCTTTGAAGTAATGTGAATTTAAAGTGACAACCTTGATCGAAATTCTTTAGTTCGAAATCTTCTGAGAAGGTTGGCTTTCAGTAAACCTACGAAAAGAATAGTGCTTTTCTCGCTAAACAAGAAAGGGACCAGATGTCTGTCTTGTGAGAAAGACATTGTTCAGTGCTGGATGAAGTTCTAAAGTTAACAGGATTAAGGTAAGCAATTTTAATTTCATGTAATATTTTTTATTATTATTATTATTATTATTATTATTATTTGTTGCATGCAAATCTGTTTGATACGACTAGGTTCCTTACTATGTACCGTTTATTCAATTTCATGGAAATGTATTGATGCACAGTTATTATGCAATTTATCTTTTAAGCTTAGTTCATTAGCATAATTGATAGCATTGGATCAAAATGTCCATATGTGCAGGAGTCCATAGGGGTATATAAATAATAATACCTATTATATTTACTTTTGTAATGTTTAAATAATTTGGAAATGAGCAAGGATCCGTGAATTTTATGCAATAATAATCGAACATGTAGTAGCATACGGTAAATTTTCGATAGATAGGTCACGTGGTAATTTATAGCAAGGTACTCCCGTAAGTAGTCTTTACTCAGTGTCTGAATAGCTAGTGTTTTCTGAGTAACGTAAGTGAAGGAATTTTATGTACATCTTGAGCGTGGTACATATAGCAATTTAGGGATAATTTTGATCTTTAAGGAAACGATTTTCCGAGGGAGAGTGCGATCAAAGAGAAGTGATGAGTGAAGAAGGAAAGAGTGAAGTGACGAGTACATAGTAAAATCTAGGAAGTCCAAGAAGGACGATCAGTCGGAAAATGAAGACTCTAGGACTCGAGTAAATAGGAAACGTGGAACACGGTTGAGAGGAAGCTGGTGCAATCAGTCGTGGACATTGATCTCTTTTCACCACTCGTTTTGATGATGAAATAAATCTAAATTAGACACTGCCCTTAAGTCCTGTTGATATCATTTAAGTTGAATTGAAATTATCACTATTAATTTGTCTCCTTAATTTTTTATATTTCTTGTCTAATTGGGGCTCGTATTGCATTAATTCTTCCCAATAATCTTGCCCAGTTCTATGTTTGTATTCTATCTTTTCACTCACACCTAATCATAATATCGAGGGAGGTCATTCCCTAGATAACGTAGCTAAATCCAAACTACCTACCCCTCTTACTATGAGGGAGACGTTACACAGCTCAATATCACTGTCTCCATTAAGTGTATTTCCTCTCAGTCTCCGTATTTATTTCGCTTCCATATCATTGTCTACAAATAGTAGAGCTTGATAACACAAAACACTTTGTACCGTGGCATTTCTGAACAACTCAGTGTTCTGGGGCAGAGAAAACGTTTTAGCGTAATTTATGTCTGTCAGTAGTTGAAAAATAGATTGTTTTCATTCATAACAAAATAATACCGTATTGTATCCAAAAAATTGCTGCACACACACACACACACACACACACACGCACACATTGCATATTCATCTACTAAAAGGTAGTTTTAATTTTTGAGAGGTGTGTGTGTGTGTGCGTGTGTGTGTGTGTGTGTGTCTGTGCTGTTGTACAAGCTGTAATCGAAAAGCTGTAAGTATAGTACGATGAATAAGCTTGCACAGTAGCTGATACTGTTAAAGGCATCATGCTGTCGTCGTTCATGTAGATGACTTTAAGCCATAACCGTTCATTTAGATGACTTTATTTTGTTTTGATTTTATTAACAAAAAATGTTAGATTTGGCCCGGATATGTTTTCACTACATTTCATTTCACCTTTATGCCTTGGTATTCGTGATACGTGTCAAACTAAGAGATCATACATATACTTATATTTGCAACATTCACAATTAAATTGGGACAGCTACAACCATTTTGTAAACAAAAGATAATTTGTGAACTATGATGGCATGAAAAATGATAGTTCAAGTCGTAACAATATTCCTTGGGTATTTTCGTATATTCCTAACTGACGAAAACTACCGATGTACATGTGAAAGAGTACCCTGGTACGTGCCAATCGAAATGTCTGCTATATACCCGTAATAAAACGCATCTCAGCATTAATGTCATTATAGCGTATTTCCTCCCACAACCGCCATATTTTTCTTTCACTCTAATATCATTGTCCTCGTATAGTGTATTTCCCATCAAACCCTTCATATACGTTTCACTTTCATATCTTTATCTCCACAGAGAATATTTCTGAAAACAATGAATGTCTGATTAGCAAATCGTTTATGTTTATCGTTGTTGTCAAGGAAGAAACTCAGACGGATTCTGTCAAAATTTCTTCATCATAGTTTAATTTCCATGTTTGAAACGTAAGACAGTGTTTATGTAATTGTTCTAACTCACTAAGTACTCGTTTTGGTTGCTGTATGTAAACTTTTGCAGATGCACACAATCACGCGTCGCAAGGCATGATGGGAAATCTTATATTTTCACATGTACAAATATAATGATATATTTTTCACTGGTGGAAATATAGGAATGAAAAAGACAATTATTTCACCGAATAAATGTCTATATTTCACACCTAGTTATATAATAAATATCTTTCTTATATTTAAAGTTATGTTCTAATTTCATAAATATTGTATTTCTAAATTTTTATTTACACATGCTGACATGGAGTGATAAAATATGCAAGTAATCTTTCTAAACTGAATCAATGTATTTAAACCAAAAAAAAATCTTAATATTAAAACAACGTCCTCTTCCTTCAAGCAAGTTCAAATGCAGTATAATTTTAATTCGAGTTGAGAATTTTGTAATAGAGTCTGACGCCTCTCATCATGCCAAATGAATTCTAGATGTTGCGGGAATTTGCTTTGAGCGGTAAGCAATTATATGTTACATGTATTCTATCATGAACATAGATAGCATTAATGTTCTATCAAAAACTGCCTTTTGTATTTGAAGAGAAAGTTAATTGGGTTGAGAGGACAAGTTATTATTTCAATGATAACATTATGTACTAAATACATGTCTTATAAAATTAGAGACATAAAACAATTGAAAGAAATATATCATTTTAAATCTAAAACGTTCAATGACTTTTGCATTAGACGCCCTTGTCTTAAACCCATATTCTGTTTTGCTTCATAAATGTAAATCCCAATCACGGTTTACTCCCTCGACGTGTGATCCCGATTTGGTTAGACGTGGATAAACACATAGGAAGTGGGAGTGTATGCTTTTCCATCTGTTGCCATGAACCATACCGTGTAGTGTTTGATGACAGCATGAAGTGATAATTGATGGTAACAATTCAAAAACCTTGAGATTGCAAGTACCTAATAGTTTTCTACAAGTGTGCCAATTAAATTCAAGCTGTAAGGGGAAACAAACTCACATTAAAATTAGAAAATGTTGAAAAGGAATAAATATATGTATCTTTGAAGAACTATATCTACACCCATGTCCTTTCAGTACACTTTATAAGTTCTCTTAACTTGCCATCTCTGCCATTTAATCCAACAAATATTTTGTATTTTGAGAAAGTACGATAAGTTGTTTTATTACCTTATGCGTGAAATAAACGTAACCACATATTATTTACGTTAAATGTAACTCACACGTTTTTCTTAGATAAACCACACATATCTTTCAGATAAATCACGTATCCTTTTTGGGTAAACCACACATACTTTCAGGGTAACCCACATATATTTTTAATGTAAACCACACATACTGTTAAGGTAAAACATATATACCTTTAAGGTAAATCACATATACCTTTAAGGTAAATCACACATACCTTTAAGGTAAACCACACATACCCTTAAAGTAAATCACATATAAATTTAAGATGAATCACACATACTTTTAAGGTAAACCACACATACCTTGAAAGCAAATCACACATACCTTTAACGTAAACCACATATACGGTTGATGTTAATTAACCACACTTACCTTAAAGGTAAATCACAAATACCTTTAATGTAAACCTCACATTTTTTTAAGGTAAACCCATACCTTTAACGTAAATCACAAATACGTTTAACGTAAACAACACACTCTTAACGTAAACCACACATACTCTTAACGTAAACCATGCATACTTTTAACGTAAACCACACATACTCTTAACGTAAACCATGCATACTTTTAACGTAAACCACACATACTTTTAACGTAAACTATGCATACTTTTAACGTAAACCATGCATACTTTTAACGTAAACCACACATACTTTTAACGTAAACCACACATACTTTTAACGTAAACTATGCATACTTTTAACGTACACCACACATACTTTCAACGTAAACTATGCATACTTTTAACGTAAACCACACATACTTTTAACGTAAACCATGCATACTTTTAACGTAAACCACACATACTTTTAACGTAAACCACACATACTTTTAACGTAAACTATGCATACTTTTAACGTAAACCATGCATACTTTTAACGTAAACCACACATACTTTTAACGTAAACCACACATACTTTTAACGTAAACTATGCATACTTTTAACGTACACCACACATACTTTCAACGTAAACTATGCATACTTTTAACGTAAACCACACATACTTATAACGTAAACCATGCATACTTTTAACGTAAACCACACATACTTTTAACGTAAACCACACATACTTTCAACGTAAACTATGCATACTTTTAACGTAAACCACACATACTTTTAACGTAAACCATGCATACTTTTAACGTAAACCACACATACTTTTAACGTAAACCATGCATACTTTTAACGTAAACCATGCATACTTTTAACGTAAACCACACATACTTTTAACGTAAACTATGCATACTTTTAATGTAAACCATGCATACTTTTAACGTAAACTATGCATACTTTTAACGTAAACCACACATACTTTTAACGTAAACCATACATACTTTTAACGTAAACCATGCATACTTTTAACGTAAACGACACATACTTTTAACGTAAACCACACATACTTTTAACGTAAACTATGCATACTTTTAACGTAAACCAAATACTTTTAACGTAAACTATGCATACTTTTAACGTAAACCACACATACTTATAACGTAAACCACACATACTTTTAACGTAAACTATGCATACTTTTAATGTAAACTACACATACTTTTAACGTAAACCATGCATACTTTTAACGTAAACCACACATACTTTTAACGTAAACCATGCATACTTTTAACGTAAACCATGCATACTTTTAACGTAAACTATGCATATTTTTAACGTAAACCACACATACTTTTAAGGTAAACCACACATACTTTTAACGTAAACTATGCATACTTTTAACGTAAACTATGCATACTTTAAACGTAAACTATGCATACTTTTAACGTAAACCACACATACTTTTAACGTAAACTATGCATACTTTTAACGTAAACTATGCATACTTTAAACGTAAACCATGCATACTTTTAACGTAAACCATGCATACTTTTATCGTAAACTATGCATACTTTAAACGTAAACCATGCATACTTTTAACGTAAGCCATGCATATTTTTAACGTAAACCACACATACTTTTAACGTAAACCACACATACTTTTAACGTAAACCACACATACTTTTAACGTAAACCATGCATACTTTTAAAGTAAACCACACATACTTTTAACGTAAACTATGCATACTTTTAACGTAAACTATGCATACTTTAAACGTAAACCATGCATACTTTTAACGTAAACCATGCATACTTTTAACGTAAACTATGCATACTTTAAACGTAAACCATGCATACTTTTAACGTAAGCCATGCATATTTTTAACGTAAACCACACATACTTTTAACGTAAACTATGCATACTTTTAACGTAAACCACACATACTTTTAACGTAAACCATGCATACTTTTAACGTAAACCACACATACTTTTAACGTAAACTATGCATACTTTTAACGTAAACCACACATACTTTTAACGTAAACCATGCATACTTTTAACGTAAACCACACATACTTTTAACGTAAACTATGCATACTTTTAACGTAAACCACACATACTTTTAACGTAAACCATGCATACTTTAAGCGTAAACCATGCATACTTTTAACGTAAACCACACATACTTTTAACGTAAACCATGCATACTTTTAACGTAAACCACACATATTTTTAACGTAAACCACACATACTTTTAACGTAAATTATGCATACTTTTAACGTAAACCATGCGTACTTTTAAGGCGGACCATATATACGTTTAAAACAAACAACACATACCTAAAAGACCTTTATCCAAACTTGACGTGGAATGGAAATGACTATCACTGCCTGGGTGAACACATACAAAACTGGACGAGGAAAGGATATGAATTTAGCACTGCCTGTATGAAACACATGCAAAACGTGGAATGGGGATGAATGTATCACTTCCGGGATGAACAGATACGCATTCAAGACGTGGAATGGAAATGAATGTATCACTTCCGGGATGAACAGATGCAAGACGAGAAAAAGAGATGAATGTACACTGCCTAGTTAAAGGCATGCAAGACGATGAAAGAAGATGAATGTATCACTGCCTGGATGAACCGATGAAAGACGAGATGATATGAATGTATCACTGCCTGGATGAACCGATGCAAGACGAGATGATATGAATGTATCACTGCCTGGATGAAAACGTGCACAATTTGAAGAGGAATGGAGACGAATGTATCACTGCCTGGATGAACACGTGCAAGACGTGGAATGGAGATGAATGTATCATTAAAAGTATGAACACATGCAAGACGAGGAATGGAGATGAATGTATCACTACCTGGATGAACATATGCAAGACGAGGAATGCTACAAACGGTATCTTGGCCAAGGCTACGATACATTCACTATTACAAAAAAAGAAAACAGTTGTTGCACTGCGTGATTAGTTTTATTTAAATGTGGAATGAACAAATAAAGCTTACAAGGTCAATTAATTATTTTATGCAAAAAGAGAAGATGTAGACTGTTGAAAATATGTCACCTCTTTTGAATCCAATTGCTTGCGTACATTTCTGAGAATAAAACATGATTGTAAAGTCTTGGCTATTGAGATAAGATTGTGTGTGTGTGTGTGTGTGTGTGTGTGTGTGTGTGTGTGTGTGTGTGTGTGTGATTTACGTAGCTTTAAAATAATTGTCATATCACTACGATGTCTGCAGTATGGCAGTTTATAGTGAGATCTTGTACTGGACATCATGCTGCAGACAAATAGCATGATGTCCTACCCAGTCACATTATCCTGAACACCAGGCCAATCAGTCCTTACACTAACCTATTAATGCCGAGCACCAAGCGAGGCAGCTGTTAGTACCATTTTTATAAGTCTTTGGTACGATTCCGATGGGGTTCTAACACGCGACCTCCTGCATCCGAGGCGGAAGCTCTAACCATTAAGCCACCAGAGCGGTCGAAATAAGAATTAAAATACTATATTACTAATGCCTCAAGAAAAATAAATAAAAAATGAAATAAAATAAACAAGATTGTTCAATGAAATGTTATTTGCTCCAAGTTTTAAAAAGATGCAAATCAATTTTTAATTGATTAATACTAATTTGAAATTAACAAATATTTAATTAATTAATACTAGTTTGCAATTAATAAACATTTAATCGATTAATACTTATTCTAAATTAATATGTGTTTAATTGATTAATATTAGTTTGTAATTAATAAATATTGAATTGATTAATACTTGTTTGTAATCAATAAATATCTGCTCGATTCATTCTAGTTTGCAATTAATAAACATTTAATTAATTGATAAATTAAACTTCATATTTTCCTCATACACAGTAAATTAATGTGCTGCTTAAAGTTGTATTTCCTGCAAATTCTCTTAAAATTTTGTATTGAGACAATCAAATCTGATATTTTAGGGTATGCATAATTGAAATGTAATATAAGGCAGGGTAAACTTTAGTACATCAGAGTCTGACAACTTGGAGGAAAATGGCTTCGTTTTACATTTTGTGGTCTTCCTATTCTCAATGTAGCAATTTCTTTTTAAACAAATTACTATCTGAACTGAATTGATTTTGAATGGGCGAACGACTCTTAAGCTCAGTTTGTTTCAGGCACATATATGTTTGCTAAAAGGCTCATCTTTCTATCATTTACATGGTTAACATTAGTCAAAAACATCAGTCAATGCTTTTAAAACTGTGCCTTCATTTAAACAGACGATTCATCAACGTTGAGGTCAATGCGACCATTTGGACCACCTCAGCTATTTACGAAACAAAGAATTGACGGTGTAGTTCCGTAGCATCAAACTGTATTTTGTTTGTTTGGAGGGTTTTGTTGATTAATTGGAGTGGGTGATGTTGTATTTTGTTTATTATTATTGTTTTAATTAGTTTTATTATTATTATTATTATTATTATTATTATTATTATTATTATTATTATTATTATTTGCAATTTTTGGTCAGTCACTCTGTCAATTAAGTGACAGAAATTACCGACATGTCATCCGAATAGAATTCGGTTTCTATTACGAGGAAATTTCCGGTGAAAGAAATGTTTAATTTTAGGAGCATTGGTTGTGTTGATGCACAATGGAGCATGCTTTTCTCTCAGAGAAATAGCCGAGGTGGTCCGAGTATATTTTCTCGTCCATAGCCGTCTAACCCTTCTATAATATCTTTAACAAGAGATAGAAAATTAACTATAATACTATAATACTCGCGATAATAATTCAAATATTATAATAAATCTATCGGTACACTATCATATTAAAGATTCAAGTTAAACATTCTGAATATTAATGATCAAATCTCTACCTTGCAGCATAGAGTCATCGATAATGCAAACTTCTATTTGGAGAAAATCGTATGAACAGCAGAAAGTTTTGGAGTTATTGTTGATCTACATGTATATGAAACGTGTTGTTGTTGTTGTTGTTTTCAATTCCGCACCAACGGATCATGTTCTAACTTCAGTAATGAGTGATCTAAAGTCAAATTTGCAAAAGGACATCAATGAATTAATTTATGATCAGTTACAAAATTGGATAAGCTCTCAGAATTCTTGTTGCCAAAAGTCCACTACTTAAAGCAATCCAAATCTGTGTTAACTCCATTTTTTCTGGAATTGTTCCCATTTATCCATATAGTTAAAACTGTGTTTAAAATGTTGCATACTGCGTTTTGTTGTCGACGCTGAGAAACTTGACCTCGACATTATTCAATTGGCCTGTGTGAATTCATGATAATATTAAATGCAGCTAGTTCAGATATACCAAATGGTATACCTCTGACCTGTTGTTCAATTCAGCTCTTCACAATTCTCCAAATCTATCTTTTTCTTGATAGCACAAAGCACAATGTTAGTTTCATACCATAAAGCGACATACATACATACATACATACATACATACATACACACACACACATATATATATATATATATATATATATATATATATATATATATATACATACATATATATATATATATATATATATATATATATATATATATATATATATATATATATATATATATATATATATAGTACGATTGTGTGGTAGTTGTTTCGTGACCACATATACAAAAGACGTGGTATGGTTCTCTGCTTTATTCATACAGGGAGCCTATAAGAAGCCTCTGTTACCAACGCTCAAAACGGGCATTGGCGACGGTTGAATAACTCGTACCGATCTCGTGAATTTTTAGCCCATACAACCAAAGTTAAATAAAATTTCTTGCATCTCACGTATCTTAGTTTTTCAAAGTGTTCTGAGTGGTTTGAGTCCTTACAATGGTGAGTTACACGACTTTGGGGAGCAGTCAATGAGATTAACTAGTGATCGGATGTAGTAAGATAAAAGGCTCATCTCAGCAGAAAAGTTACTTCTCTAATTGAAAATTCTCTTCTTGACCACATTTCTAGATGGTCCAAGCTGTGCTCGGACCCGCAAGAGTGAAATGGTGTCCTATTAGTCAATCCTAACTAGATGCAGCAGGTGTGCCCTAGATAGGCAGATCATGCTGTGCTGTATTATAAGATCGATATCATATTTTATTTTGATTGATCCTTCTACAGATAGTAGCTTTTGCTGCTCATTAGTCAGAAGAATTTGGTGGTCAACTGACTTGGTCACTGCCATTTCTATTTCGACTTCGGCATGATTATTCCTATACTCTGTGGTCACAGCTTCGTCTATTTCTATTTCGACTTCGGCATGATTATTCCGATACTCTGTGGTCACAGCTTCGTCTACGGTGGCAGCATATTTCATACCAGTCTGTAGTATCGTATGAAACACCAGCAAGAATTATAGGAATGATACAGAATATTGGACATGACCTTTGGTGTGTCCGAATTAGCCACTGTTACTGGCTACTGCCCATGCGCTAATATCAACGACATCGCGAAAAGGAAAATACAATAAGCAACCACAATTTTAACTTTACCTTGCCGATGGTGGATGCTGTTCAAATCGGTAATCAGGTAGACTGGTAGACTGGAGTGCAACACCAAATTTGTTCGCACTAACATCTGTATCAGATTACCTGGGTTTCGAGACAAACCGGATGGTTACAGGGTTGCGATACAACCCGGAAGGCTACAAGGTTTCGATACTGACCGGACGGCTAAATGGTATAGATACAGCCCAGAAGGCTACAGGTTTTAAACACACCCAGAGGGCTACATGTTTCGATACAGCCCGGATGGCTACAGGGTTTAGAGACAAACCGGAAGGCTACAAGTTTTCGATACAGCCCAGACTAATACAGAGTTTCGATACAGCCAGAATGACTGCATGGTTCATGATGGAGGATTAACCTTATACGAGTTAAAGTGCCCCTTTGTCCGAAAGATTAAAGACATTACAGATTACTAACTTCCGCATGTATTAGAAAGAGTAGAGATCTAGCCTCTAGCCACATTAAGATTACTAGAAAATGGCATCAGCAGGAACTTGTCGCTTGATCATCTTGGATGTTGTACCGGATATGATATAAAATTCCGCAACGGTGATTTTGGATAATACAACAACGACCCAACTGGTTTCTTGTTCGGATGTATCAATGATTTTGGTGTATCATCAGAGGTCGAGTTGTCTAGTTGCTAAACACAACTAGCACCGAAGGTGACTTCATTATACGGGGAAAAAAAAGGTTGATCACTATGGGTAGAACGTATTTTGGAAAAAGTAGATAATTATATGCAAATAAGAACTATATGTACTGAAAAAGAGAGTAGCGTAATATATATATATATATATATATATATATATATATATATATATATATATATATATAGTTTTGTATATTTAATTTGTATTGCTTGACGGATTTTTATGTTATATATTTGTATTGTATAATTTACCTGATTCCAAATTAAATGTTACTAGTTTACAATATAATACATAGTTAAATATTAGGATCATTAGTAATCATGAGCATGTTTACTTCAGTTTGAGTATACAGTCTTGATTCTGACTATAAAAGATTCCAGAAAAAAAAAATTCCGTTAAGATTACAGTGTATTTCCAGTTAATGTACTTGCGACCTTCGTCAAGTAAACGAGTATGAAAAGTTGTTTACTTTCGGATTACTCATCCTTATCTACACATCCAAACTTGAATCAGTCTATTGTTATTTATTTATTTGGTGTGGGTTTATTTATTTAAATTTTTCTGGAATTACAATGTGCTCATTAATACCTAATAGACTAAATCAATATTTTGAAATTATTATGAATTCATTCAAAAACGTTTTGGATTTCATCATCGTGATAGATCAAGACTGCTAACACATCTCCATATTGCATGCCATCTGTACATTAGTAAATTCGAGACTACATTCAAATCAGCACATTCAATATTTGAATGAATTCGGAACACCACCGGAATGCATCTGGAATTTGTATCTGGGATAACATTGTTAGGACTATTTGGAATTTATTTCACAATACTGTAAGTCTCTTTACATTTTCACTTTGTATTCATGTGAAATAAATTATTTGTTGAATTGTACAAAACGTGATGGTTTTCGATCTTATTGTTATTTAGTTTCAGACAGAATCGTAACAATATTTCTAAGACGGCTTCTGGAACAACCGCGGCGACGACAAATATATGAGCAACGTTTCATGGAAGAGTGTTTTCGAAGCTCTATTCCAATGGCCATGGTCTTTGATCATTTAAATAATATTAGCGATGATAATAGAGACGTGGTGGAACAAAGAAGCTTCGCAAACGTACATGTCCAGTTACTGCGAGAAATACATCAACTGGAGAAAAGGCACATGTCCCTTCACTTTTCGAGGTTAGCGTGGCGAATGGGTTCATTTAAAAAGTAATATTGTTCTACTGCAACAGTGTGACCGACCTGGCTTTCTAAAACGTATTTCCTACACGGTTTTTATTTCGATTTGCCAAGTTGAAGTTTCACATGATGTATTTCTCAGCGCCACACGATCATAGGTCAAAACCTCGAGCACGTTATATATCGCCAGTAGCTCCTTGACCAAGTCTCCCATGTTGAAATCAGATACGCGAAGGCAGGTTTTTATCTGATTCAGGGACATCATGTACATACTATGCGTAATGGTGCCTCGCCGTTTTGTTTTGCAAAATATTCCTCATTTGTGTTTGCCCTGCTTACAGAACTACACCAAACCCTAATAATATCAACGTAAACAGATTGAGTTGGTAACTAAGCTTGAAGCAATATGGACGCTTATAGTAGTGCTCATTATACAAAACTACATAATTTTTCTCTACATAAATAAGACAAGGTGACATATGGTGTAAATATTGTGGTAGATAACTAGCCGCACCCGCCATACTCGAGTCTCCTGCTGCCTTGCAGGCCGGCTTTGGTTAGTCAAAGGCTAAGGGAGTAAACCCTAAAAGAAAATCCGGAGTGGAGACCCTAAGCAGTTAGACGATGTACTACATTCCCTTCTGGCAACTCCTTGTGTCTGGAGAGGGATGGGCTCCGCCAGACGATTTTTGCCCAAGATACAATGATATTGCTGAACTGCTAGACATGGCACGCACCAAATGGAATCCATCATAACCAGATTGACTACATACTGGTTCAAAACCGTTACGGATCTGGTATCAATAGAGCAAGAATAAGGCAGTTGGGTGCCTATGTTGAGAGTAATCGCGACCTCGGCATTATGAACTTCAGAGTGAAGCTGAAGAAAATTAACAAGCCAAAGAAAATCAGTCTCAAATTCAACCTTGAACAACTGGAGGACTTTAACATCTGCAAGTCATTCCAAGCCACAATTGGAGGAAGATTTGCTCCACGCCTTGTGATGGATGTTGATGTTAAAGTGATGACAGACACTGTTAACACAGTCATGACAACAGCTGCCAAGGACGTCAGTGGCCTCCATCACCCAAAGAAAAAGCCCTGGATTACAGAATCGATTCTGAATCTGGGTGATGCCCGAAGAGACCTCAAGAACACCAGACACACAATAGGGGCAATGGAGTACCGAGAAATAAACAATAATATCAGAATAAAACTTAAAGAAAGCAAAATAAATTTGGGCGGGACAAAAGTGCACAGTAATACAGAGCAGTCTGGTAAAGAATAAGAGCCAAAAGGCATTACAAATTGTAAAAGACATCACCAGACAGAAGCAACCAAGAATCATTACCATTCAAGATGAAAATGGAAAACGTCTCACAGAAGCAAGTGACATTACAGACAAAGGGATTGAGTATTGTAAAGAACTCTACAATGAAGTAAACAGCACCTGTAATGTGATCTATTCCTTCCCACCTAATGTTCAGCTAATATTACACACAGTACAAAATCCGTCAATATTCATATACTACCCTGTCAATAATATCCAATAGCTAAGATAACGATGAAGCAAACATATCATAGCATAAATGTCTGCACTGCAAACTTAAAACCTGTTACATGCAATTCAGTCTGTGCAAGTAAACCTTATTATGCCCAAAGTATCTTGCTGAGGTTATTTTCGTGAGTAACATTGGTTTTTATCTTCTAGAGCTTCCTGCGTAAAATTTCCTGCCTTGTATATCCATCTAGGCAAGTAACATTGCTATAATCTTGACACGTTATATATCAAGAAACTGTGCAGACTACAATGTAGAAAAATAGTTGGTGAGTTCAAGTTATCTCTGTCTTAAAGAATACATTACCCGGGCTGGAATCAAAGGTCTCCCAATCGCATTTGGAAACGAAATAATTTGCTAACCGATTCGCAAGTGCACCCAAAACAACTGTTGTTCAGCTCTGGCCGATATAATTGGAGGTGACCACATCAATGCCGCTAATGGAGAAATAACACAACCCAAGCAAACCAAATGTATAATAAAAAAGAGGAAAAATATAGTTCCTGCAGAGAGAAGAGTTACGTGCTTCACTTGATGCCAAGTTGCAAACACCTGTTGAATCTAGCGTGAATTTGTTTAATCTGGTAACGGGCTGAAAATACTCGACTAGATTTTACAACCTTTTGAGTCAACTCTTCCCAAATCTAACTCTTGACGTTACACTGTTTGTTGCTATGGCTCCTATTATCCAATGACAGCTCCTTGCAGCACTAATCTCATTTTCCTGAGGGTGCTCCCATAGTTGTAATTGTAGCTGTGTATTTTTTGTGTATTTTTATTTATTTTTTTTATTTATTTTTTTGGTATAATGATGTAAAGTTTGCCAAGTTTATGCTCAAGTATCTGAAGATCTTTGATGACTTCCTGGTTGACGAATCAACTATTGGATACTAATATTTCGAGCACACATATAGAGATTCGAGCTATACCATAGTACCCAAACATGAGATGAAGATGTTTACCTATTACCACACAAGGCATTATTGGAAGTACACGGCCACATCGCTGTGAATCCTATCTTTTCCACCCGCAAATAACGCCCCAATAATCCCGGTGAATAACATCATAAATTAATTCTACACCGCTTATTACCATCTAAATAACCAGGTAATTAACGATATCTGCCAGTATTTACTACAAGCGTGCGTGAACTATCGCTACAATCAAGTTCTGGCACAAGTATGATGTTACTGGTGACTGTTATTGGTGAATTTATGAAACGAGATGATACTGGTTTTCTAGAACGTTCCGGGATTCTTGCTGTAGCACAAGTTATGTTATAAGGTGGTTGGTGCTGTTTGTTAGTTTTTGTTTTGGTGTGTTTGTTATGGTTCATGCTGATGCTCCGATATCAGCTGAGGTGAGCACGTAAATCGGACAAATTTACATAGTTTGATTTCAGGTACATGCTGATATCTGATAATCAGAAAATATGTATGTATCTACACATTAGTTCGATCTCCCGATTTTGCTCAAATATCACCACGGGCTTTCGTGACTCAAAACATACAATTGTACTAGAGTGAAATGTGTTTAACCAACACCTCCACAGATTCGCTGGCATTCGGTTACATCAATTTCAAATGTCGCATCTATCAGTGTGGGTGCACAAGATAACGCCATCATTATCGTGTAATATGAAGATCGAATCCATGTTAGTAACGTTTACCAAGTGACTGTATATCGATCAATGTGACTTAACAGAATTTCTGAAGCGCAATCTAATTCTACCTGGAGAATATCCACGAACACCTCATAAGCGCTTCCCCAAAATATGCTTTTGTATTTAAGCGAGTAGATCATAATCAGAACACTGACAACCTGAGCCTATCCAGGATTCCCGTTCGGGTCAACAGCAAAATGAACCCAGAAGGAGAACACAGTCAAGTTATTGGCCGGTCACCAGAAACTTTCAACATGCGCATGTAATGTTGATGAAATCGATGATAAAATATCAAGATATAGACATCGGACTACAAGTATCGCTTGAAGAATTTTCTGGTTGCTACCGAATCTCTGAGTTCGATGTCTCGAAACACGACGAACTGCTGTTGAAGGACTAAACAATCGATATCAAAATGAGATGGACGCTATTACTACTTTTCAGCAGTGTCAGCGGTCGATTACAACTACAGCCCTATGAGAGGTTCTCAACCCCTGAAAGACACCATGTCAATGCAACGCAAAGCAAAACCAATAGTATCATCACCAGTAGTTCCATATTGTAGAACCAGGTAGAATAGCAAGAACGATCATGCGGTAAAAGTCATTGTGACCATATGTGATCACATGTAAGCGAAGCACAATAACTATTCTGGATCGAACCATATGACATGGCAACGATAAACTGCGCTGTCAAATCAGCTGACTACATCCGATCTGTCTGGTTCAGATGATGATGCTGAAGTTGACAAAAAAAGAATGTTGACAGAATCGCGAAGCAACAAGCTCTTCGTGAAGGGGTTGTCTTGAAGCGGAACGCGACTCAGGAAGCAAAGAGCGTGCGTTTGTCACTCTGTTGGTGGTTGGACTCACTAGCTTCCTGTCCTGGGTCTTTGGAAAACTGTTTGATGTTGATCTTCCAAGGTCTACTGTTACACAGAACAGTTGACAAGGATTTGCAATTACGAGTGACCATCAGACGAAACTAGCAAACAATCAGGATAAACATGGGATACAGGGAATTGATAGACTCTTGGTACAGTAAACACCATTAGTAATGTTGATATCAATGAAATTTTGAATACTATGGCAGATTTCAGAGGGATCTTTGGAAGGACAAATTGCTTGGTAAAATGCGTGCCTCCGAAAGATGCGTCCTTAACATCCTGCTTCACATATTGTCGAGTATTTTGATTTGTTTGGTCTGCCACCCTGCGATGCACTAGACAAGTTCTTGATAGGAAGTATATTATTGTTACCTGTACAATTTTCTTCAACTACAAATGTTTCTAGCTTTGCTTGTGGATAATACTGTGTCCACTGCAAATAAACATACACTGGTAATCGGCAAGTTGATCTCATCGATATATTACATGTCTCTTTCATGGTGTCTATTCTACCTAAAGCCAACCGGGATCACTGTATCCGGTCGAAACATTATGAAGTCAATTTGTGCTGTCTGTGGGAGAAGAAATTTCCATTTGTAGCTGACAAAACCTTCTGGTCATCTGACATCTCAGAAAAAACGAGCTAATAAGAATAATAATATTTGGGTTATCTTATTTATCTCAGACTAGTTTCATAAACGTTTTCAACTATTTTCTTAATCGCGGCTAATTCCGTAACGTGTATGGCTTGTATACTTTTTTCTTAATCAATTCTTAGTTCCATATGATTTTCTGATCAAATTGCATGCAGATAAAGGTAGTGTCAGCCTGCCAAATATTACTTGTTGGTCAGTGCACAATAATTGGCTGATATCCATGCTCTGAGAAGTGGATTGCCAAAATAAAATTTTACTGGACTCAATCATGTCACAAATACACTGGTCCATAAAATCAGGTGTATGCGAGGAAGAAACATGATGTATGCTAAAGAGATGATCCCATGGATAAACTGGGATCGCGATATGCTCGACCGTTTGAAAACAACGCCGCCAATCTCGCTGCATGAACAAACCGTACGAGGTATACTTGGAGCGAACTATAAACTTAGAATGAACCTCTAAGAGTGCCTCTAAAAGCCAGTACGTTTGTCGAGAACTAGCGTGATTACTACAGGTGTTGAGGTAAAAAATAGAGAGAGATAGAACAATTTTGTTACTGGGGCAAGATCATGCTGTAAAATTGGGGAACATTTAGGGTACCTTCTGACTGGTATCAAGCTTTACTGAAATAAAGTTTACCATGTAATTCTCTGTCATTTCCTTCCATTTTTATCTTGTTTCGTCATTTTACAGATGGTCGCCAACTCTAGTAAGGTGATCCACGTTGTAGAAACCGTTGTCTACGAATTATGAGCATAATTTGAAATCTGTAAATGAGGCAGTTAATATAGATGTTCAATACACTATGAAATATATGTTTATTAGCATTATGACGAACATTAAATTCATTAAATGTTTAAAGAACCATTTGAAGCTCAGAAAGGTTTGTGCAAGAGTGTTCCCTTATTTGTTGCGGCTTATCAAAAACCATATTTTATTGAAATCGCCAAAGAGCTACTCTCAAGGTATGAAAAGGGTCACTTGAATCATTTTAGTAAGATTGTCATAGGAAATGAAACATGAATTTACAGTTTCTGAACCCGACTCAAGAGAAAAACAACATATGAAAATGTAATATGCACAGCATACAACCTTTATTCAGCCGTTCACCCTTCACGTGACAATTAATTCTGTATGTAGAGTTATCGTAAGACTTGACACTAGGCGTCGTATCCTAATTGGTTACTCGTCTGGATTCCACAGTTTGTCAGCAATAGTTGTTAAAATAAACTTGATTGGTACATTAGGTCTGTCGTGGGTTGAACTTTGTATCAATGAATTTTAATAACAAGCATTCTGTCGTGGGTTGAACTTTGTATCAATGAAATTTAATAACAAGCATTCTGTCGTGGGTTGAACTTTGTATCAATGAATTTTAATAACAAGCATTCTGTCGTGGGTTGAACTTTGTATCAATGAATTTTAATAACAAGCATTCTGTCGTGGGTTGAACTTTGTATCAATTGATTTTAATAAATGTGCGTTGTTTATGATACGGTCTACCCAGAAATCCCCAAAAGGCTGATTCCGAGAGGTGTTTTTTTTTATTTAGAAGATGATTTCATTCGGCAAACACTTGATGATTATAGTGGTGAATACAGTTTATATTTACAGTTTATGAAGTATATCAGATTATGAGAGCTGTGAAAGTCTAAATAGAAATAGCAGCGAGTGCTTTTAAACCCCAAAATGGTGTTATGTTGTTGTTGTAGGGTTTAACGCCATTTTTCAGCACAATATAGGCTATAAATGGCGGCCAGTATTAATGGTGGAGGAAGAAGCCGGGAAAACCACCGGAAAGAACCACCGACCCACAAGAAGCTACTGGCAAGCATTCTCACATACCCACATTGGCCGAATCTGAGACTTAAACCAACGCAGACAGGTGAGATGGCAATGATCCGTAACGGATAGCACTTAAGACCACTCGGCTACTCTGGGACCCCAAAATGTTGTTAAATAAGATTCCTGTGTAGACGCTTAATGGACAAAACAAACGGCATGCGGGTCATCTCCCCCACCCCACCTCCATTTCAGCTTCTTTTGAAATAATTAAATGTTGAAAGGGCAAAATAATACGCCGAATTAAAATACAGGCCTATTTAGGAATTCATTTTTTTTACTCCAACAATTTAGCCTTGCGGGATCTTGTGCCATAAAACCATATATCCCTTATATACATTTCATACTAAATTTAATAAATAAGGATCTTAAAATCAGAAATATTACGTTCGTATATTTATTTAATTAAAAATCTGTCCGTCTAAAAAAGTAGACAATGGCATTAATGGACTTAAAATCTTAATACAGCGTTATGGAACAGCGGTTATCACATCACTGATTCAGAGCTTATGTTTGTGAAACATCTTATGTTGGAATAGAAGTATCCAAACCACAATACCAGTGATCTGTGGAAAATTGCCCATAACAACCAGTTTCCAAACTTGTTCCATCTAGTTAAACTAGATATGTATTTGCCCATTCAGATAGCAGGGGATTCTTTGAATAATATTCATACGCAAGCAAGGAAGAGATTAAGCTCAGAAAGAATCAACAGATTAATGATTATACAACTAAAGGTGACGTCTTGAAAAGATTTTAATTTCAACAGGGCTCTAAGACAGTGGACCATGAAGAAAGAGAGACTGATATTGAATTGTTAGATAAATATTGAACTTTGGTAGTTTTCTCAACCCCGCCTCTTTTATTCCCTCTTAATTTTTACAAGACGGGAGCTCCCCACCCACCCGTTAGATAACCTTCTGGGAGGGAGCATCTCTACTTTGGTATATATTAAAGAACAGTAACCTAAATTACTCAAATAAATAATATAAATTTACCTCGATTTACGTTGTAGAAATGTAACATTGTAACCACTTTTTCATAACAGTGTCTTTATATTAGGCTATATGGCAATCGAGTTCCAGGAACTTTATTTTTAGATAACTTTACATATTAACATGGCTGCCATTTCGCAATATTTATCCGTAAGATTTGAGACACGGATCACGCAGGCTATTTTTAAGCATGATGTCGTTATGCCTCACATCCGCCTAATTCAAAATTTGCTCTAATTATTATTGGAATTCTCATCTGTAATCGGATAAAAGAAGCTCATGGCATTTTCAGTAAGAACAGCAACATAGAAAAGGTCTCTGGCCGCCATTATGTTGGTGCCACTTATCCGAAATCGAGCTGTTGACTGTTTCCATGGATTCATAACACTGCGTGTGACGTGTAACTCAGGTGAAACTTGCAAGGACTGTTACGAATCTTAAAGTTGAAACTTAAGTATTCTTGTATCGGATAAAAGCAAGCAGAGGACAACAATAATTTTCAACTTGACAAAATAACACAAATTTCAGAGGAAACTATGTCACAAATATTATGTTGCATAATGCAATAATCCATTTAAAATATCACAAACACGATTTATTTATTGCAAAGTTGATGGTGTACTTGCATTTCCTTTCTAAAATTTGATTATATTATGTAAATGGCATATTAAATTAGTCATGAATGTGTCTCTAACATCAGTGACCAACAGAGACAAATACTTCGAAGTTCTATATCTGTGGAGACCAATATTTCGAAGTTTCTAAATCAGTAGAGACGAATAATTCGAAGTGTCTATATATGTAGAGACGAATAATTAGAAGTTTATATATCTGTAGAGACCAATAATTCGAAGTGGTATGTCAGTAGAGACCAATACGTCGAAGTCTTATATCAGTAGATACAAATACTTCGAACTGTCTATATCTGTAGAAACCAATACTTCGAATTGTTATAACAGTAAAGACCAAAACTTCGAAAAATATATATACGTAGAGATAAATACTTTGAAGTGTATATATCAGCCGAGACTAATTATTTTCACTTATAAAATGAGAGCTTACTGACAACATAAATTATAATAACAACTCAAATCGTGAAAAAACGCATTGGCTATCTTTTAAACAAAAGGAGACCAAACTGAGTAATCACTTTGGTACTTTTGACCAACACAAACTGTATTAGCATGTATTCATCTGAATAATATGTGATCGTATTACGGCAAATTGATAAAGTGTGTTGGACCTTCATAGATTAAAAGCTTTATCTTCGCAAATCTCTAAAACAAATTGCCCTGACGCAGAAATGAAAGAATGCCACTGTTTTCACATCAATGGCTTATCATTTCATAGCAAAACTATCTTCATGTGTATCACGCAAAATTGGAACTTTTACGACGAAACCTTCATAATATGTTCAACCTAAAAGAAGAATAAATACACAAACAATAATAACCGACAAATGTCAGGGACATTTCTCAGATAAAGGGACAAAGCAAGCAATGTTAGCCATGCCGTGCATGCATGTCATCGACACAAAAGCAGCTGTTTCTGGATGATCATCATCATCATTACCAAGGAAGCAGTCAGACACAAAAATCATTTACAAGATAAAGAGCTGTCACAATCTATTTGAAGAACAGAAAGGTCCATAACACTCTGCGTAGAAACTGTCATTTTTAATAAATGTATATAGTTGAGTACATCATCTGTCTTTGATAGCTCTGCTGACCCCCTTGTCGTCGCTATTACCTCGTTAAGATCCGTAACCATGGTAAAGGAGCTGGCAATGAAACTCAAAACATTAATGTCAAAACCTGTCTTCATAAGCAACCAAGCTGGCCGAGTATTTGGCTGATTACAGCAAACGACTTGCATGGTGATGATAGCAAGCTATTTTGTACCAAAAGTCATTTGAACTAGTCAGCAAATAAATAAATTAATTATTTTGCAGGTAATTGGCCCTTGATTTCACATATCAATAACATCTATAATTACACCAAAAGTAAAAAATATGTATTCATTTTATCGATTATAAGGGTATAAGTCATTCTCCTAAACATCAAATTTCATCGAAATGGACAGGTCAAAATGGTAACAGAAAGTTGCTTATAATGTTACAACTCTATGGTCTTAAATTATGTAAGGATGAAAATGCGAAACCAACACTTTTAGTAACATTCAACGAATATTTCTTAACCTAGAATACAAAGTGAAAATTTAAGCGAAACTTACAGTATTGTTGGAAATTTCGAATGAATTCCAAAAGTCCTGAATGTGCTGATGTAAAAAAAAATGATCTTGAATATGCCGATGTACCAATTAAAAATACTCTTGAATATGGCGATGTACCCATTAAAAATACTCTTGAATATGCCGATGTACCAATTAAAAATACTCTTGAATATGCCGATGTACCAATTAAAAATACTCTTGAAGGATCACAATGATTTAATTCAGAATGTCTTTCAATGAGCTCTCATTAATACTAAAAAAGAGTTTCCGTCCAAAATGTCCGTAAGAACCTATTAGTTGTTATAAGCCCAATGTGTACTAGAATGACTAGGTATACTGTGAAGCAATCAGAATGACGAGGTATAATGTGAAGCTATTAGAATGACAAAGTGTATAGTCAAGCTATAAGAATGACAAAGTGTAAAGTAAAACTATTAGAATAACTAAGTGTATTGTGAAGCTATCAGATTGACGAGATGTAATGTGAAGCTATTAGAATGGCAAGGTGTAAAGTAAAGCTATTATAATGACTAAGTGTATTGTGAAGCTATCAGACTGACAAGGTGTATAGTCAAGCTATTAGAAGGACAACGTGTAAAGTAAAGCTATTAGAAGGACTAAGTGTATCGTGAAGCTGTTAGAATGAAGGGGTTTATTATGAAGCTGCCAGAACGACGCGTTGTTTTGTAAAATTATCATAATGACAAGGTGTAATGTGAAGCTGTTGGAATGATGACAATGTGGATTGTGAAGCTATTAGAATGACGAGGTGTGTTGTGAATCTATTAGAATGGCAACGTTTACTGTGAAGCTGTTAGAATGACAAGGTGTATTAGAAAAACTAGGTATACTGTGAAGCTATCAGAATGACGAGGTATAATGTGAAGCTATTAGAATGACAAGGTGTATAGTCAAGCTATAAGAATGACAAGGTGTAAAGTTAAACGATTAGAATAACTAATTGTATTGTGAAGCTATCAGATTGACGAGATGTAATGTGAAGCTATTAGAATGGCAAGGTGTAAAGTAAAGCAATTTGAATGTAGATGTCTAGTCTTATCAAAGGTGAAATTGTAGTACTGGAATTTTCAGGCAAGTTATGCATGAATTAGGCATCATTTTTTTTTTCACATGAAAGAGATTTGAAATAATTTCTTCAAACTTTGAAGAGTATGAATCGGCCATATTGCCTTGACACAGGATAATATTGTGAATTTTCCTTTACTATTGTTTGCTTTTAGGAAATCAGTTCAAGAATCATTGGATTTTATTCCTTTTGAACTGATTTTTACACATGTTTTCCGTGTATCTTTACAGTTATTAAAAGATAAATTTCTTCCAGAGGAAGATTTCATGATAAATATTATTGATTATGTATATTGTTTCAAATATTCGTTGTCAAGGGCTTGCGAAGTAGCAAGAACTAATCTTCGCTCTACTCAGTCACAATTATAATTAATGTATGACAGAAATAAAAAGGAAGATTCCTTCAGGATAGTGATAGAGTTCTGCCTCTCATGTCCATACCTTAAAATTCCCGTATGGGTAAATATTCGTATCCTTCTAAGACTCCTGGGAGGAGGAGAAGCAACAACTTAGCCACACACACACACACACACACACACACACACACACACACACACGTTGATTTTCGCTCGTTCATGTTATTTAATTTAAGACTACATAAAGAAGGTTTGTGATCTAGTCAAATTTTCGGAAACAAAACATATGTAGAACATAAATTGTTAGCATGCTTTGGTATCTAGACCAGAGATGTGGAAAATATGGCCCGCGGACCGGTAATGGATGTTGTGAGAGAGATGATTTTTGTTATGAAAGGTTAAAATTTTAATTTTTAATATAGGAATTATCATTTCGGTAAGATTGGGGATGAGGTGAGTGGCTTAGGGAGGGCATGAGAGAGTCGTTCCGCCCATGCGCACTGGCTGGAATCGTCTCATATTGGGGGATAAATCAGATCCATCCACCATCCATCCCGTACCACTCCTCTCATCTTTATGTATTCAATTGCCTACGAGGCAGCCATATTTTTTTTAAAACTCTGTGCCGTTTATTTTAATGTGATGAACAGTATACAACTTATATTCATAATGTTAAAAAATTTCGATAAAGTTTTGCAGGTGACGAAGGTCTGGTGGATGGGTAAGGAGTCTGACTTTGCTGTAATCTCCCCCTAATGGGTGATAAACCACGATCAATCCCTCACCTGTCCTCCCCCTCCCACCTTACACTTTAACACCATTCAAAGGTGACTTATACTAAAACATTTCTACCCTACAACGGTGTATTAAATTAAAACATCTCTCCTTTATTTGGAATTTATGATATTAATTTGAAAATAATTTTCGTCTTCATACACTTCATCATCATGATTTCGTTAGTATATAGGTCGTTATATCTTCCACCATTCCTTGTTTTTAATTATCCCTTTTTTATTTTGTTCCTTGCATTTGATGGCAGTGCTCGATCAAGTGCTTCTTTGAGTCAGTGTTTTGCCCGAAGAGTACACGGAGGGATACGAAGGATAATATGTCTGTTAAAGGCCTCCTCTCCGGTCATGCAGGCATCATGTTTGATTAGAGGGAGATTTTCTTCCACTTTAATATTGGATTTCTTATATCTACTGCCATTTTTGTATGTTTCAATAGGTGTTCGTTAAGTTTTTACAAAAACAGTAGGATTTGTCTTTTTCCCATATTCTTTATGTCTCTGTATTTTTCCCGTCTCCGCCCACAGAACGGTTTGCAATATGAACTGCCTCCTAATACAAGCTTGTATAAACGTGTATTCACCTATTTGTTACTAAATATATATACTTTGTTGTAGAAGGAACATAACGGGGTCTTTATACATCAGCCTGTAAAATAATTGCATTAATATAGTAGAAATGTCTGACAGACATCTTATCAAAATTCGTTAATGGCGCCCTTCCAAAACTATTGTCCGCCCTGGTCTAAACTGACGGTCAAATCTGTTGCATTTATACCTTGGACATGAGGAACTCACAGTACTAATCAGACGGAAATCCTAGGAACATAACATAGAGCTTACACGGATTTGGATCTAGGAACATAACATAGAGCTTACACGGATTTGGATCTAGGAACATAACATAGAGCTTACACGGATTTGGATCTAGGAACATAACATAGAGCTTACACGGATTTGGATCTAGGAACATAACATAGAGCTTACACGGATTTGGATCTAGGAACATAACATAGAGCTTACACGGATTTGGATCTAGGAACATAACATAGAGCTTGCACGGATTTGGATCTAGGAACATAACATAGAGCTTACACGGATTTGGATCTAGGAACATAACATAGAGCTTACACGGATTTGGATCTAGGAACATAACATAGAGCTTACACGGATTTGGATCTAGGAACATAACATAGAGCTTACACGGATTTGGATCTAGGAACATAACATAGAGCTTACACGGATTTGGATCTAGGAACATAACATAGAGCTTACACGGATTTGGATCTAGGAACATAACATAGAGCTTACACGGATTTGGATCTAGGAACATAACATAGAGCTTACACGGATTTGGATCTAGGAACATAACATAGAGCTTACACGGATTTGGATCTAGGAACATAACATAGAGCTTACACGGATTTGGATCTAGGAACATAACATAGAGCTTACACGGATTTGGATCTAGGAACATAACATAGAGCTTACACGGATTTGGATCTAGGAACATAACATAGAGCTTGCACGGATTTGGATCTAGGAACATAACATAGAGCTTACACGGATTTGGATCTAGGAACATAACATAGAGCTTACACGGATTTGGATCTAGGAACATAACATAGAGCTTACACGGATTTGGATCTAGGAACATAACATAGAGCTTACACGGATTTGGATCTAGGAACATAACATAGAGCTTACACGGATTTGGATCTAGGAACATAACATAGAGCTTACACGGATTTGGATCTAGGAACATAACATAGAGCTTACACGGATTTGGATCTAGGAACATAACATAGAGCTTACACGGATTTGGATCTAGGAACATAACATAGAGCTTACACGGATTTGGATCTAGGAACATAACATAGAGCTTACACGGATTTGGATCTAGGAACATAACATAGAGCTTACACGGATTTGGATCTAGGAACATAACATAGAGCTTACACGGATTTGGATCTAGGAACATAACATAGAGCTTACACGGATTTGGATCTAGGAACATAACATAGAGCTTACACGGATTTGGATCTAGGAACATAACATAGAGCTTACACGGATTTGGATCTAGGAACATAACATAGAGCTTACACGGATTTGGATCTAGGAACATAACATAGAGCTTACACGGGTTTGGATCTAGGAACATAACATAGAGCTTACACGGATTTGGATGGGGTGTTTATAGGATTTTAACGTGGCTTAAACATTTTTTTCAGTCATATCGATACTATGTTTACTGGCAGTTTATAATGATGTTTAGCTCTGTGATATCTTGCCTCAGACATATAGCAAAATGTCCTGACACCAGGCCGACCAGTCCTAACATTAACCTCTTAATGATGAGCTCCTAACTGGACAGTTCTTAGTACCATTTGTATGTCTTTGGTATGACTTTCCCAAGGTTCAAACCCGCGACCTCCCGCATTCGAGGCAGACGCTCTAACTACGAGGCCACCGGAGGATTTGGAAGGTCATGACTAGTTGATAATGACAAGCTACATTTTAGTAAAAGTTTGAACTGAATAAAATTGGAGACTGTTCTATTCGTGTAATTTCAGTCGTTTCTCAGACTTGACTTTTGGAACGGTCATTACCGAATAATTAGTACCTGATCCATTCTGTGCAGAATGGAAAACACATGTTTCCAACCCAAACATATTACAATATGCCGCAGGGCATATGGTTTTCTCCACACAGAAGCTTGCACACTGAGAAATGTAAGTCTAATCATAAACATTTGAAAATTTGAGTTTTAACAGTAAGGTGTTTACAAAGGTATGCATCAGAAGGTGAATTATGACCATCAGTATGTATGCGCTCTCAAAAACGTCTGACAACGATAATATGAGGCGCATCAATAGAACATACCATTTCGCTAAATGTGTGACCAGGGTAGTAAACGTCTTGTTTCAAAATAATGTACCATGTACAGCTTGATGACACATAATTTGCCTCTATTTCATTCCAAAATGGACAAGTCCTCTTATTTATTTGCGTTATTCTACTTAATATAAAATGCAATGTCTTGACCATTAGGATTATTTTATTATTTATCTTTTAAACCGGATACATTTTTGTATATCTAAATACTAAATGTTTTGGCATATTTAAAACAAACGTAGAATTACATAATATACTAGATCATTAAATGTAGAATGTATTCGTGTTTCTATGATAACGCATGTATTCAAATATAATATGTACAAATATAATATGTAATGCATGAAAGTTTCAAAAATAATTTAAATATTTCCAGTGCAGCTTGGAGATGCTATGCAGTACATGTCCCCACCATTCCGCCAACCTGGCATGCTGATGATTGACCGTTAAAACCATGTTATGTTAAATTTCAGCCAGATGAAAAATGGTAAAATGTACATCTCTAAATCTGTATAAAGTTTCATTTATCGCATGCAGCTGTCGTGTGCTCCCTGAAAACGCCTTTTTATTACCTTTAGCTACAGTAACCGACAGAAACAGACCCCTACTCCAACAAGATCGTCCATTTAGATGTAGTTACAATTTTTCAAAAGAATGAGTTTCTAAAGCTCTTTTAGTACTTTTCATTTGTAGGACTTTAACAGGAATGGCGAATAATTAAATGAGGACCTCATACAAGGGTCTGGAAAGCGTATCAAGCACAAGTAGTTTGTGTTACAAAACCAGTGTTATTCACTCAGTCCGGTTGAAATTTATTTCTCATTTAGCACTTCAACAAAGATTGGAAACATTTACATTTTGAATTCATGCGTCTTCGTTCTTGCAGATTTTTTTCCGTTTTCTTTGATTGACGTAATTTATTCTTCAAAACTAAAGCCAAAGCTGTGTTCCTTCTGTTACCAGGATTTCTTGATCATAAACTAACATTTTCTTGGCGAGCGGTCCATATGTCTTTAGTATCTCAGGATCTCTAAGAACATACCGCTTTCGCAAATTCTCGTCACATTAGCAACCAAGGTACGAACTTTGGTGAGTTTCCTAATATAAAGTTTCAGCAATATTGCAGAAAAAAATTAAATTATCTTTCTGCAAGCATTTCTATGTAGGACACTATTTCCAAACTTATTCAAGACATCGATAACATTAAAATTTGATTTAAATTAGTTTTGGTATGCAGCACACACAACTATAGCAGTATGCATGTCAACGGGTTCCATTCGATGAAATCGCAAATTGGTTTTCGTCTTTATGATACTCACGATAAAACACCTGCCAATTGACATACCGTTTAGTTGTACCAGAGCAAACTTTGAGTTTAATTAAATCGAGGACCAATGACACATTCAAACTGATTAAACTGTGCCGTGTATGCTGTCAGACAATATGGGTTTGTGCTGAATTAATATAATTAGGTCTGTCGTGTCAGCTGGCAAACAAAACACTGTCGTCAGAAGCCCAAAACAATCCAATACAAAGACGATTAAACTCAATAAAGACAAATGTTCCACCTCATCACCAGAATTACAATTATGAGCTTTCACCATATAGGAAACGATACAAAATTCTGAGATGCGGAAAGGTTTGAGATAATTTTAATTTATATGGTCATAATATTGGAAGACTTGTGCATTGTTCAGTTTTCCCGTATTTTAAATCGACTAAGTACCGCTGGAAAGACAGTCTAACAGCCCGTTTATTTCAAGTTATAATATTTACTGTAATATATTCAAATGCATTCATCTGGATGGATTCAATTTTAGAGAAGGGCAAAGTTCATGTCTACCTCGGTTTCTCTAATATGTCATTATTTTGCAAAGATATTAAAGAGCCTATAGGGTATGAGCTAGATATACATTACGCTTTATTGGCTTATACGGACTATAATGTATATCAAGAAGGCAAGGCAAGGAATGATATAGTTTATACTGAGGTGTACGTTTGTTAGAGGTTAGGATAAGGGTTGTTGAATGAGAAGGTGAAGGCTTTATAACTGGTTAAGCATGGGAAATGGAAGGATATATGAATGGAAATATATAGCAGAAAAAGGCTACATAATTGCCTAACTCTAATTTACATTAGGTCTTACTGGATAGTTTCGTATTTAAGGCAGAAGGTATGAGCCTAATTATCACAATCCTAGCATTTTTCAGTTCACACATAAGCTAAATTTGTAATGTGGTTTAGAATTACTTTGAGTTAGGCTTGAAAATGGGTTGACGTCTTGGTGACTGCCTGTCACAGTTAGACTAGCATTGGAGATCAAATGCGTAACTTGGGCTTCAAATGAGCAGCCGACTTGGCTTACGTATTTACATATGTCTGCTACAGAGGTAAATATCTAAACATCTAGATGGTTGAGGGGTGATGAAAAGTATGCTACTTTGTTACAGTACTAGTAAACTGTATTCATGTATAAGGCACATACTGATTCTTTAGCTGTCTTGTCACAGGAAAATATTCAAAATAGGTTTTTCCTGTAAAAAATGAATTTAAAAAGAGGGGTTGGTGGCAGTGTTGGCTCAGTATAAATGTCACTAGTTGCATAAGGAATTAACTGTAATACCTCAGTCATAATCTTACAAGCATCATTTCAACAAAAATCATTAACTAGTTTTTATTTGTATTTTTAATGTAATATTATTATCATTTGTCTGCAATAGGTCATTGTCGGACGAAAACTGCACAGTGGTACTACCTTACAGATTTTAGCATCTGTACTCTCGCTGTAGTGTGTCAGAAGGACATGGGCTATCCACCCCCACCCCCACCCTCCTTATGGCATAAAACAAAAAGAGAAAGAATGACTTTCGTTAGTGATATGGAAGAACTTGGAACCCGTCTACAAGTGGGTAAACATAAAATAGAGTACATGTATATCTGGTTTGGTTGGCCAGGATTGGCTGATAATAAAAGCAAAACCTTAGTAAATTGAATCTTTTGAGAGTTTATCATAGTTGTAACTAATAAAATAGAAACACTGTTTTATTATTGTAATTCAGAACCTTTACAGACTTGAGTTTGGAAAACTCCTTACAGAAATTGACACCTGACTCTTTGGTGCGGAATTCAAAATACGTGCTTCAAACACATTTAGATCCCAAACATTCCGCGGCTCATATTGCTTTCTCTACAACGAAGCTTGGATTAAGGATATGTCTAATATGCTAAATATAGGCGTGATCATGTGCATTCAGAAATTTAAAGTTTTTGCATTTTTAATAAAAATTATGTTTACTATTAGAACTAAATTACAACCGTGAGCCCTGAAGCTAACTGCGGCACCCGTATATACCTGTGTGAATTAAAGTAGTTGGAGTAAGCGAGGATGAGTGAGTTGGTCATTAACACAATTCTGGAATCAAGCGAGTTTTGAGAGCCTTGCTCAGTGGCACATCCATGATCGATGGAATAAGCAAGGTAGAGTAACTTGTTCAGTGGCACGTCCACGATCGATGGAATAAGCAAGGTAGAAAAACTCATTCAGTGGCAAACAAACAGTCAATTGAGTAAATGAGGCAGAGCATCTTGTTGAGTGGCATATTCCCAGCTGCTTGTACATAGTTAAGGTTCAGAGCTACCAAATGAGGTTGAATATATTACCAAATGAGGTTGAATATATTACCAAATGAGGTTGAATATATTACCAAATGAGGTTGAATATATTACCAAATGAGGTTGAATATATTGCTCGGGGACAGATCTACAGTTGCTGGAGCAAGCGATGTTGAGTGAGTGACTTGCTCGGCCGCACATCTACGGTTGATATAGCAAGCGAGATTGCGTGACTTGCTCGGCAGCACATATACATTTGCTGCAGCAAGCGAGGTTGGGTGACTTGCCCGGTGACACATCTACAGTTGATGGGCATTCGAGCTTGAGTGACTTGCTCGGCGGCACATCTACGGCTGATATAGCAAGCGAGATTGCGTGACATGCTCGGCGGCACATACACATTTACTGGAGCAAGCGAGGTTGAATGACATGCTCAGTGGCACTTATACAATTACCACATCAAGATATCAATAGCTTTTTTATTCTGAGTTATGACTGGCAAGATCTAGATAAAACCGCATTAACATGGTAGAATACATACAACGTCACAGTATACTACATTATGATAATATGGCCAAAGGCGTAAATAGACGGACCGCAAATACCGAAACAGTTTTGCTTAGAAGTTGGATGATAACATGGACCTTAGACTAAATGTCACATAATTTCAGCATTTCGTATCTGCAAAATATGCAACGCAATGCGATTACATTGCAATATAAACACATGCAACGCAATGCGATTACTTTACAAAATAACGTAATTTCGCTAATATGACGGTGTATGTTGCTTTGGAAAATAAGTTTTGAAGATAATGCTTTCTGTCTGAAGGCCAAAAGGCTTGCAAAGGTAAAACAAATGCATTTGTGCCTAAGTTTGGACTTTTTTAACGTAGCTTTAACATATGTGTCTGCAGTGGGGCAGTTTACAGAGATGTCTAGCATTACGTTACACCCAGTAGCATTATCCTGACACTGAGGTCGATGCTAGTACCATTTTTTGTAAGTCTTTGGCATGACTCAGCTGGATTCAAACCCGCGACCTCCTGCATACCAAAAGATATGGAAAGAATGGAAATAGATTGTTTTTTATGGATAAGGATTTTTAAGATTATAAACGTAGAAGACATTTTAAGTTCGCGTTGTGTGCTCATGATTGCAGACCAGGAACTTATAACTATGTCTTGTTTTTTGTACAACAAAATACCTATTTTTGTCGCATAAAATGACGGTTAGATTAAGGGATTTAACAAAAATGACAGGTTAAAAAAAGATTTCAGGCTTTAAGGAGACCGGGAAATTTTGTAAACAAATTTCACGCCCTCTCCCACGAAAATCTCCGAAAACTGAATTATCGGTCCCTTTTTTGGGATAGAAATTATAACAATACGCAGATATATTGAACAATGAATTCCATTTTATTCGCTATGATTTCACTCAAATATTGATTATTGTAAAATGTTAGATTGCTAAATCATTAATTATAAGTGTTCTGACTCCTGCTGTCCTCTCCACGATAGTAAACCCTACACTGGTCATGTGTGGACTGTCATGCTGTCTCCACGATAGTTAACCCTAGACAGGTCATGTGTATACTGTCAAGCTGTCTGCATGATAGTTAACCCTAGACAGGTCATATGTGGACTGTCAAGCTGTCTTCACGATAGTTAACCCAAGACGTGTCATGTGTGGACTGTCAAGCTGTCTCTACGATAGTTAACCCTAGACGGGTCATGTGTGGACTGTCAAGCTGTCTCCATGATAGTTAGCTCTAGACGGCTCATGTGTGGACTGTCAAGCTGTCTTCATGTCCAGGATAATAAACCTGACACTGGTCGTGCAGACAATGTCATGCATGTAACTGATCAGCCTGATGCAAAAATAAATCATGCGGTATCCTGGTATCACCAAATTAGTGTTTGCTGAAGAGCTTTAGGACTCACTGTACTAATTCAGTTCCCATAGTAAACCTATGTAAACACCATGATATTAAATAACTTAAAATGTTGGATAGCTCAAGATCAAACCTATATTTATTAGTATAGATGAAACATGGATGTCAGATTCTGTGTAGAGGAAAGGATATGAGCCGTGGCATTTGCTGGACCTACATGTGTTAAAAATTCCGCACCAAAGACGCAGGTGTTAAATTTAGTAACGATTGTTCCAAACTCAAGACTGTTTAAGGACTGACATTCCATCAATTAAACAATGTCTCTTATTTTTACTTACAACTAGAATAAGCTCTCCAAACATTCTTTTTTTAAAAAACATAACATACATTATTAACCAATCCTGGTCAGCCAAACCCATAAATACTCTATTTTAGATTCACCCATTTCCAGACTGGTTCCCATTTTTCCTTATCAATAGTACCGTCTGTCCTTCAGAACTAATCTATATCTTCTACTAGTGTTCGAAACACTGGGATATAACATCTTTTACTTAATATTATGGACAAGGTAAATAAGCTGTAGATTCAAAGTTCAAATGAGCTAGTTATGGAGATTTCAAAATGATATTAAGGGGGAGGGGTTGAAGTACAGAAAAAAAAAACATTAAACACAGTGATACTCAGAAATGTGAAGCAATCAGCATGTATTGTAATAGCTATTCATCCAAAAGATATACACGTGGTTTCTAGAAGCGTGCTAATCAGATTATATTTAAGCAATTTACAGGCTAAATAATCAATAAGGCATATTGGCATATCAAATAGTGTAAGGCAAGGTGGAGAGGTTTGATTATTGGTGCAACAGTTAGTACATACCAGGATACAAGAAGTTAAGTGACAAGGTACTAAAGTCAAATATATTACCATATGTAAAGCTAATTCATTAATAAGCCATCATAACTAGATATTATATGTCTGGGTTGAATCTACATTTGAAATCCAAAAGGTATTCAATGGAAATATAGGATAAATGGGGTTTAATGTTTCTAATGAAGGCGCTGCCCACTTGATCAGGCATGGTTAAACATTTCATTGCATGTATATATTAATGACTATAATAAGTACCTGTACCGATAACAACTAGTATATGTATATATTAATGACTGTAATAAGTACCGGCACCGATAACAACTGGTATATGTATATATTAATGACTGTAGTAAGTACCTGTACCGATAACAACTGGTATATGTATATATTAATGACTGTAGTAAGTACCTGTACCGATAACAACTGGTATATGTATATATTAATGACTGTAGTAAGTACCTGTACCGATAACAACTGGTATATGTATATATTAATGACTGTAATAAGTACCTGTACCGATAACAACTGGTATATGTATATATTAATGACTATAATAAATACCTGTACCGAGAACAACTGGTATATGTATATATTAATGACTGTAATAAGTACCTGTACCGATAACAACTGGTATATGTATATATTAATGACTGTAGTAAGTACCTGTACCGATAACAACTGGTATATGTATATATTAATGACTGTAATAAGTACCTGTACCGATAACAACTGGTATATGTATATATTAATGACTGTAGTAAGTACCTGTACCGATAACAACTGGATTGAATACATGTATCCCAACACATGATAATACCAAAGTTCTTGGTGTTCAGAGAGAGTTGTTTTTACAATATGGTGTAATGTTCACTGATAAATATTAATTAAAGTCAAATGTCATAGGTATGAAAAACAGCCGATAAGTGTGTTTAAACGAGATGCATTTCGGCATTAATGTCTTGAACACGGATAACTGGCAACCATGGATTGACTTCACAGAGCAGTTCAGGTGGGAGATGTGTTTGGTGGTAAAGTGCTGTCCATGTGTGGACAATGATTAAACACCTTTCAAGTCGGAACACGAAATTAAAGAAAAATGAATATTCTTTGAGGGTGGGGCAAGAACGTGTATTTTCTTTGGAACAAATTGATATCGAATACACTGCACAATATTGGTAAGGGGTATTATATTTTTAAAAAACACGATTGTCTACGTCTTGAGTTCGTGTAATTATCAGAAAATGGCACGTGATTTTAAGATATGACCATAGTCATCTCAGCTTAGTCATTACATTTTTCTATTCCCTGAATACGTTAACAAATGGTATAAGAATGTAACTCAGTCTACAATAACATTTAACAAGCAACTCGTTTACAAAGGAAGCAACTTTGTCATACGGGATACTGCCTGCTTGAAAACGTTGTTCCAATGCGAGCATTTAATTTTTTAATTAATGTTTAGTTTTACAATTCATAATTTGATAAGAGGGAATATAAATATAATTTGTAAGGAGACTACATAAATAAAAACTTTCACTCCAAAGCGACTATTTAAAGAAAGACCTTGTATATTTTACGTATTGTTCAAAGAAAGATGGGTGTAATATGAGTTATATAGTTGACAGCTTGGCCCTAAATCAGTTGTGCACCTATCAAAAACTGCTAGCTCCGCTTGTTCACTTTCACTTTCACTTCCTGAATTTAAGATGTAAATTGTAGGGAAAAAAAGCCGATAACGTTTCTTGCACTTGACATATTTGGTAATTAATTCATTGCACATTCAACAGTTGGCATTGTCTAGTGAGGCAAAATTAATTGCCACTATTTTAACAGTTGCTAAAAAATAATGTACTTCACACAAATTCAGGCTAATCTGTTGAGTAGCCAGCCTACAAGGCGACAATCATTTGTTAGCAGTGTGCTTATATCAAATACAATATCCACAAGATCAATATACAAAGAAATGTCAGCCACATTACATCAAAGTAGCATAGATGTATGCCAGCATCCTCTCCACTGTGCATGTTTTAAATGCAACAACTTTGCATAAGTCACTCTATCTGAAGTACATAATAATTGGTGAGATAGTTACTGACGAGATAGGTGACATCATACGTCATTGTGACGAGGAGATGACGCCATTTCTAGTACACATTGGTTTAGACACGCCTACTGCATTAAATATCTGATTGCAAATTGATGTTCAATAAGAAATGTAAACGTTCTGTTTATTTTGCTTATGACTGCAAAAAGCATAGATAGAAAGTTTGAAATGGTGAGAGATGGTATAGCTTTGTCTCAACAAAATATAATTGGAGCACCTTCGATTTTGGTAGAAATAACAAAAAAAAAGAGATTTATCCAGACCCTTCTGTAGTAGAGATCTCAATTAAAATGTAGCACACGGGTTATACGATCATGCAGCGCTGATGTTCATATACCTTAAATCACAAAACTAAAACAAACATGGAATGCATATTTAGCCAGACAACTGAATTTATTAAGAATTATGTTAGTTGCAACATCAGAATACAATGTAGGATGTAAACAAACCACGAGAATTGAAAATTCAAAAATATAGTGAATTTACTTGGTCCACGAAAATGCATGATGGTAACATACGTCGATCTGACATCATATTTAGATACTGCTAATGCTTTCTGCAATGTTGCTACTTTTATATGGATTCCAGGGAAACATGTCATTTCACCGTCTTTGACTGAAATGCTAGGATTCATTCGCTCACATGGACATAATATTTTTCATTTTTTAACAATAAATAAACGTCATACAGATTGACTCTTATTTAAAGCTTTAATAATCAGCAGCTAAACTTGCCAAAAAAGAACCCACAAAAACATCATTTAGAATAATTGTATCACCAAACAAAAGATATTGTTGCGTAGGGGCAATAGACTAATCAGGCTGTTGCTTGTCCGCTCCGAAACCACGCTTTGACATGGAGGCCAGTTCCAAAGCCAAATCACCACAGAAAGATGGCAATTATTAAGACTTTACAGAGAGGCCAGTATATGTTTATATGCGAATTCTCCATATAAAGAATGCTATTATTTAAACTTGACAAGATTTATCACCCATAAATATGAGCTTATCGAAGCTATCACGGATAGAAAGGGATGTTACAACAAGACATATTTTATTTTAAAACGGGCACTTTGTACGAACGTGATCTATTCATTCTTTCAATAGTAGAAATGGGAGTTACTTATCTTTTTTGTCTTCTGGATCATCCACATGACTGCTTTCTGCCATGACGTTGATGGGCTGGGAGAAACAGATGGTTTCCTATTTATGACAAGACACACAGAGAGCATGGTGGCTGATAGCTAACAGCACTTCTCCCAACATGTGGCTAAACTCTTCATTTATCCATCTACCGTACTAATCTATATATCAGTAGACCATTCTGATGTATGTGGTAAGCAAAATGCTTATTAATTCGAAAACCCTGGTTTATCAGACAAACTGTCTTTTGGAAAACCCTGGTTTATCAGACAAACTGTCTTTTGGAAAACCCTTGTTTATCAGACACTATCTTTCCAACTGCTTAAACCAGGTTTGATAGGAATAAAATAGGGTTTTATTTCGAAAACCATGTTCTTCTATTTATATACGACTACTTCGTCTATTTGTGCTTTTTGTTTCCATTATCGTGCTTTTGGTGAAGTAAATTACTGAATTTTCTTCTTGATTCATTCACTACGTTCTGTATTTAGGATATCAGGACAAGCTTGGATTTTCCTTGGAAGGAAATGGATTATAGGTTTCACTCTTGAAAACCGGATACACCTGGTACAAAACCGAATTTTTATCTTGCAATCGTAAATTTTATTGCATAACCTGGTATTTGAACATTACCACAAAATGCACATTAGGTAAAGAAATCGTGTGGGAGGTGTGCATTTGCTATCATAGGTTTATAAACAAATCACTTAGTTCATAAATAAGGCAGACTTATTTAAAGAATAAAGAAAACATGGTTTAGCTGAGAATAGCCTTGGTTTGCGTTTTGTTATCCCTGGTTATTATAATATGTTATATCAATTAAAATCATAAGCTTTTTAGAAACCTGATCTCACACACAAATTTATGACTGTTTTTCAAAATAGATGCATGACGGGTTTTTACAAAATTACATGAAGGGTTTCTAAAATATGACTTGACGGGTATAATAACACTCCACACTCAATTGATATTAAAAAAAGCAACACGTGTGATAGCATGGGTCTTCCTTTTTTAAATTAAAAACAACCAGGTAATTATTTCAGTGGTTGGTCAGTCTTCTAAAACTAGATCTTTATATACCAATGTTTCATTCAGTTAACATTTTAGATAGGAATAATGTGACAGAAGCAATGAAAAGTATTTTCAAGCAAATGTTTGCCTCTGACCTGCAATTGTGTAGGAATATGGAGAGAGAGAGAGAGAGAGAGAGAGAGAGAGAGAGAGAGAGAGAGAGAGAGAGAGAGAGAGAGAGAGAGAGAGAGAAGTCGAATTCTCACTGAAGTAACATGTGTTCACTCATGTTGTGAACGTTGCAAATGTAAGTAAATAATAAAATACAGTATCCTATATTTGGTGTGTCAACAGGAGCATGCTAGTCTCAGAATAGTAAATGAGATCAATGGCAGAACCCAGTTTTCTGGCTCGCGATATTTCTTGCCCACCCGGAGTTAAAACAATGTTGATTAAAATTTGAAAATAAACTTTTAAACATGTTTTATATGATATTGAATTTAAATTTTCTTCCATCAATTTAAATTTACATTCTCTCTAAAGATATATTTGTAAAATATATCAACGCGCGGGTCCCATGTGAGCACGGAGCCCTATCGTGTCAAATCGGTCCAATCGGCCTAAGGTCGATCCTGTTTTGTACAGTATTCTCTTGGGCATTCCATTTGGAAGGAATGCATGTTCCGATCTTTATAAATTGACCAATCCATGTGAACTAATACCAGGTTTAGCAACTGACCGGGAGAAACACGTGATATCACAAGAAAGTTCACTGATTTACCAGGTTTTTATTTGGAAAATAATATAACAGATGATATCGCATATTTAGAGAGAGAGAAAAAGAAACCTGTTTTATCAATAGAAAATCGATTTCGTCCGGGGGAAAAAAACATGCAAAGGGAGACGAAATGCAGGTTTTACTGATTTTTTAAGAAAGTTTTGAAAGATAATTTTTTCTCAAAATAGCCAAATTCTCAAACAACAGAAGTGAACTTATAGAAAAGATATTGCAACAAAATGGATCTCTCTTATGTAGCCTTTATTGGATAATCGCTAAATCTTACAACTTTAAGATAGACTTGAAAGCCCTGTATATTTTGCATCTGAATGGTGATTAATGCAATATCTTAAAATTTAGACTTTGCCATCAAAAGAGGTATGCCAACATTCTCTCCACTGGGCATGTTTCAAATGCAAAAAAAAACCCCTCTCCTGAAGAGGTGGAGGAGATACTGCACGACTAATCAAGTGTCCTGTCAGAAAGACCAGACATGATGGACTGGAGGGGTTCAGTTAAAAGCTGTTGGATGAAACGTTTGTGAAATTGAAATCCTATCCACTGCCTAATGCAAAGTTAGAAACTGTTCGGGACAAAATTAGAACTATGCTTGTCTTAGAGGTCACTAACCAGCCGAATCGGCATATAGTGCACCGGTTGTTTTGGTACGGAAGATGGATGACGATCGCTGCTTTTTTGTCGACTATCAGAAATTAAACAGGATTACAGAATTTCAGGTCGAAATGTTACCAGTTCCCAAGTCCATACTTGATAAGGATATTGGCAAAGTCCAGTTCATAAGGAAGACCTTCTAAAACTTGCCTTTGCAACACCAGATGGGATATACCAATGGGCAGTCATGCTGTCCGGGGTTCAGAATGCACCCAGCATTTTCACCGAATGATAAGGTTACTGCTGGAACCATTAACAGTGACCGGAGTTTCAAATTGCATGGACGATTTTGTTATTGGCGACACCTACTTGAACCCTTTGTCTTACGGAAACAAATTCTGGAACGATATAGACAGGAAGAATTCACCGTCCGAGCCTCAAAATGTCACTTACGATTTCGGAGAGTGACTTATATATGACTCTCGGTGAAGATACATTAACTCCAGACAGTGCTAAAGTCGACCAATTTCGGAACACCGCACGTCCAACTACAAAAACAGAAATGCGATCCTTTTCAGGAGTTGCATGTTATTATCTTCAGTATGTTGCAAACTCCAGCGCCATTACTAGTCGGTTGACTGACTTGACAAGAAAAATGGCTCCGACAAAGGTTATTTGGACAGACGCGTTTGAGAGACCATTTTAGACGTTGAAGGATAGGTTGACATCAGATGTTGTAGTGAGACTACCGGAAGTGACAAAGGAATTTTTCTTACGTTCCGACGCTTCTGACAGGGGTCTTGGTGCAGTTT
Organism: Unio pictorum; assembly: GCA_030141615.1. Taxonomy (NCBI): domain Eukaryota; kingdom Metazoa; phylum Mollusca; class Bivalvia; order Unionida; family Unionidae; genus Unio; species Unio pictorum. The sequence continues at coordinate 982,329 of JARLTB010000274.1, read as the reverse complement.
TACTGCAAGAGCATGATGGTAACTTATTTCCGGTTGCTTACGGTAGCAGAAAGTTGTTGCCGGACATAACAAAGGAATTTTTCTTACGTACCGACGCTTCTGACAGGGGTCTTGTTGCAGTATTACTGCAGGAGCATGATGGTAACCTATTTCCGGTTGCTTACGGTAGCAGTAAGCTGTTGCCAGCTGAAACCAATAATTTGGCTACCGAAAGAAAATGCCTCGCGATTATTTTTGGGATCCATAAATTCCAACGCGAAAGTTTATTCTGGAAACTGACCACCAGCCACTTGCTTATTCGGCCCAAGCTAAATTGACAAATGGTCGTTTAATGAGATGGTCATTATTTCTTCAGATGTATCAAGTTCATTTGCGTTACATTAAGGGAAGACCCAATGCAGGAGCAGATTGTATGAGTAGACTAAATGGTTCTGAGGTAAAAGAGTCACCTAAGGTAATGTAAACAAGAACTTGAATACAGCTTCAAAATTCAAAATAGAGGCTAGTGAAGTTTCGAATTTTGAATAAGCGGTGAACCTCAACGTTGAATGCACTGAGCATTCAGAGTTTATCATATATGGACCAGGCGAGTATTTGGGAACGGTCATTTAAACTTTTATTCTTATTTTCTTTCATCTCGATGTTAAAGCTTCAAAGATGACAGTGTTCCGATTCAATGAAACTGACTGGATATCTTTAAACGGGTTTTCAAAAGAGACAGCTGAACTTCCGATCAGTGTCCAATAGTCGATCTTCAAATGGAAACGTTATATAACGTAGTTCAGAAAGTCTGTCAGACGAAACATGTGATTGTCCTAGGAAAACCTTTTAGAAAACAACTGCTTATGAGTGGCCGACTGAAATTATGGCGTACACCTTGTAAGCAAAAGGGTACATAAAGTGACAACCTTAGTCGAAATCCTTTAGTCTGATATTTTCTGAGAATGAGAAGAATGGCTCCCAGGGAAGTCTAAGAAACGAATAGTGCTTTCCTCATTAAACAAGATAGGGTCCATGTGTCTGTCTTGTGAGAGGACATGATTTAGTGTAGGATGCACACGTTCTAAAGTTTACAGCATTAAGGTACGACATTTTAATGTCACGTAATTTTCTGTTTTATATCGTTTGTTGTATGCAACTTGTTGATATGACTAGGTTCCACATTATGTATCGTTTGTTCGATTTAATGGAAATGTGTTGATACGAGAGCTGTTATGCAATTTATCTTATTCAGTTTCATGGACATATGTTGATGCTAGAGTTGATATGCATCTTATCTTCTAATTTATACGTACCTACAACAACACTTAATTAGGATAACTCGAACATTGTTACTTTTCGCACGATTGAGGTCAACCACTTGCAACACTGTTGCCATTTGTCACTCGTGCCCAGTACCGTGAGGCCACCCATGTTTAATTCCCTTGTCCCTTTACTGTCCCACCATGCTGAATTCACATTGAACCTATACATTGCTTTGACCCGATACAGTTTTTCGCCATTTTCTTATATAAATTTATATGACCCTACGGTACCCCTCGTTACTACTTATCTTGAATTATACCTTAAAGTCATTCAGCTTTTCAACAGATGTTTTATTGAACTGAAGCTTATATGCAAATGACGTATACCTAATGAAACATTTATACATATGCTGTATATATACTGAAACCTGTACACGAATGAAGTATACCAAATGTTGCTACCCTAATAAGCCGTGATTCCTCACTTGCTTACGTTAGTAGAATGTATCCTCCCTAATGTGACGTTCTCGGACGAGATGTGGCGTTCCATTGAACCTTGGATTGAGAAAGGTGATAATATATACGTTGTTGTGTCATCGGGTTGTGATCCACAGATGAAAAGCAACGTTTTCACAAGCTTCGGGAATGCGTTAGTTTCCCTGATCACACGTATGCGCTTATATATACTCATAAAGAGCCAATATTTGAAAGCATGAATGAGCCATGCTATATCATGCAAGAAACGTATAAACGTTAGAAGATTTATGCACTCAACATAAAAGGTAAATCAAGCATACAGTTGATCAAAATGGACTTTACACGATTTGTGTTCTACGTACACTGAGCAGACTCAGTCGGACTGATTTACACGACATGTAGTACGTACAATAAGTAGACTCAATATGACCGATTGACACGACATGTAGTACGTACACTGAGTAGACTCAATCTGACCGATTGACACATGTAGTACGTACACTAAGTAGACTCAATCTGACTGATTGACACGACATGTAGTACGTGACACGACATGTAGTACGTACAATAAGTAGACTCAATCTGACCGATTGACACTACATGTAGTACGTACACTAAGTAGACTCAATCTGACCGATTTACACGATATGTAGTACGTACACTGAGTAGACTCAATCTGACTGATTGACACGACATGTAGTACGTACACTAAGTAGACTCAATCTGACTGATTGACACGACATGTAGTACGTGACACGACATGTAGTACGTACAATAAGTAGACTCAATCTGACCGATTGACACTACATGTAGTACGTACACTAAGTAGACTCAATCTGACTGATTGACACGACATGTAGTACGTACACTAAGTAGACTCAATCTGACTGATTGACACGACATGTAGTACGTACACAAACCGCTCCGGTGGCCTAGTGGTTAGAGCATCCGCCGCGGAAGCGGGAGGTCATAAGTTCGATCCCCGGCCGAGTCATACCAAAGACTTAAAAAAATGGTACTAACAGCTGCCTCGCTTGGCGCTCAGCATTAAGAGGTTAGTGTTAGGACTGGTCAGCCTGGTTTTATGATAATGTGACTGGATGGGACATCATGCTACATGTCTGCGGCATGATGCCCCAGTGCTAGACATCACAAAAAACTGCCTCACTACACACATCGTAGCGATATGACTGAAAAATTGTTAAAGCTACGTTAAAAATTCTGCTCTCTCTCTCTCTCTCTCTCTCTCTCTCTCTCTCTCTCTCTCTCTCTCTCTCTCTCTCTCTCTCTCTCTCTGGGATTGTTATTTCCAGCGAGAACGCCTTTGTTTACAGTTTAATATTGGTATATGATGAAGGTTTATTTGTACATTTTAATACAGTATATGATGGACTTTGTGTACAGTATACAATAGTATATGATGAAAGACTTTTTGTACAGTTTAATATAGTTTATGATGAATGACTTTGTGTACAGTTTAATATAGCATATAATGAAGGACTTTGCGTACAGTTCAATATAGTATATGATGAAAGACATTTTGTACAGTTTAATATAGTATATGATAAAGGACTTTGAGTACAATTTAATATAGCATGTGATGAAGGTATATGTGTACAGTTCAGTATAGTGTATGATGAAGGACTGTGTGCAGTTTAATATAGTATATGATGAAAGGACTTTGTGTACAGTTTAGTATAGTATATGATGAAAGGACTTTGTGTACAGTTTAGTATAGTATATAATGAAGGACTGTGTGCATTTTAATATTAGTATATGATGAAAGGACTTTGTGTACAATTTAATATACTATATGATCAAAGGACTTTGTGTACAGTTTAATATCCTATATGATGAAAGGACTTTGTGTACAGTTTAATATACTATATGATGAAAGGACTTTGTGTACAGTTTAATATCCTATATGATGAAAAGACTTTGTGTACAGTTTAATATACTATATGATGAAAGGACGTTGTGTATAGTTTAATATCCTATGTGATGAAAGGACTTTGTGTACAGTTTAAAATGTACACAAAGTCCTATATGATGAAAGGACTTTGTGTACAGTTTAATATAGTATATGATGAAAGGACTTTGTGCACATTTTAATATAGTATATGATGAAGGACTTTGTGTACAGTTTAATATAATATATGATGAAAGGACTTTATGTACAGTTTAATATAGTTTATGATGAAGGACTTTGTGTACAGTTTAATATAGTATATGATGAAGGTATATGTATACAGTTTAATATAGTAAATGATGAAGGACGTTTTGTACATTTTAATAAAGTATATGATGAAAGGACTTTGTGTACAATTTAATATTAGTATATGATGAAAGGACTTTTTGCACAGTTTAATATACTATAAGTATACTATGTGATCAAAGGACTTTGTGTACAGTTTAATATAGTATATGATGAAAGGACTTTGTGTACAGTTTAGTGTACTATTTGATGAAAGTACTTTGTGTACAGTTTAATATACTATTTGATGAAAGGACTTTGTGTACAGTTTAGTATAGTATATGATGAAGGACTGTGTGCATTTTAATATTAGTATATGATGAAAGGACTTTGTGTACAGTTTAATATAGTATATGATGAAAGGATTTTGTGTACAGTTTAATATTAGTATATGATGAAAGTACACAAATGTGTACAGTTTAATATCCTATATGAGGAAAAGACTTTGTGTACAGTTTAATATACTATATGATAAAAGGACTGTGTGTACAGTTTAATATAGTATATGATGAAAGGACTTTGTGTACAGTTTAATATAGTATATGATGAACGACTTTGTGTACATTTAAATATAGTATATGATGAAAGACTTTGTGTACCGTTTAAAAAATATATCATGAAGGACAGTGTAAACTTTAAAATAATATATCATGAAGACCTTTATATAAAGTTCAGTTTCAGTTACTTCGAGCATGGTTTTGGTCACTTTATCCGTTAATGATAGGACGTAATTGATTACTTTCCTTACCAAGGACAGTGTAATTACAGCCCTGGATGACATCTGTCTTACCACGAATCAATATTATTTGCAGAAAATATTGTCTCGAATACTAGGAGACTGTCTGCCATTATGAAATAATCAGGTGTTATGGAAGAAATATTCTTGTCTTTTCCTCTTGAGGAAAACAGTAATAGACATCCATCCCTATCCATAACTATCCATATATTCTAGATGGAATTGGCTGATTTTATATTTCTCTGTTGTGTAAATGTGTCAAAGGCAATTACTTCTGATGGAAAGATATTGTCATAACAGTCTCCGAGGTGCAGTATTCCAATCAAACTGGTACTCAAACCAAATTTGCAGCTTGCCACTAAATGAAACTGGCGTTCGCTCAGTGCAAAAGTCATGATTCATCAATGTGTAGGCCTCTAAGCTGTCATTAAACTTCATCCATAAGTCTTTGACATATGCAGTAACATCGTACCTCGCTGCAACTTTAAAACGCACTGGACTCGGTTACTTTATTTCGGTGATTGCTATGGCGATCAAACTCATTTTATATAAAAATTACTGCATAAATAAATGGTTCAAAATAAACTTAAAATGCTCGTTTATTTTATTAGAATGAGAGGCAGCTGACACATATAAAGCAAAATTACATTCCTAAAAGTTACATTACTAAAACTTACATTACTAAAAATTGCATTGCTAAAAAGTTACATTACTAAAAATTCACAAGTTCCTTAGTTTTTAGCTTTATCTTACCTGTGCTTTATTCAAATAAATGCAATACAAACATTTTTTGGTATATTTCCTTCTTTTTACTTTATGATGCGTATATGTATATAAATTAGTCAAGTCTTTGTAAATCTTTTAAGTATATGTATATCGTTCAAGTCAGTAGTTCCTTCCGTCAAAATATTAATTTTGTAGTCAATAGTGCTTGTCTAAAGACCGGTCCATTTTAATAAGCGTCATAAGGAAAATTCCCAAATGCTTCTATACAAGATAAACATTTACTTCTCTTCACCTCGATCTCAATCATACATGACAAAGGGGAGCCCTTTCAACGCCTGCCTTCTCGTTGTCTGATAGGCTGGCCTATATCCATGACAACGGCTATCTTCTTAACAGCTGGAGTTGAAATGAGTGACCCTTAATTCCCTGGTTCTTTATGACGTCGTTTAGAACTGAGATTAAATTATGGTGATAGACTCGAAATATAAATGCTGGTCTAATTTATGAGTTAGACATGTGTTTAGTCACATGCAGAAGCTAAGAACTGAAACGTGTCTAGGCTTGGTTTTATTGCACATCAACACATGGAAGTTTTATGTTCATGAAGCATTTAAAAGTTTTTTACCTTACACAAGAAAACACCACGGTAGCCTACAAAGGCTGACCTGATGTTAGGAATTGAATCTGCATCCTTTAGGTCGCTACTACGGCACGCTATCCACTGAGACAACTCGGCTCGAATTGTAATACTTGAGCAGAGAAGTACTCTGGCAGTACAAGGGCAGTGTTATTGATGGGTTGCCATATCCTGACAGCCTATCAGACAAGGGCAGTATCACGGAGGGTCTGTCACATTCTGTCAACTGTGTCACTGAGGGTCCTTCAGGTCGCTACTACGGCACGCTAACCACTGAGCCAACTCGGTTCGAACTGTAATACTTAAATGCGAGCCGAGAAGTACTCTGACAACAGTACATGGGCAGTGTTACTGATGGGTTGTCAAACCTGACAGCCCATCAGTGTCAATGAGTGGCTTACATATCCGTTCAGCCTACATTAAAGGGGTGTGATCCAAAGTGTAAATCTGAGTAACCTTGAGAAATCAGAATCGTGGAAGATACACGTTTAACTTGATACAAGATGATACCGTGTGTCATGTATTTCTTCAACCCTTGATAAACAATTATAAGGTCATAATCTAATATACATATATTTCATTTTATGTGCCGATTGTATATTTGGCAACATGCCAATAAAGCCTTGCAGAAAGATCACATGTGTCAAGCACTCAGATGTTTTAAACCGCAATTTTTCAAAGTTTTATCACCATCTTATTGAAGAAATTTTTATTAGACAAACACATATCTTCAGATACCACTTTTCTCGCTTCCTAGATATGGCTTCCAGAGGCTTGTTCGTCTGACGTACACGAGACTGCACTGGTTACTCTTCAGTGACGGCTTCCATAACGTGCCTGTATAAGACTACATTTACGTAGCCTATAAAAGAGACAATTGTAATGTAAGGTGTGTGGTTCTGATTTGACGCCATCTACTGTGAGCCTAATGCGAACATGGTAGCAACACGTTTCCATTCACTTCAATATTCGTTTGCAGTAATAACAAATAAATATTAACTACACCATATATACATACCTAAACGTACGTAGATTGAAGTTAAGTATCCTGCAAACGGGTATTTACTCATCGATCGACCTAGATATTAATAAGGCTTCTTGAGTCTAATATTTCTAGTTGGAAACGTGGTTGTTGTAATTATTATTTTTAACATTCATATTCCTCTTGTTATTTTTAAGTGTTATTAAATTCTAGATCAAAGTTCCATTGAGGACAATTTCATTACTTTTATCTGTCTGGATTAATTTGGCCTGTTCACAGCTGTATGACTGCGAATGCTATATGCGTTACATAATTTAAACGCTGCATATTGCTGTTTCTATAGACGTTTCAAACATTGTTCTTTGAACATTGAAATATGCTTAAACATTATTTAAAGTTTATATTCACGATTGAGTATAAACATAACTTTTAACACTGGGTGTTTTGCTGTTTAAAAGTCCAGTATCACGATACAGCCTTTTGACTTCGACCCTCATTTTGCGTTTCGAAAAATAAGAAAAGAATCCTTTATCTGGTGCTCAGTGTAGAACAGGAAACGTCCACCAAAACGGGATAAAATATTCGAGTCAGACATGACGTGTGCCTCGTGTTTTACGCCCAATTCTGGCCTCCTGGGTGGACATTTCCTTTCCATCACGGACAGTTATTCGCATCATCTATGCACGAGACCAGAAACTATAACATTAGTAAACAACTTCAAGGTTTATTAGACATTGGAAAGCAATTTGTTATGTGTACGGGTCATGATATACATGAGGTGGTATTGAAAGAAGCGTAATGACAGAGTGGAGTAAATTTAGCACTCAGGTAATGGTAAATCTACCAACTTGTGGTTTAATTGTATCAAAAGTACACACTAAGATGTTCGAGATGCTAGACCAATGGTTAAGAATTAATGTTCATTATTTACCTAGAAATCTGTCCAACTATGAACTAAGCAAATACTTTACTAGAAATCGTTCCTTAAATAACTTGGCATGCGCCAATATTAAACTGGACAATAATTGCATGTATTTGTAATAATATGAAAACAGGTCATTGATTACGTTGTCGCCAAGCTGGGTAGCTTGCTAGTACCATTTTCGTAAACGTCTTTCGTGGACGCAGCGCCGGATTAAGCACCGTGGAGGCCCATAGGCAGTCAAACTTTTGGGGCCCCAGACCCACGGTCACGGTCTCATGGGGGCCCCTGATGGGGCCCATAAAAGTCGCGGGGCCCATAGGCAGTTGCCTACTCTGCCTAATGGGTAATCCGGGACTGCGTGGACGCAAGAACCACGTAGGCTAGGCCATCAGTTGGTGATACTTTGGGTTCCATTTGCCTCATTTAGTCCTAAGTATAACTGAGTTGCTTTGTTCCTTGTATTCTCCTCAGTAGGAGAAAATTTGGCTGCCATTTACATCATATCCTCCTTAGTTGAGATATATGTTAGTGATGTTATCTCACATACTCCTTGGTATGAGAGAACAAGGAGGCCATTTCCATAATATCCTACTTAGTTGGAGATAATATTAGTGATGGTATCTCATATACGTCTTGGTATGAGAGAACATGGCGGTCAATTACATCATATCCTCCTTAGTTGGAGATACTGTTAGTGATGGTATCTCATATACGCCTTGGTATGAGAGAACATGGAGGCCAATTACATCATATCCTCCTTAGTTGGAGATACTGTTAGTGATGGTATCTCATATACGCCTTGGTATGAGAGAACATGGAGGCCAATTACATCATATCCTCCTTAGTTGGAGATACTGTTAGTGATGGTATCTCATATACGCCTTGGTATGAGAGAACATGGAGGCCAATTACATCATATACTCCTTAGTTGGAGATACTGTTAGTGATGGTATCTCATATACTCCTTCCTTGGTATAAGGGAACATGGAGGCCATTACCTTGTATCCTCCTCAGTAGGAGAGAACTGGGATGCCGACTTAGTTAGATCGGCAAACTAGAAGGGCTGTTTGTTAAATATCTACGTTTTCAGCGTTGATTATGTCAAGCATGCACATATCCTTAACCTTAAAATAATCCTGTATAAGACCTTGCCTTTGTGCCCTCATCTAGCCAGGTCAAATTTATTAAACTTTAATCAATCTAACAGAAAAATCCAAAGAAAAAGAACAAAGAAAATATGTTATGTAATTTGACAAAATTATTTATTTAAAACTTCACATGAATGGTATAACTTGCTTCCGTCACATGCTTGCAGTTACCACACATCCTATACGTATTACATTACTGTTAATAATGTTATTACGATATCATTCATAAAGATTTGTTGCATTATTACACAATATACAACTATTACATAAGCATTCATAACGTTATATTACAAACCTATACAACATGGAATTATTACAATACCACTGATAACATTATACTACTTTATTACTCAGCATTTTCGTGTCACAGCACCACTAGTTACGATATATTGCATTACTACAAACTTTGCAAGCATTATAGAACCATTCATAACGATATATTACATTACTACACAACATACAATTACTACAAAACCTTTAATAACGATATATTTCGTTACTACACAACATATAATTATTACAAAACCTTTAATAACGATATATTTCGTTACTACACAACATATAATTATTACAAAACCTTTAATAACGATATATTACATTACTACACAACATTCATTTATTACAAAACCTTTAATAACGATATATTACATTATTACACAACATTCAATTATTACAAAACCTTTAATAACGATATATTTCGTTACTACACAACATACAATTATTACAAAACCTTTAATAACGATATATTTCGTTACTACACAACATACAATTATTACAAAACCTTTAATAACGATATATTTCGTTACTACACAACATACAATTATTACAAAACCTTTAATAACGATATATTTCGTTACTACACAACATACAATTATTACAAAACCTTTAATAACGATATATTTCGTTACTACACAACATACAATTATTACAAAACCTTTAATAACGATATATTTCGTTACTACACAACATACAATTATTACAAAACCTTTAATAACGATATATTTCGTTATAGTACTACTACTATATGTGCCTGGCTTAAGACATTAAATATTTTACATAAACCTGCACGACATTCAATTTCTGTTTTAGTAGAAATAAGTAAGTAAGTAAATAAGTAAGTAAATAAGTAAATAAGTAAATAAGTAAGTAAATAAGTAAGTAAGTAAATAAGTAAGTAAGTAAATAAGTAAGTAAATAAGTAAGTAAATAAGTAAGTAAATAAGTAAGTAAGTAAATAAGTAAGTAAGTAAATAAGTAAGTAAATAAGTAAGTAAATAAGTAAGTAAATAAGTAAGTAAGTAAATAAGTAAGTAAGTAAATAAGTAAGTAAATAAGTAAGTAAATAAGTAAGTAAATAAGTAAGTAAATAAGTAAGTAAGTAAATAAGTAAGTAAATAAGTAAGTAAATAAGTAAGTAAATAAGTAAGTAAATAAGTAAGTAAATAAGTAAGTAAATAAGTAAGTAAATAAGTAAGTAAGTAAATAAGTAAGTAAATAAGTAAGTAAGTAAATAAGTAAGTAAGTAAATAAGTAAGTAAATAAGTAAGTAAATAAGTAAGTAAATAAGTAAGTAAATAAGTAAGTAAGTAAATAAGTAAGTAAATAAGTAAGTAAATAAGTAAGTAAGTAAATAAGTAAGTAAATAAGTAAGTAAATAAGTAAGTAAATAAATAAGTAAATAAGTAAGTAAGTAAATAAGTAAGTAAGTAAATAAGTAAGTAAGTAAAAAAGTAAGTAAGTAAGTAAATAAGTAACTCATCGGTCTGGCCGCGAACACAATTTGTGGGTCCTAGGAAGATTCTCAAGTCGGTTAATATCAATTAAAAATTCGTGACTTCGGTGGCCCCCCCCCCCTGACCTTTATGGGCCACTTTAATAATGTTCTAGTTGTCCATCCCTGTACGCTTAATTACTCTTTGGTGGTTTTCTATCGTCATTTGCATGCATTATATTTTTATGGATTTATTTTGTTGTTAGAATTAAATTAAAGTATTCGTTGTCAATAAGACTTTCACGATTTGATTGCACCTTACCTCTAATGGTAGCAAAGACAAGGCATACAAGCTGAAAATGTGACCCTTTTCTTGTTGCCCTCTGGACTTCCTAGACACGGGTTATTCGTGCAAATTTTTATATAAAGTGGAAAAAGAATATATGACTTGTTAGATTGTGATGGTAATTTTACAATTGTATTTATAATTTCAATCTTCTAACTGCCAGATCCAAAAGAAATTGCGTCTGTCCTACAACATATTAATGTGATAAGAACTAGGTCAGTTCAATTAAAGCAGGGAAAGTGATGTCCCCGCATCATTGATTGTTATGACTTCCGTATCACTGTTTAAGGGTGAGACACTAAACAGGGTTGATGAAACTCGCCGAAGGAAACGTCTGGCATCGCTCGCAAAGAAAACTCATAATGCCATTCCTTTGAACTGTATGGTTTAACTAATTTGATATAAAACCTGCTACTATGCAAGCACATGCTGTAATCATCCTACTCTTGGACGACTTCAGCCCATTCTGAAAAGTCGACGTATGAAATGAAAATTTAAGAAGTTTGTATAATTGTACATTTAAAATGCTTTAAATTTTGTTAATGTGTTACGCTACAAATAAAGGCCAGAAACAGGCGAAACTTCGATGCTTATCCTGCTGGAAAGTGAGAGTATATATGTTAGGATAACGAAATCGAAGTATCTTGTGGAAGTTGTGGGTATCGGAAGGACTAATACTAATTAATATATGGTTACTAGCAATGGCTTGTATACGATACTTCAGTCGATGCCCTGTTTCTTCTCGTGCAAGATGAAGCGAAGGCGCAGAACTGGGAACCTTTGACTAAAATCATGGAAGCTGCGCCACAGAACCCAGTACATACAGAGCTGTACGAAGTTTGATTTCTTTTTTCTCATCATCCGGCCAGTGTTTTCAACTACTTTCAGATACGGCAGAAGTTTGATATCATGTTAGGACATTGTACGTTGTGTTTCTTGTCTGGTAGATAAAGTAGTAGTAGCCTTCTTAGATAATGGCAGCATGCCAAATGTGATAAATCATGGTTTTCAACTTTCAGGTTTTAAGGAAGGAAAACTATTTGTCATGGTGTCAGCCTATAATGCATAGTAACAAAGATCCAAAAAAGTTAGCAGGTTATGGAGAAGTTTGATAGACGTTTAAATAAACCATTTACGTATGCTTTCTGTGATTTTCAAAATAGAGCTTTACATCCAATATAATAATGCCCGAAAACAATTTCCTGAACTGTTCATTTTAGAAGCAAAGCTAATTGATACTGAAGTTCAATATTCTTCCATTACGATTAATTCGACTGTTTTTCAAATCAATGGATCTCACTAAACTTAAATAATTATGGTGTCTCAAAATCGATTACTTTTATTTAGAGATTATAGGATTGTGGAATAGATGAACATTTACCTACCTCAGACTCTGATAACCCTGACAATGTGGAAATCGATCACCTTCAAGACTGATGATTTGAGAACGGAAATGCTCCAACAAACATGCGCAAATTTACGTGTTGCACAAACACATTTTAACACGCGAGCTTGTGATGTGAAGAAAGAAAACATAATCTATAGAAAAATATCATACAGAGTGAGAAAAATACCTTAGATTACCCCCATGACCGATTCAGACATATGACCCTCTAAATCATACTATATAGAGAGGGTCCTATATCTGAATGGGTCATGGAAGTAATCTAAGTTATTTTTCTCACTCTGTATGATATTTTTCTATAGATTATTATTATTTTCTTCACATCAAGCTCGCGTCGAGCACCTGTGATACAGACAGGCATAATCACGTTCTTCATTACTATAATTGAATGACTTTAATTAACAGAGAGAGAGAGAGAGAGAGAGAGAGAGAGAGAGAGAGAGAGAGAGAGAGAGAGAGAGAGAGAGAGAGAGAGAGAGAGAGAGACTGTAGTGCCATATTAGTTTAGCATTTAAACACCTTGATGGGATTTCTTAAAACGACCGAATTTTCTCAAGGCAACATCCTTAGAAACTCCATGGTCTTAGGTTAAGGTTCTTGCACAATTTGCATCTGATTTTGGTCATTTTACTTTGTTTTTTTTCTTAAAAAGATTTTTGTTTTACATTTCACAAATACTTTAATAATAATAATAATAATAATAATAATAATAATAATAATAATAATAATAATAATAATAATAATAATAATAATAAAATACATTTAAACATTGATTTATCATCAAGCTTTATTTTTTTCCAGGATTGCATAGCAACAGTGATAGAATCTGAGTTAATGCAGAAAGTATGATCTAGTCCATTCATTAGCATCTTAATTGATGAGAGTACAGACATTTTAAATGCCAAGAAGCTGGTCATTTATGCCAGAATCATTGAACCAACCATGTTTGTTTCTACAACTCATTTTCTTGGTAATGTGTCAGTGGAAGGCCAATCACACACTGATGAAGTTCTTTTCAATGAAGTTGTCCAGTTCTTGGAAAAAAGTAGATTCCTCTTGAAAAAAAAACTGCAGGAAGAAGCGGTGTAGAATAAAGGGTTCCCAACAGACTCATGATGATTTCAATTAAAGGACCTCCTCTGAGATACTTCAGCTTTAAGAAGGCATTGGTAGAGTGGAGGATGAGGAAGGACAGCAGGCTGTTTAGGAAATAGTGATCATATTTGCAGAATAATGCAGTCACAATTACAGTCAGTCTGGATACAGATATATATATATATATATATATATATATATATATATATATATATATATATATATATATATATATATATATATATGTATGTATGTATGTATGTATGTATGTATGTATGTATGTATGTATGTGTGTGTGTGTGTGTGTGTGTGTGTGTGTGTGTGTGTGTGTGTGTGTGTTCCTGTTAAGAGTTGACTGTAATAGAAACTGTATATATACTTTCCCTAATTCATTTTGAGCTTTGGACTTTTCCTTAAAAAATTATTTTTTGTCATCCATGAACGGAAAATATGTGCTCTTCTGATCATTCTTAGCATGGATTTCTAACCAATCAGAATTGAGCATGTGACACGCAGGAAGTACATGTACATGGCACTGTTTTTTAAGATTGGCAAGAGGAGTGACCCTATTAGTATTAGCAGTCTATTGGTTTGAATATTGTTATTAGAAAACATAAGACTTTGATTTCAGTTTTAAGTGTTATACTATAATATACAGAAGACATGATATGCAATTAATGCACTTATTATACTTGCTATTGCTCTTTTTGAATACATTGAGTTTTTTTTTACACCATATTGGAAGCCCCCACCTGCTTATGGCTACATCGCCCCCCTCATTTTTTCAGATCCAGTGGGGGCAAGTACCCACATTTATCAAATCCTAGATGCAACCCTCGATGCGCAAAATTAGAGGTGATGGACCAGGGTGGAGATCTAACCTTTAAAAGTCAGTAACAGAATCTTCTAACTGATATTAAAATTAAAAAATCGATTGAGTTTATTTTTTATTTCAATATTGTTTGCGTATCTCGAATACATGAGAAGAAATAAATATAAAATTTGCCCAGTATTGTTTGTATTATTTGTAAAGAAATTTTTACAGATACAACACGAGAGAGAAAATAAAGCAGGTTATACCACTTGCAGAATATAGCCGGAGAATATTTGAAGTTTTGAATATTAACGCACACAAATCTTTCTGATCTCCAAAACGACTCTTCAGTATATTAAAAACAGCTTACGAATTAATGTATGTAATAATATAAATTTATTTCACTGAACAGTCCAGGCATAGGTTTCTTTTTCCCGCTAGAATAATATATCAGTATAACATAAAACACGTCTCCAGAGCCGACTTACAAAAGGAACACAAGAAATGAGGATGACTCAAAAATCAGAATGAATCTGTTTGTTCAGTTCTTTCCTAATATACAACTTCTGCTGAAACTACATTTCACAGTATACCCTACATGACGACTCTTAGTACATATTTAGTCTCGAATTTGCCTATTAATGTGACCCAGCCGAGACAATGGAATCGAATTCTCTAGAAACCTCGAAACCACATCAGCCAATGCAAATTAATCCAAAGGTGCAATTGAATCTTATTCTCTTATTTTTAAAATTTATATTAATAATTGTCAACATCTACGTAAACATATTTATTGATTGTAACGTTTCCCTCTTAGTAAAACGGGTTGTTTATTGTACTTAAATGTGTTATCTAGGGAAAGACCTCCGTCGATGATTTGACCCAATGTGAGTGAATAAATAGAATATCAACATATAACTGGGCAAGATTATTGGGAAGAAATATTGCAAACGAGCTTCTTTTGATACGAAAAATAAGGAATTTAATCAAAAGAAGTTAATAGTGGTAATTTCAATTCATCTCTGGTTTGTCAAAAGGATTTAATAGCAATTTATTTCATCATCATAACTAATGATGAAAAATGTCCACGATTGATTGCATCCTATTCCACTCAACGGTGTTCCAACAGTTCCTATTTCATCGAGTCTTTCTATTCCGACCGCCTCATCCCTTCTTGGAATGCCTAGTACTTTTTTTCTGAACTCGTCATTTTTTTTCCAGACTTCATTCGTCACTTCTCTTGTTCCCGGACTTCCGTTTTCCGACTGTCCCGTTTCACTCTTTCTCGGAAAACTGTTTCCTTAATGCTGATATCTTTAAAGTTCTGCGTCCACGCACAAAACCCTTTTTTTTTCTCACAAGACAGACACCTGGTCCTTTTCTTGTTAAACGATGAAAGAACTATTCTCTTTAGGCTTCCTCGGAGCCAAAGTTCTCTTCTCAGGAAATTTCAGACTAAAGAATATCAACCAAGGTTGTCACTTTAAACTGACATTACTTCAAAGTTGTAAACCTCAATTTCACTCAGTGGTATTCCTCCAATTCCTTCTTCTCTTCCTCCCGACTTACTCCAAATTCTTTCTCCTCTCGACTTCTCTATATCAAGATTATCCGTTCAACACTGTATTAAATATTTTGGAACATGACATACAAAGATTATCTTTATCAACAATGCGTCCAATACGTTGGAACAGGCCATATCAATATTATCCCCTCAACATTGTGTCAAATATGTTGGAACATGCCATATCAAGATTATCCGTTCAAAAATGTGTCTAATATGTTGGAACATGACATACCAATATTATCCCTTCAACATTGTGTAAAATATGTTGGAATAGGCCGTATCAACATTATCCCTTCAACACTGTGTCAAATATGTTGGAACAGGCCTAACCAAGAGTATCCCATCAAAATTGTATCAAATCTGTTGGATAGGCCAAACCAAAATTATCTCTTCAACATTGTGTCAAATATGTTGTAACAGACCATACCAAGATTATCTCTCCACCACATTGTATCCAATATGTTGGAAAAGGGCATACCACGATTATCCACTCAATATTGTGTCAGATATGTTTCAGCTGAGCATACCAAGATTATCCTTCCACCACTATCTGTCAAATATGTTTCATTTTAAAATAAAGTCGGCTGATGAGAGTAATAGTATTTAAATTATCCCCCTTTTTTTCGATGATGATGGGTAGGACAGCCATAAGAGGACAACATTACAAACTACATGTACCGCTCCAGTGGTCTAGTGGTTTGAGCGTCCGTTTCGATGCGAGAGGTCGTCGGTTCGATCCTCGACCGAGTCATACCAAAGAATTACAAAATTGGTGCTGGTAACAGCTGCCTCGTTTTTCCGCTCAGCATTAAGAGGTTAGTGTTAGGACTGGTCGACCTCGTGTCATGAAAATGTGACTAGGTGAGACATGTCTGCGGCATGATGCGCCAGCGCTAGGAATCACTATAAACTGTCACACTGCAGACATCGATCGTAGCGACATGACTAAAAACTTGTTGAAGCTAATTTAAAACTCTAAATCACAGACAGACAGACAGACACACACACACACACACACACACACACTGTGAAGTATCGATGTTTGAAAAAGCAGTGAACTTTAAAGCTGAATACACCGAGCATTAAGATTTTATTGCATTTAGACCAGGGAATATTTGGGAAGGGTCATTTCGACCTTTATTCTAAATTTATTTCTTATCAGTGTTAAAATTTCAAAGAGACCAGTGCTCCGATTCGATAAAATTGACCCGATATCTTAAGATGGGTTTGAGAAAGAGGCAGCTGAACTTCCGATCCGTGTAAAATTTTCATTCTTCAAAAGGGAAAAGTTATATAAATAGAGTCTGACTGACGAAAAAAATTATTGTCTTCGGATTTTTTTTCTCAAAATAACTGCTTATGATTGGCCGAGTGAAATTAAGACGTACACCTTGGAAGTAATGGACATTTAAATTTACAACCTTGATCTAAATTATTTACTCCGAAATTTTCTGAGATAAGGTTTGCTCCGAGGAAGCCTAGAAAAGAATAATGCTTTCATCGTTAAACGAGAACAAAATTCATGGTAAGTTGTTAATGCTAAAGTTGAAATGCAATTTGTATTTTAATTTTACAGTTATTAGTTCATTAGCAGAATTGATTGTATGCTATCCACGTGTTCATATATACAAATTGTAAAGGATTATATGAATAAATATAAAATAATTTCCTTTATCTGTTAAGACGATAGTGATTATCGTTAGTTAAAGATAACGACCTATTAGGTTTGCTTTTATAATGTTTAAACAATCTGGAGATGAGCAGGGATCTGTGAATTTTATGCAATACAAATCAAACATGTAGTAGAATACGGTAAATCTTCGATTTCAAGTGGAAATTTAGGGCAATACACTACCGTAGATACTCTTTACGCAGTATCTAAATGGCTAGTGTGTTTGTTCTGAGTAACGTAATTGACGAAATTTTGCATTCATCTAGAAAGTAGTAGTACGATTTAGGGATACTTTTGTCCTTTTACGAAACAGTTTTCCGAGGGAGAGGCGACTCTACAGTCGGAAGACGGAGTCTGAAAAAAGAGAAGTGACGATGGCAGTCCGAAAAGGGAGAAGTGACGAGTGAAGTTCGAAAGAGGGAAGTGACGAGTACAGAGAAAAATCTAGGAAGTCCAAGAAGGAAGGGGCAGTCGGAAAATGAAGACTCGAGGAAAAAGAAATGTTGGAACACGGTCGAGAGAATGCAATCAGTCGTGGACATTGCGCTCTTTTCACCACTCCTTATGATGATGAAATAATCCAAATTAGACTATGCTAGTACACCCTGTTGATATCATTTAAGCTGATTGAAATTACCACCATTAATCTGTTTGATTAAATTTCTTTTTTTTCTTGTCTAAGGGGGCTCGTATTCCATTATTTCTTCTCAATAATCTTTCCCACTTATCTGTTGATATTCTATATTTCACCCACACCATGTCATAATATCGAGGGATGTCATTCCCTAGATAACGTAACGAACTCTAATTAACCAGCCTTCTTACTAAGACTGACGTTACACACACAGACACAAACTACATGTAAATTAACATCATACAAATATATGTAATTAACATCATACTAACTACATGTAAATTAATATCATATGTTGGCTTGACTTCGCACACGAAGATTAAGAAGGAAGATTTATATGTCTATTGCACTTGTGCTGGTGGCTGACGAACCCAATACGTGATAGGCACGTCCGTCCACAGAGGCTGCAGGGGAATGTCTGGGTTTTGGTGGGTGCTGACAATGGCTCCTGGTTTTTTCTTTGCCAACGTTTTTCCTCCAAGATGGCCCGTCTGTTTTGTTCAAACGTATCAGCGGCCTGGTGAATTGTACGTCGCCAGCTTGTACGGTCAACAGCTAGTGATGCCCATTGACGGTGATCGATGCCACAGGAGGTAAGGGTCTTTTTCAAGGAGTCTTTATATCTCTTTCGAGGTGCCCCTCTATCACGGTGGCCAGTTGATAGCTCACCATACAGTGCAATTTTTGGCAGGCGATGATCCTCCATCCTGGACACATGCCCTGCCCAGCGAAGCTGTATCTTCACGAGTGTGGCCTCAACGCTGGTGATCCCCGCTTGCTTGAGGACTTCAGTGTTGGTAACGAAGTCACTCCAGTGGATGTTGAGGATGGTGCTGAGGCAGCGCTGATGGAAGCGTTCAAGGAGACGGAGGTGACGGCTGTAGGTGACCCAGGATTCGGCGCCATATAGGAGGTGGTCAGTACGACAGCCATGTAGACTTTGATTTTTGTAACTCTCTTGAGATTGGGATTGTGCCAGACACGTTTGTAGAGTCTGCCGAAGGCGCTGTTTGCTTTGGCTAATCTGTTGTCTATTTCTTTGTCGATCTTTGCATCAGAGGATATCACACAGCCCAGGTAGGTGAACTGGTGGACTACGTTTAGCTCTGTCCGGTCAATGAGGATGCTTGGTGGATGGTACTCTTCCTTGGGGGCAGGCTGGTGAAGTACCACGGTTTTCTGTAGGCTTACCTCGAGGCCAAAGAGCTGGCAAGCTTCTGCAAAGCAAGATGTTGCTCGTTGTAAGGCAGCTTCCGTGTGGGCAACAAGGGCGGCATCGTCTGCAAATAGAAGTTCTCTAATCAGTTTTTCTAAAGTTTTGGTGTGGGCCTGAAGTCGCCTTAAGTTGAAGAGGTTGCCATCAGTACGGAATCTAATATAGATGCCATCTTCGTCATCAAGGTCTTCTGTAGCTTTTCGGAGCATCGTGCTGAAGAAGATTGAAAACAGTGTAGGAGCTAAAACGCAGCCCTGTTTCACGCCATTTGCAATGGGGAAGGTCTGTGACAATTCGTTATTGTTTCTAACCTGACCAAGCTGGTCTTCATGTAGTTGGATGATCATGGTAAGGAATTTGGGAGGACAGCCAAGTTTTTCAAGGATTTTCCACAGTCCAGTTCTGCTCACCGTGTCAAAAGCCTTTGTTAGGTCCACAAAAGTGATGTACATTCCTTTGTTTTGTTCTCTGCAAAATTAATATCATACAAGTACATGTAATTAACACACAGACACAAACTACATGTAAATTAACATCATACAAATAAATATATGTAATTAACATCATACTAACCACATGTAAATTAATATCATACAAGTACATGTAATTAACACACAGACACAAACTACATGTAAATTAACAACATACAAATATATGTAATTAACATCATACTAACTACATGTAAATTAACATCATACAAATATATGTAATTAACATCATACTAACTACATGTAAATTAATATCATACAAGTACATGTAATTAACACACAGACACAAACTACATGTAAATTAACATCATACAAATATATGTAATTAACATCATACTAACTACATGTAAATTAATATCATACAAGTACATGTAATTAACACACAGACACAAACTACATGTAAATTAACATCATACAAATATATGCAATTAACATCATACTAACTACATGAAATTAACATCATACAAATATATGTAATTAACATCATACTAACTACATGAAATTAACATCATACAAATATATGTAATTAACATCATACTAACTACATGTAAATTAACATCATATAAATATATGTAATTAGCATCACACAAACTACATATAAATTAACATCATACAAATATATGTAATTAACATCACACAAACTACATGTAAATTAACATCATAAAAATATATGTAATTAACATCATGCTAACTACATGAAATTAACAGCT
This sequence comes from Unio pictorum, assembly GCA_030141615.1. NCBI lineage: Eukaryota > Metazoa > Mollusca > Bivalvia > Unionida > Unionidae > Unio > Unio pictorum. The sequence goes on along the minus strand of JARLTB010000274.1, from coordinate 961,542 downwards.
TACAAATTAAATGCAATGACAATCATACAAATGTTATGTAATTAATATCATGCAAAATAAACATAATTAACAACATCCAAATTACATGTAATGAACAGCATACAAATTACATGTAATTACCATTTTGAAAAAGTGGACTAAAAGATTGAACATATATAAATATATATCAATCCATTGCATAATTATGGGGATTTTATTATATTCAATAGAGACAGAGAGGGGGAGAGAGGAAGTAAGATTGAGAGAGACAGCAAATGAATATATATATATATATATATATATATATATATATATATATATATATATATATATATATATATATATATATATATATATATATGTATGCATAGCTGTAATAAAGTCTAATTGAACAGGAAATTACGAATATGAAAATCGACTGAGTACAGTTTAATTAAACAACAGTTTTCAATTTCTACGCGTTTCTTTCATTGCTTCTATATCATCTAAGTGTTTGCAATGATTATATCAGATTTCTATATATGGCATCCACCTTTTGTTAACGTCATCCTAAGCAGTAATTTTAAAAATTCTAATACACTTTTTTGTAGCATATATAAACTTCGTTAACACTTATAATATGCCAGTAATATGTGTGATAATATTAAACTTTGGCCTGTGTATTTAATAGTATGCGCTTACTAAAAGCACATTCCAACACGTTATCTACGTTTTGTGTGTCGCGTTTATCAAATTCCATTCCATCTATTTTCTGATATTTCTTTATTCCTGTATACCAAAAACGCACATTCCAACCATTTTCTATATTAGTTGTACCTGTATACCAAAAAAAGCACATTCCAAAACCGTATCTGCTTGTCGCTTGCCCGCTTGTCCTGTACTCTAAAATCGCATAACAAACAGTTTCTCACATTTCTTCCTGTATTCCATACATTTTCTGATATATTTTTTCTGTATACCAAAAAAGTACATTACGACCATTTTCCGATATTTGTTTATCCTGTACCAAAAACTCATTTACCAATTATTTCTGATATTTGATTTTCTTACAAAAACAGTATAAAGAGTATCCGCTTCTTATTTGTTATTTCTAACAAACACGCATATCTGTTTCTTGTCTTTTGTTTGTCCGGTATACAAAAAGGCGCGTTCTAAGCATTATCTACTTGTTTTTTTGTCAAATATACACAAAATGCACATTTGCTTCTGAGAATAATATTGATAATGTTAATAACGTTGCCATTCGTCACATTCTGTCTTCTGACTAATATCCCTATCAAGTGTTGTGTACCTTGTTACAACAATGACAATTTTCTAATTATAGTATCGACTGAATCGAGCAAACCATATTTAGCCTTAATTAATTAATATAATATAATATAATTAATTAATTCATTAATGTATTTATTTATTAATTTCATATGAATGCCACTTGAAGAAAAAATATAGACATCAATTCTTGCTCGCTAGTTTCGAAACTCTTCTAAGGAGAGAGAGAGAGAGAGAGAGAGAGAGAGAGAGAGAGAGAGAGAGAGAGAGAGAGAGAGAGAGAGAGAGAGAGATGGAATGTCCTATATATTTCAAAATGACCTACTTGGATAGGAGAATAAGAGAAAGTCTTCCTTGTAAACATCCATAATATATGTATTATGTCAGGCTATGCTTAAATTTATAATTTGATCAGAGCATAAAAAGGGAAAGGTGTTGATAGCTCACCCATAAATATCTCAACAATTAAATAGACTTTGCATATTTCTTGATAATATAAAGACACACACACGCACGCGCGCACACACACACACACACACATATATATATATATATATATATATATATATATATATATATATATATATATATATGACTTATTCGATGTTTAAGGAGAAATTACCATAGCGCATTTTGCCATCAGAAAGAAATTCACTTACAGTAAAGGTCTTACTGGACAGTTTATCTGGTGAATTTTCATCTGACAATGACCTATTGCAGAAAAATGATAATAATTTTGAAATGAAGATGCAAATGAAAACAAGCTAATGATTTTTGAAGAAAATATGCATGTGAGATATTGATTGCGGCAATCAGATTAATTCCTCACACAACTGGTGACTTTTATATTCAGCCAACACTGCCACCAACCCTTCTTCTTTACATTAATTTTTTTTTTTACATTAAATAGCTCTTTTGAATATTTTCCTGTGACAAGGCAACTAAAAGAATCAGTATGTGCCGTATGCATGAATAAAGTTCACTAGTACTATTACAAATTAACATAATTTTCATCGCCCTCAATCGTTTCGAGTTGTAGATATTTACCTCTGTGGCAGACATACATATATACAAATGCCATGTCGGGTGTTCATTTGCAGCCCAAGTATAGCACGTGATCTCCAGTGCTAGTATAACTTTTACCGGCAGTCACCATTCATGCCAACCCATATCCAAGCCTAACTCAAAATAAATTTAAACCACATTACAGATTATTTAGCTTCTGTGTGAATTTATAAATGCATGGCTAATAATAATTAGGTTCATGCCTTCTACCTTAAAAATTAGGGAGCTTTCAAAATACGAAACTGTCCAGTGAGACCTAAGATGCATTGCGAAATATAATGGACCCTGCGTTTCTAAAACATTTTACCAAAAATGCATCTCTATCAGATTTGAGAGGTGATCCCACAAGCTACAAAGAACATGAATGCTCGCGGTTGTTTACACAGTAAATTAGGATTAAATGAAATTATCCATCAAGTGCTTTATGAGAAAGAACCAGGTATTAAAACGGTAAATATATACAAGGACTAGTCACATGTATACGTGTAAATCAAATATATACAAGGACTAGTCAAATGTACACGTGTAAATCAAATATATACAAGGACTAGTTACATGTACACGTGTAAATCAAATATATACATGAACTAGTCAGAATTATCATCCATCATTTCAACTTCAAGCAAGAAAACGGAAAGATTGAAGAAAAACAGGACCAGCAGTCATTAATTACTTATTTCCAAGAAACGCAACTAAAAATCGTTTTAGCTGCACCTTAAATTAAGGCTCCAATGATATATAAACTTATCATACACATCAGAGATCATGGGAATAATATCTCATCTAGCGTAATTTTGTCAGCAACCTTAGAATTATAACTTGGTCCCATGATTACCAAAGATAATTTAACTATACCAAGTTAGACTCATATTTAGGTTTATATTTTAACCGCAAGACAATCCATATTTAGGTTTATATATTAGCCCCAAGACTACCAAAGATAATTTAACCATACCAAGTTACACCCATATTTAGGTTTATATATTAGCCCCAAGACAATCCATATCTAGGTTTATATATTAGCCCCAAGACAATCCATATTTAGGTTTATATATTAGCCCCAAGACAACCAATGATAATTTAAGTGTACCAAGTTAGACCCATATTTAGGTTTATATATTAGCCCCAAGACAATCCATATTTAGGTTTATATATTAGCCCCAAGAAACCAATGATAATTTAACTATACTTTTTGTGAGATTCATTTGCTGCTTGAATATTGATAAATATTGTTTTAATTCAACATGTAACAGATAAACAAAGATATTATGATCGCTTAAATTTTAAGGAAATTCCAAACCTTAACAAACAATGCCAAATGTTGTTTCTTGTTGGTGGTATACAAGCTGGGTGTGATAGATTTGAGGATTATTTTACAAAAGCCCGATAATACACTATGCCAGATTTGCGTGCAAAAAAGCGCGATATAAGTAAGGTTTCATTACTAAAATGCTAAACATACGTTAAAAATCTAAATCACACACAAACCCACTTTTTACATTGTGTTTTATGGTGGGATATAATGCACGAGCTTATGGATTCCACCAGACACCCCACTCTTCCAAACAACACTGTGAAACGACAGTTCCCAAGGGAGAAGGAAATAATATTGTACATCATATGACTGTGTGTGACATTATATAACGTTGACACGAGGCAATAGTCCACGCTGAAACATATATAATTCCTATTATCAAGTACAGCCTCACGTAGTCAAATGGAAATGAAAACTCATTAAAAATATAGATCCCGTATTCAGCCAATTGGAGCTCGTGGATTTATCATGGTATATACAGATCAGCAAGGTCTGGGACTGACGTCCCGTATGCCAAAGGAAAGTGAAGCGTCCCTCGTAGAATCTCCTTTTCAGCTGTAGTGATCGCTGTAGGACCACTGTCTCGCTCTGCAGGACAGGAGGTTACTTGAATATGGCCCCTCCTACACTACTGTGTCCACAGCAGCACCTTCACGCAGGGCCCCTTGTTTACAAAGAGTTTGCTGTGTCCCGCGACTGTGTGCTCAGCGGTATAACCGGGTGGGCAGACTGGGCTCATTAGACTTGGCAGGCAGCCAGTCTAAGAAGAGGAAACTCTGACTCCAAACCGGGGCAGATTAAGCTCGTTAGCCTTGTCAAGGCAATTTGTCTTGGAGAAGGAAACTCTGATTCAAAACCCATCAAGTCCCATCCATTGGATGATGGCTCCACCGCCTTGTGGATATCTTCGGGAGAAGGAAATGCTACGGGAGTAAACCCAGACAGAAAATCCAGAGTGGAGTCCCCAAGGCCGCTGAGTGTAGACTACGACTTCCTTCCTGCAGCTCCTGCATCCAAACTGGTGCCAAATGTCATGCGCAGCATTTCTTTGAACCCAACCAGCAAGGACGAGAGAGGGATCCTGACATATGGGCAGCCCAGGATCTCTATCTTCCATGCCCAGGCTTGCACCATGGAGAGGTCACTCCAGTCTCGCTACTGAGTGATGAAACAACACGGAAGCTGACAGTTATAAGTCCCACCCGATTGGCATAGGGAAGAGCGCGCCACGGGTCAGCTTTGACGGTGCGAGGGATCATCGTGTTCCACTGGCCAACTGACAAGCAGACGGAAATTCCACACCAGACAAAAGAAAAACGAAAACAATCAAAAAGACTCCAGCTCTTCAATTTGCAAGCTGGAATGTTCGCACCACGTGCACAAGCATCTCCGATGACCTCAGAGAACTCACCAGGTTAAATATCAGCATAGCTGCCCTCCAGGAAACCAGGCTAGCCTCTAGTGGCTCCCTCAGAGAGGAAAACTACACCTTCTTCTGGACGAGTCGAGAACCTGACGATCCCCTTCAGCATGGAGTGGGCTTCGCAATCAAAAACAATCTTCTGGCCTTGGTTGAACTCCCCGCAAGGGGCACTGAGCGTCTCTTGTCCATTCGCCTCACCATTGCTGCAGGTTTTGTCAACATCTTCAGTGTCTACGCCCCCACGCTCACGTCTTCAGAAGAAACAAAAGATCAGTTATATGGGCAGCTTAATGAACAGATCAAGGTTTCCCCAAACACGAATCACTATTCCTCCTCGGCGACTTTAATGCCTATCTGCCTCGGATATCATGGTACTGGAAAGACCAACGAAAACTGTCAGAGACTGCTGAAGTTGTGCACCCACCATGGCCTGTGCTTCACAAACACCTTTTTCAAGTACAAGCCACAACACAAAGTGTCATGGAAACACTCAGGTCCTATCGCTGGCACCAACTCGACTTAGTCATCACCAGACGCTCTGCTCTTAACAACGTCCTCTCCACCAGAACCTTTCACAGTGCAGACTGCGATTCCGACCATGCCCTCGTGAGCAGCAGGGTGCGACTACAGCCACACACACTACACCGCTCAAAACCAAAAAGACAACCTAGAATAAACTATGCACAGATGTCGGTCCCCTCCAAGGTGCAGGAGTATGTGTCCGCCCTGGACAAGGCTCTCCAGGACCTGCCAGGAACGCCATAAAGAGTGCCATCTACAGAACAGCCATGTCCACGTTTGACAAAAAAGAACTTCCCATTCAGGACTGGTTCAACGCACACCTATCAAGGACAGAACCACTAATCGAGGAGAAGCGAAAGCCTTTATAGCCTACAAAAAATGTCCTAACGAACGGACGCTTACTGCTCTTAAAAGTGCCCTAAGCAACACCCAACGCATCGCTAGACAGTGCGAGAACGCGTACTGGAAACAACTGTGTGGAAAATTTCAGCGCAGTGCCGCAGCCCATCCTGAAAATCAGCTGCCAAACCGTGCCCCACACAGCGAGATCCTTCAGCGTGCAAATATCCTCGGAATGTTCTCCCTGTTGAACAAACGTCGCCTTCGATGACTGGGACACGTCCAACGCATGGAGGATGGGAGGCTGCCGAAGGACATCCTATATGGACAGCTGGCAACTGGCACGAGAAGAGTTGGTCGCCCCTGACTCCGTTTCAAGGATGTGTTCAAAGGGACATGAAGAGGGACCAAATATGTTTTCAAATATAGTGCGTGATTTGACATCAGGCTTTTGTTTAGTCTTTATTTACGAACGATTTTAAGCTAATACAAGCTGTCATTAAAGGGTCACTAAGTCGCCCTAATACTGCATATTATTTTCATCCAATCAAACAGCACCACAGTCACAAAACCAAATTTCACACACGATGGTTTGGCTTTGTGGAATGCTAAGACTTAGATCTGAGTTTCGTCACACGTATCACAAAAGAAGTCCATAGTACATAACATGAAATTATTTATACCTGTAAGTACTAGACGCACATAATATGTATTTCAAGATATCCTTATATTTGAAAACAATGTTGGCACTGAACAACTAACGAATATAGCCCCTGTGACGATAAAGTCCCGGAAATGCGCTTGAGTGTGATGAGTGTACCGACAAACTTGCTAATTACACGGCTTGAGTATGATGACTGCACCGAGTAACTGGCTAATTACACGGCTTGAGTATGATGACTGTACCGACCAAATGGATAATAACACGGCTTGAGAAATATGTTTTTCACACCAGTTCCCAATAATGAAACAAATAACCCCTAATAATGTACAATATATCAACTGAGACGTAAATGACAACATGTATATGTATTTCATTATCTTTTCTGTCAGTATTATTGAAGCAGTTAACGTATCAAAAACGCATATCTCTTATTACTAGGGCATAACCGACTTTTGATCCGGAAATCGGATTCCACCGGATAGTATGAACTTCCGATTAATCGGAGTCGGACAAGGCAGGAACGACCGATTCGGATAATAAAAATAATAAAGTTGAATTTCTATAGCACCGTCAGAAAAGTCCAATATGGTCAACACAACCACACTGTGAGACAATCTATTTGAACCGACGGATGAAAACCGGAAATGAAGCCGGATATGGTAAAGTACTAAGTAACATGCTAGACACGGCAAAACCAGATACCAGAAACCCGGAAACGAAAGATGAAATTTTTTAGAAAAAAAATACGGATTTAGCATTTCCGATTAATCGAATCGTATCCGGAATCGGAAAAATTTCATGCCCAAAATCCGGAATCGGAAATCGGTAGAAAAATGCTAATCGGTTATGCCCTACTTATTACCGTACACGTAAACACACACACACACACACACACACACACACACACACACACACACACACACACACACACACACACACACACATACATACATACATACATACATACATACATACATACATACATACATACATACATACATACATACATACATACATACATACATACATGTACATACATTCTTCGCCTTGAAAGTACTAAAGAAATAAAGGTGAGAGGCCGAGTCTGCTACCTTTCAACAGGTAGTCAGTCAAGAAGAGATAATATTATCAAGTAAGGAGAGTTAAGATTATCAAGTAAGGAGAGATAAGATTATCAAGTAAGGAGAGTTAATATTACCCAGTAAGGAGAGATAAGATTATCAAGTAAGAAAAGTTAAGATTATCAAGTAAGGAGAGTTAAGATTATCAAGTAAGGAGAGATAATATTATCAAGTAAGGAGAGATAAGATTATCAAGTAAGGAGAGATAATATTATCAAGTAAGGAGAGTTAAGATTATCAAGTAAGGAGAGATAATATTAGCAAGTAAGGAGAGATAATATTATCAAGTAAGGAGAGATAAGATTATCAAGTAAGGAGAGTTAAGATTATCAAGTAAGGAGAGATAATATTATCAAGTAAGGAGAGTTAAGATTATCAAGTAAGGAGAGATAATATTATCAAGTAAGGAGAGATAAGATTATCAAGTAAGGAGAGTTAAGATTATCAAGTAAGGAGAGATAATATTATCAAGTAAGGAGAGTTAAGATTATCAAGTAAGGAGAGTTAAGATTATCAAGTAAGGAGAGTTAAGATTATCAAGTAAGGAGAGTTAAGATTATCAAGTAAGGAGAGTTAAGATTATCAAGTAAGGAGAGATAAGATTATCAAGTAAGGAGAGTTAAGATTATCAAGTTAGGACAGATAAGATCACTAAGATTTTTTTATTTGCCAAAATGCAGCATAATGTGTGGAAAATATTCCTGAATCAGAATCTCTTGCACATGACCGTTTAAATACATTTTTTATTCTAGAAGTATTTTTTGTCCTTCCTTACAACACTGCATATCTTTTTTCTTTATATAGAATTCATCTAAACTGTTTAGAAACATAATTATCAAGGTCAAGTTTGCTTGTAGCCTTTGCAAAAGGAAACAATTGGGTTAAATTTTAGATTGAAAGTTTGTTTCAAGCTAATATGTGTGAACAATAGCAAGATGCTGTAGAAAATAAATTAAATTCCAGTTCTCATTAAACAGCAAAGTTTGCTTATTAATAACTTTCTCTAGACACCCTGTTACTAAGTTTACGAATCTCTCGGGACCTACAGTCGGATGTATTTATTATTCTTTATGTCTTGTTTAGATTATGTGTACAGATTACATTTTATCACGTATGGGAAAATCACTTCTCATTAACCGTAAAATTCATTGCATTCTTCAGGTGTCGGCTTCGTCTTGCTTACGTGTTGCCATGAAGTGAATGATTGTCCTCATCTAGCTCACGTGATATCATGAAGTGAATGGTAGACTTCATCTAGCTCACGTGTCAAAATGAAGTGAATGATTGACTTCATCTAGCTTACGTGTTACCATGAGACGAGTAATTAACTTCCTCTAGTTTGCGTATTACCATGAAAATATTGATTTCATCTAGTTTACGTGATACCATAAAGTGAATGGTAGACATCCTAGCTTAAGTGATATCATGAAGTAAATGGTAGACTTTTCCTCTAGCTTACGTGATATCATGAAGGGAATGGTGGACTTACTCTAGCTTACGTGATATCATAAAGTGAATGGTAGACTTCCTCTAGCTTACGTGATATCATAAAATGAATGATAGACTTCCTCTAGCTTACGTGATATCATAAAGTGAATGGTAGACTTCCTAGCTTAAGTGATATCATGAAATGAATGGTAGACTTCCTCTAGCTTACGTGATATCATAAAGTGAATGGTAGACTTCCTCTAGCTTACGTGATATCATAAAATGAATGGTAGACTTCCTCTAGCTTACGTGATATCATAAAGTGAATGGTAGACTTCCTCTAGCTTACGTGATATCATAAAGTGAATGGTAGACTTCATCTAGCTTAAGTGATACCATAAAGTGAATGATAGATTTCATCAAGCTTACGTGATATCATAAAATGAATGGTAGACTTCATCAAGCTTACGTGATATCATAAAGTGAAAGTCCTTTCTTTACTAAAATTCGTCATAATGCGTAACCATTAAGACAGCGGTTAAACAGGAAAGGTGGATGAGAGATTTCATCAGCAAGTTCACGCTGGCAACAGTTATTATGACCCTCGGGACAAGAAACCTTTCAAGAATGAAAACGTTTAAGAAAATGTTGTACTTACTCGGGCGTTAGTTCCATGTAATTAAACCCTGCATCCTTATATAACGGTATATTAAAGGTTAACATTTGTTTCATCTGGAACAGAGTGCTCTGAAAATACTTATTAAAATTCAGTCAGCTTTCTCAACTTCATCGCTGATTATCGAACCAATTTTATTTTTTACATTTTTAGACAATTGAAATAAGGCAAACTAAACAAAATTATTTTAGAAAATTTAAGGTCACCTGAATTTAAATTCTTTTTTCTCGTAATAAACTATCGGTTTTGTTGAAGCAATAATTGGGCCAAGGGTTGGAGTAGGGGAGAGTGGCTTCTAATGGGTAAAAGGCTTAACTAGGACACGCCTAAAATTATAAAAACGACAAGGATAAAAAATGGTCAAAATTAACTGAAATACAATTTCAGTTGTAGTAATTGTATGTTTAACAACACGTCAACACACAACGAGCGAATTTGACCAATTATTACAAATGAACATAGGAGTGTGAAAACATAATATTCGGAATGAATCTTTGTGAATCGTATTAGGACATTTCGAAATCTAATAATTTTTCAATTGTCCTGGATCATCTGAAAGCAAATAATTACTATAATTACTATATTAACTCTCAATGTACTCTAGTTAGAGACTTATTTCAGGTTAATTTCATTTCACATGCTGTATATAGTCAACACTGAAACAAGTGCAAATAAGTATGATAAATAGACTGAAATTTACCGTTAAAACTCAAAAAGGGAACGTTATTGAAATTCATTGCATGCCAATTGTATGTGTCTTTCGCGTAAAGGCTAAGTGGATTTACAGAAATAGGTCATGGTGTTACATTTTTGAAAAAGAAAGCGAAGCTATATGCCAGTTAGAGCAACAACAATATAATTACTGTGGGTGATCCGCAGCCTCCAGCTGACGATCACGACGTATTTCAGATTTTTCAGCTTTCGTAGAGTGGTCAAGGAGACACCACGGATAGACTCCTCCTCCACACCTCAAGAATCTTCCTATTCCCTAAACACCAGTTGGTTCCAAAGCTTTGGTCCCTCACTTTGAGTAAACCAATTCCGTCCTCCTATTTTGCGTCGGTGACCTTTCCTTTATTTATAATATCTCAAAATATATATTACTAAATATAAGTATAGCTCCTATTGCTTACTATGTATGGAGATCGTGGGTTCGATTCCCGGCCGAGTCATACCAAAGACTTACAAAATTAGTACTAACAGCTGCCTCGCTTGACGCTCAGCAGTAAGAAGTTAGTGTTAGGACTTAGAATTAAGCTCTGTTTTTTTAAAAAGAATTCTAGATTTACTTCAGAAATATTCCAAAATAAAATCACACGTATTACACTTTATACAATAAATATTTCGTCCAGACAAGTGTATTTCATCACACACACACATATACAGAGAGAGAGAGAGAGAGAGAGAGAGAGAGAGAGAGAGAGAGAGAGAGAGAGAGAGAGAGAGAGAGAACGTTCGAGCCAGAATGTTAAATTAGTATTTAGAGAATGCCTGTCAAAGGATAATACAAATTCTATTACTTTCCAACAGTAATGTCTGATGTCTAATTTTGTAGCACACAAAATCAAATAACGAAACATCTTTTTTATGTAAATTGAGTTTTTCTATCATCGAAGATTTTATGTCAGCCCAACTCTATATAGTCGTGAAATTTAATTCTTTTTCGACTTCCTAGAAATCAGTAATCATTATAAGTCTTCTAAGGAATGTGTATAAACCTAATTCTTTTTCTTCATTTATATGACTGCTTTATTGTGTAGGAAGTTTTTCTAGACACAGCATAATGATGGGATGTTTTATTCATTCAACCATAGAAACAAGCATCCCTTGGCCCTTGCCAACATTAATTTGTGCTTCAATGACATTTTATCTGTGAAAGCAATTTACTTGCAAGCTGAAACGACGTTATCTCTTTAAGATTCCCAGTAAAGCGACATTTAGTGTGTCTTTGTACATGTCAATCAAGTGCCATAGGAAAACCTGTTAAAACCATTCCTTGTGAAATCAGTTTAAGTTTTCATATTTTCTCTTGAATATTTGTAATTTGGATTACGTGGATAATTTAGGTTGAAAACTATCACATTAATCGTATTATATTATAAAGCTGTTTTTAAACAAATATTTGGATGCGACAGAAATTCAAACTTACGCTGCTACTGTTACGTTCTTAACTATCGTCTTAAGTCGTGACACACAAACCAAATACACAATATTGCACAAAATGTTGACACCAAACAAGTACACGATATTGCACAACATTTTTCACGAATCATGTACACAATATTGCACAAAATTGACACCAATCAGCTACACAATATTGCACAAAACTGACACGAATCAAGTACACAATATTGCACAAAATTGACACCAATCAAGTACACAATATTACACAAAACTGACACGAATCAAGTACACAATATTGCACAAAATTGACACGAATCAAGTACACAATATTGCACAAAACTGACACGAATCAAGTACACAATATTGCACAAAACTGACACGAATCAAGTACACAATATTGCACAAAATTGACACCGATTAAGTACACAATATTGCACAAAATTGTGACAGGTGGTTTCTTATGGTTGGGGGTGGGGTGCTTCTAATATTTTATTTAAATTAGTATAGAAGTCCCACCCAGACTCGATTTTGTAGAAACTGAAATTAGTGATAGAGAAAGGTAAAACTGCGAGCCGATCCCCAGTCAAAAATGCTGACAGTTAAATTATTGAGTACACATAAGGTGACATTCAAATTAATAACAATTTAATACAATTAAATAATCAAATAATAAAATTTCTCCGATCACTGTTCTTCCTCTCGAGTAAGTAACAGCCTATTGCATCACTTGATATGTAGTGTGAGATAGCTTTCCACCTGTCCTTGTATTCTACTCATATGTGTATTCTATCATATTCTTCCAATTCCTTCTTCTCTTCCTCCCGACTTGCTTCAATTCTTTCTCCTCTCGACTTCTCTATACTCTTCCTCCTTCACTTTCTCCACCTCGACTCTCTCTTGACTACTTCGTCGACTCCAACTGTTCTGCCAGTCTCACTTCTGTCTCCCTTCTTTGAGAGTCTGGACTAACTATACCGAAAGTCTCTCCCCTAAAATCTTCCTCCGAAAAACACAAGGACGTTAGCATATTTCCATAGCCATCTCGTCTCACACTAACCAATAATCAATCATGAGCTATAAAGGTTATTACATTTTTCGGCCACGCATTCGTGCACATCGAAATACCCATATATTCTTGTACGGTGAACAACGACGTAATGAAAAAAGCACGGTATCAACTACTTATAATACAGACATCATTAAATTGCGTCACATCAGTATATATATATATATATATATATACATACTGACCCAAGATATATATATATATATATATATATATATATATATATATATATATATATATATATATATATATATATATATATACTTAGTCTCATTATACGGAACAATTAGTTGCATTTTTGTATATTACACTCCAACGAAGTGTACACAAATATTCAAATATCCATGCTCTGATATATCCTTACATCCATATTAAATAAATTTGCACACTGCAACCATTTTCCAAAGTTACAATTCATTTCAACAGTTGCAAAATCTAGAATATCACATACATGCACTAGTTCTCTACGAAGTAACCAGATAGCGAATTATAATACTAATTCTGACCACGAGCTAGCAATCTACATAATTCTTTACATATGCACACCTCATTTCTCAAATACGCATGTCAATTAATCAGTACAAGTCTACGTACTAACGATTCTAGTAATGAAGTATACATACTGCTCGTAATTCCAATTACAACGCAGTAATAATCTGCAACAATCGCGCAAATAACGTATTGACCTTTGCGAAACTTTGTCTTTCTAAGAGTTTAGCATCCAAATCACGAGTGGCTTCCTCGGAGTTTTGCTTTATAGACTTTTCAGCACGATGTTTGGGCAATGACTGAGTTCCTAGCTTCAAAAGTACTAAGTTAAATTCGGATTGGAAATGATGACCACACTCTGTCTTAATTCCGATTGTATGTCGATTCAATCCTGTTCTTTTCAACTTAGCAGACAATGCCCCCTGGTCGTCTGTCAACATAGTGAGAGTTACGACACCAATAAGGATCTTCTATTCTTGAACAAAGCTTTCAACGTCCATGTGCGACTTTTTACGCCTGTCATTTCATGAAAACCCATTACAAATCTGGGTTCTCGTACCTTCCAACTATAGAAGCGGAGACTAACAAATAGACCTGGCTTCTAACTATTTCTCTGTTCCCTTGACTTACACCATCTCAGGCAGAGCAACGTGACAAAAGGAAGTTACAATTAACTTCCAGTGACCTTACCGTTTCACATTTAGTAGTTAATATAAGTAGTCCCCTTCCGAGGCATATCTATAACTTTCTTACCTGTAATTTCTTAAAACTCCAAATCAATCATTACCTAGCATTTCTTGAAATCCCAAATAAATCCTTACCTAGCATGAAACCCCAAATCAAAAATTGCCAAGCATTTCTTAAAATAAAACCTTATATGTCATCTCTTGAAAGCCCAAGCAATTATTACCTGTCACCCCAAGTCAGCAGTTACCTGTCATTTGATGAAAACCCAAATCAATCCTTACCTGTCATTTTTTACACAAATATTTTTTTACATTCACCCCATTCCCATTCCTTAAAGGCACCCTATTGATAATGTCCCGGGTAGTGAAATAAACCGGAAGTGCTATGCTGAAACACAGTCATACATGCAAACATACGCTTTCACCACTTTAGTTTATAACGATTCTTTTTCCATAGTAAAAGCTTTCTGTAATACTCTTAACGTTAATTTGAAAATGGGAATAATTGTTAAGCCAATATAAGTGACTAGCATGGGCAACTCACGTTTAGCCTGAATGCTTGTCAGGCATGCATCTGTGGTGCGGCAGATGATACCTCCAGGAATTAAGGAAAACCCAGGAAGCAGTGCCAAATGACCCGATGCATGCTGAGCTGCACCAATGTTCAAAGATAGTTGTCTCTTATTTCTTCCTATCTTCCCATCACTCTGTCAGCATATTTTTCCTCGCTAGACACGCGGGATATTGTTGGCCAAGACATTCGCAGTACTCGTACTTGCTGAAGCAGCAGTTAGGTCGTAAAATGGGCAATATGCCAAAACTGATAAATAACTTAACTTTCCAACCTGGATATTTTGATGAATGAAAAATAATAGTAAAATTGCGAGCCAACTGAGAATGATAAAGATTCTGACAAATTCCATAGATTAAGATTCGACTCCGAACATTCTGGCAGAAAGATTGCATTATTGAATCTCAATTCGATGGTTAAAGTTTTTTTTCCTTATATGTTTCATATACTTAAAAAGAATAAAATAAAAATTTCCCACTAGCTGAAAAATTAATATGACTTGACAATACGAGCCAGTAATGTTTCAAAATTTCCAAATTTCTCATTTAATAATGGTAATGAAGGACTTCAGATTATTATGTCTTGTTTTGGTTGCGATATCATTCAGAAGTAATAAGAGCTACATGTTTTTCTCGGGGACCCAATTAGGTAGTCGACCAGTTTGAATTTAACAAGTTTTTCTCGGGAACCAATTAGGTAGTCGACCCTTTTGAATTTAACATATGTTTTTCTCGGGGACCCAATTAGGCAGTTGACCTGATTAAATTTAACATCTTTTTCTCGGGACCCAATTCGTTTGTCGACCCAATTGAATTTAACATGTTTTTTGGGGGGACTAAATTAGGTAGTCGACCCGTTTGAATTAAACATATTTTTCTTGGCGACCTAATTTTGTAGTCAGTTTGAATTTAACATGTTTTTCTCGGGGACCCAATTCGGTAGTCGAGCCGTTTGAATTTAGCATGTTTTTCTCGGGACCCAATTAGGTAGTCGACCCGTTCGAATTTAACATAATAGGAAGATAGAAACGAGATCATTTCACTTCAAATAATTTATCAATGCATAAAATGCAGTGATATTTGTGACATTTGGGCTGTGTCAGTAATTAAAAATTGTCCAGCACATTAAAGGAACATAAATGTTGTCTAAATATTGTCATTGAAATTCCTATATAGTGACGAGTTAAGTTTGAAAAGGAGAAGTGACGAGTTCAGGGTAAAGGACTAGGAAGTCCAAGAAGAATGAGGTAGTCGGAATAGAAAGACTCGAAGAAATTGGAAATATTGGAACACGGTCGAGAGGAAGGTGATGCAATCAGCCGTGGAAATTGTGCTCTTTTCACCACTCGTTATTTTGATGAAATAAATCCAAATTAGACAATGCTATATGGGGTGTGTACATGCGGGACTGTCTTGCTGAAAATGTATACATGGCTACTGTTCATGATTGGATGATCCTATCAGCACTTGATTTTCACGAAAACTCCAGTGATATGTACCTGGTTCTCAATTCATCTGACCTTCCGCCTAGCTATGTCGAAAATCTTGTGAGCATTACTCTTCTGACCGCTCCAGTGGCCTAGTGTTTAGAACGTCCGTCTCGGATGCGGAGGTCAATGGTTTGATCCCCGGCCGAATCATACCAAAGACTTACAAAAATGGTACTAACAGCTGCTTCGTTTGACGCTCAGCAGTAAGAGGTTAGTGTTAGGACTGGTCGGCCTAGTGTCAGGATAATGTGACTGGGTGGGACATCATGCTACATGTCTGCGGCATGATGCCCCAGTGCTAGACATCACTATAAATTGCCACACTGCAGACATTGTAGTGATATGACTGAAACATTGTTAAAGCTACATTAAACATTCAAAGCACACACAAAGCACTCGCATTACACTTCTAGCATGAACGGTGTCATTGATACGGGGTTTCCACTCGAACACAATATGTAACAGGTTCTAATGAAAATCGCGAAATTTAACCACCACATTTTCAGTGATGCAGTTTTAAAACCAGACCGAAAAAAGTTCAGTCAATTTAGAAGAATATACTTCACTGGGAGTGTGAGCACAGTGAATCGTGCTTACAGAATGAATTTTTACTTCAAAAAATTTATTTAGCTGCCTTCTAATAAATAATTAAGTTGATAACCCGCACTATGATATTGACTTTTAGGTTAAAGGTCATGACCAATTGTTTAGATAACATGGACTGCGAGCTTGATAAACCAGCAAGAATTAATGAATGTTTATTAATTCATTTTTGTGGATATATCTAATGAATACCTATAATAATGTCATTTCAATAGCTTAGACACACACAAAACACACACACACACAGACACATTAGGCCAAATTAAGCATTGATTTTGTCTGAAACAAATAATTTTAATGGCCTTCTAGCGATACGGTTATCTTGTGAACATGTTAACGTAAGCGTGTAAGAACATATTTATTTTTACCAATTTGGTTTAGCTGGAGCTTTTAAGAAAGAAAACAGACATGGTATTAATGCCTAGCAACCAAAGAGAATAAAAAGAAAAAGAAACGTGCATAACTTGAATTCCTGAAATTTTCTTTTGACAATTTCAAAAGTGTATGTATCAGTGGAAGAAAGAACAAGATGGATGTTCCCATGCCAATATCGGAATATCTGCTTTAAGGAAGAGGAGTATTTTCCAACAAGTTACTATTTGTTACGTTTAATGGCAATTCAGATGTAAATATAGACACGGTTTCAAATTAATGCATAATTTAGAGATAAAAGTGTAATTGCTCGTGAAGAATGTGACCTATGCAACTTTGACAACAAATATAGTTCTATGACGCGTTTAGGGAATGTTCTTTGTTTTGGTTTCAAATTTATTGATGGTACGGACCCATCTTATGTACGTTTATATTGAGACAGATCACACTGGCACCGAATCTGTTCTTTGTATTCTTAACGGGCTACCTTTATTAAATGAATGGCGTCTTTGTACTACACAATGTGCTCTGGATTTAATTCCAATGTTTCTTCGTAAGATATCGGTGATCCTCTAAACTTTGGATAATTTTAACTTGTCAAAATGCTGACTGTGAGGTCAATTATACGCTAGATTCCCCTCCCCATTTTAACATTGTCTTGCCGGCAATACATTTATGCTCTTTGGTATTAATGTAGCGGATTTTCACGTATTTTTTACACATTGACGATTTTTATTCTATTGAAAATTTTTCTGGCAATTCATTATTTTTATATCGTCAAAATGTAGCCCATTATCAGAAGGCGGATCGGACCACATTGCAAATGAGAGAGGTCTAGTCGCCATCTGTATTCGTATCTTTTATGTGAGACAATTTGTCACTTATGTTCGGTTTGTTTTGTTGTGGTTCTATCTTATTTTGTTTTAAGAATTGTTTGCAATATTTGGAGATCACTTGCTAATTAATAAAACTTTTCAAGGGCTTTGCTGCAAAAGGTATTTTTAAAAACTGGCCAAACAGTCAAACACGATGAATCAGTTTTATAAATTCTTTTTGTTGCAACAGTGACCATAACTTATGCCTGATTAACATAATTTGTATACAACTAAAACACGTTTTGTAAAAAACATTATTGCAAACTGATTTTGAAAATTCATAACGAATTTAATAATGACAGTAACAGTCTCCATACCTATTTCATATTACTCAAGTAACAGACGCCATCCCTATGTCATATTACTCAAGTAACAGCCATCACACATATTTCGTGTCACTCAAGTTTATTTCGATGGGTGTTTGGTGTGTACTGGCAAGACGGTCATGATGTCAAAGTATATATTATTTTTTCTTTTAAACTTTTAGATCTGAAAATTAAATGGTTTTCGACACGCCCGACACGTGATTGTGATAAGTCTTATCTTCACAGTTTCATCAATTGTTTTTCTTTGTGCCATTCACTGTGATGCGGCAGAACATTTCTTTTTTAAATATGACAAAACAAATATGTTGGTGAGAGGTGTGTATGAGGATGATACCTCAAAGAAAGGTTACAGTCGAAGCCGTTTCGCTAAATACCGCGTCGTCAGACAAGTTTCAACCCCGTCCGAGATCACCAGGGGTACTACGTTTGGCTGTTATATGCACAGTTAAAGTGGAACTACTCATGGATGACTGTGGATGGAGTTGGGGAGGGGGCACAGATTTTCATCACTATCTGCTAAGCGTCTTTGTTCCAGTCCAATGTGAAACGATCCATGTCAGCCCTGAGTTACCACAGTTACTCTTGAATGGGTGGTTTGTATTCCTTGTCAGTGTTAACCTGTTTTGAGAGCTGCGTCAATACTCGATTGTCTATATCTGGACTGACAGACGGTTTTGATGATTCGAGGGTCTTGTCTATATCTACTACCTCCCCTGTGACTCTTCTCCCTAAGGCTGAGATCTAATTGCGAAAGTCAGGATGGTCAACGTGGCTGAAAGCCCAGACACATTTGTCTTGATGCTTAGGCTATCTCACCGAACAGTGTATATAGCAACAAAAGTAGGGAAAAGCTAATTTGTATGCTTGTGTACTAGACATTGGCATGAACGGGAGAATGAACACTGCTGACATTAAGCGCCAGAAGAATCAAAAGCGTGTCCCGTGTGCAAACACCACAATTTACGTGTAAACATATGAAGTAAGCTCCTCGGTTGGGATGATGATAGTGTTGTGGCTATTGCTGAGGGGGAAACCACCAATTTTCTGCATTCTGACCTAGAGATAGAGGCACAAAGTATTTATCACAGCAGTTACGCTAGATAACATGGTATTGTCTGCAGTGAACGGCTTTTATGGCGAACCAACGCAGGTCGTGCTTGAACAGCCTACCTCCGGGCAAAGAATGTCAATATGTGGGCGACATTGATGGCTCTATGATAATTTCCTCACTGCTAAAAATGGGTCAGATCCGGGTAAAACCCTCGAGTGTCTTATTTGCTCTAGTCTTTTAATTTGGGGGTTAGGATGTACTCAAGAATATTTACAGGAATCTGTTTCCGTCTAAGCCGAGGATTGTAAAACCTTTATTTCTGCATTCGCGAAGTCTTCCAAAGTTAAAAGTTCACCCCCTTCCCAACAATGTAGTCAAGATTACCTAGAGCAGCGAAATGCAAATAAATGCAAGCGAATGGGCGCCTGTGTGAGTCACGGTTATATACCTCAAATTCGAATATAGATGCAAGTGAATTAAGATAAATATTGTTAAAAGGGTCAGCGAACGTAATGCTTTACCGCCCGGTAACATCACTGAAGTACGCAGACAAGCAAGGAACGAATGTAAGCATATTTGCACAAGGCAGTTCATATTATAGTAGCTTTTGCAAAATAAAAGTCAAGATCACAACAGACATTCAGTAAACATTAATTATCAGTCGTAGAAGACCAGGGCACTTGATCTAGCATTGTTACCTATACGACCTTTTTACTCTCAAGTTCGTCGAGTTTGAAGACATCGCTAACAATGATTATCCGATACGGCAGACAGAGGGAGGACATTTTGGCATAACTAACAAAATTTTGTCATTATTACACGACCAACGGAGTGCTCGCGAGCACCTGTTGCTACCGGCGAGGCTTCTGAGATGGTTCACAGCCTCTCCCATTCACACATTTGCTACCAAGTAAACAAGATTTTACACGCAGATGCGGTGCCCCCTTCCATTACAAATGGGCTAGCACACGCTTAAAAAAGCAGCGCCATGGTTTCCTACAAACACTTTTGCAATAGGTTTTTGTGTGTATATAACGTCTGATAGGCGGCAGAAGCACAACGAGAGGTATTGGCATGAAATGCAGCTTCAGTGTCAACAGCAGCTATAAGCTGCTCCCTTGTGGTGTAAAGAGGCTGAAGTATACGCGTGAAACTATTCAAGAAAGGACAAAGTTTGTTACTTGACACAGGACAGACCTAGCCGGAGGGGAAGGGACAAAAACTGCCTAATTTACCTTCTGCAGGATACTTTCAACAGCACGTTTGGGCGATACTTGGCACTCAAACCCAGACGCTGGCCTGAATAGCATTTAACGTTCAGAAACAGTTTCTCGCAAAACAAGAGGAAAATTAATCCGGTAGAGTGACCGCATGCAAGAGGCCAGCGTCTCTAATGAAACAGAGATGTACGTCATCATATGGAAAGCAGCGGAATACGTCCGGTTGCGGACAGTGGCTGGGTCCAATGCAACACTTTTAAGGCCTTTGATGCATTGGACCCAGACACTATCTGCAGACGGGCTTAAAAGAATATTTGTCGTGTACTGGCTCTATCTGTGTGACATCATGTTATGCTGATTTATTTTTATTTACGTTCTTCTCATTGAGTTAAAGAGCAATGATCCTTGATGATGTCCACAAAAGCCCACAGTTTGATGTAGAAAGCTCTCTGTAATGTGGTAGAACTTGGTTTAAGGTTAACGTTGTCAACAGTACAGGTAACGGAGAGGCCCCATTCGAAATTCTGGCAGGGGTCGGACTAGGATAAACTGCTTCCGTGTCAAACCTCAGCTAAGTAGCTCATTTCGAAATTCAGATGTTTTTTAAAGATGCCTTTCTTGCGAATTTTACCATGGAAAATTTGGGGGGCGGGGGGAGATCATCCTTTATCTTGAGTAGCATTTCATATTGGTTGTGAAAGTAATGTGGACGAAGTGCATACGTAAAATCAGTGTGTGATGTGATCACACGAATCTTTTAATTGACCCAGAAACGGGATTTTGAGCCGTGTAGCTTTTCATCAGCTGTTCTATGCAATTAGGCTGTACAAAAAGCAGTGGCATTTTTGGTGCGTGTAATGCTCTATATCTAGGAATCCATATGTGACTGGAACTTTACTCTGAATTTAGGTTGGATAAATGCATGCATGTAATATAAATGATAAATAATGGTGATATGACCCGGCGGCTGCACCCGTCTTTCTTTTTAAAATAATCTGATACAATTATCTTTCCTCCTGTTCCTCATAAATTGCCATTTCTTCCCATATTAGAGATATACATCCACCCAACATTTTAACTGATGCTGGTGGATAAATGAATAATCTCCACGCTTAGTGCTTCATCATCCACACTCGGATCGTACATAATGATAACGAATAACAGGTGAAACATGTGCCACACTGTGTCACAGAATTAGAAAGAAAATAAAGAAAGAAACGTTATTTTTGTCTAAGAAATATATTATTATTTGTGTTATGCACGCTTATGGCGCTGTTTGGGATTAACGGGTGGGTTTTTTCAGACGAGCGACGAAACAAACATATGTCTCGCGCCGCCGTAAACTACTTGCGGCTGCAAACATCATTTATCACGATATGCACGGGTATTTTACTGTGAATATTACTCACTGACCTTTGAAATAAGCAAGATTAAGGTGAGAAGAGCACGTATTTTCACGTGGTATTTCTAAAAGCCATAGGGGTGAGTGTTAAATTTATTTTATTTGATATGTGTAGATAGTTGTGTTTCTATTGCAATATCGTGTAATAATTCATTTATTACAACGCATATTTGAAACGTTGTGAATTGTGAATTTCTAGTTGTTTTTAAGACTTTGATGTATAAGTATTTTCCAGAAATCATTATTATTATCAGTTTGGTTTTATTGTAGCTTACATACAAGATTACAAGGTTAAAGATTACGAGGTGGTTACGTGGTTACGACGTTACGTGGTTACGAGGTGATGTAACGAGCTATCTAGATGTCTATATGTATGTACGTACGTCTGTACATGTGATGAAGCCACGACTGTAGATGTAGCTAATACCAGGGTGCTGTATGCTGTCTGTACGTCTGAACACGGTCTTCAATCACACTATCTTCAATCACACTGTCTTCAATCATTCTATCAGTGTCTTCAATCAGACTGTCTTCAATCACACTGTCTTCAATCACACTGTCTTCAATCACACTGTCTTCAATCATTATATCAGTGTCTTCAATCATTATATCAGTGTCTTCAATCATTATATCAGTGTCTTCAATCACACTGTCTTCATCAGTCTATCAATGTCTTCAATCACACTGTCATCAATCATTATATCAGTGTCTTCAATCACACTGTCTTCATCAGTCTATCAATGTCTTCAATCACACTGTCATCAATCATTATATCAGTGTCTTCAATCAGACTGTATTCAATCATTCTATCAGTGTCTTCAATCAGACTGTATTCAGTCATTCTATCAGTGTCTTCAGTCACACTGTCATCAATCATTATATCAGTGTCTTCAATCACACTGTCATCAATCATTATATCAGTGTCTTCAATCACACTGTCTTCAATCACCCTATCAGTGTCTTCAATCAGACTGTATTCAGTCATTCTATCAGTGTCTTCAGTCACACTGTCATCAATCATTCTATCAGTGTCTTCAATCACACTGTCTTCAATCACCCTATCAGTGTCTTCAATCAGACTGTATTCAGTCATTATATCAGTGTCATCAGTCACACTGTCATCAATCACTATATCAATGTCTTCAATCATTCTATCAGTGTCTTCAATCACACTGTCTTCAATCACCCTATCAGTGTCTTCAATCAGACTGTATTCAATCATTCTATCAGTGTCTTCAATCACACTGTCTTCAATCATTCTATCAGTGTATTCAATCACATTGTCTTCAATCAGACTGTCTTCATCAGTCTATCAATGTCTTCAATCACACTGTCATCAATCATTATATCAGTGTCTTCAATCACACTGTCTTCATCAGTCTATCAATGTCTTCAATCACACTGTCATCAATCATTATATCAGTGTCTTCAATCATTATATCAGTGTCTTCAATCACACTGTCTTCATCAGTCTATCAATGTCTTCAATCACACTGTCATCAATCATTATATCAGTGTCTTCAATCACACTGTCTTCATCAGTCTATCAATGTCTTCAATCACACTGTCATCAATCATTATATCAGTGTCTTCAATCAGACTGTATTCAATCATTCTATCAGTGTCTTCAATCAGACTGTATTCAGTCATTCTATCAGTGTCTTCAGTCACACTGTCATCAATCATTATATCAGTGTCTTCAATCACACTGTCATCAATCATTATATCAGTGTCTTCAATCACACTGTCTTCAATCACCCTATCAGTGTCTTCAATCAGACTGTATTCAGTCATTCTATCAGTGTCTTCAGTCACACTGTCATCAATCATTCTATCAGTGTCTTCAATCACACTGTCTTCAATCACCCTATCAGTGTCTTCAATCAGACTGTATTCAGTCATTATATCAGTGTCATCAGTCACACTGTCATCAATCACTATATCAATGTCTTCAATCATTCTATCAGTGTCTTCAATCACACTGTCTTCAATCACCCTATCAGTGTCTTCAATCAGACTGTATTCAATCATTCTATCAGTGTCTTCAATCACACTGTCTTCAATCATTCTATCAGTGTATTCAATCACATTGTCTTCAATCAGACTGTCTTCATCAGTCTATCAATGTCTTCAATCACACTGTCATCAATCATTATATCAGTGTCTTCAATCACACTGTCTTCATCAGTCTATCAATGTCTTCAATCACACTGTCATCAATCATTATATCAGTGTCTTCAATCAGACTGTATTCAATCATTCTATCAGTGTCTTCAATCAGACTGTATTCAGTCATTCTATCAGTGTCTTCAGTCACACTGTCATCAATCATTATATCAGTGTCTTCAATCACACTGTCATCAATCATTATATCAGTGTCTTCAATCACACTGTCTTCAATCACCCTATCAGTGTCTTCAATCAGACTGTATTCAGTCATTCTATCAGTGTCTTCAGTCACACTGTCATCAATCATTCTATCAGTGTCTTCAATCACACTGTCTTCAATCACCCTATCAGTGTCTTCAATCAGACTGTATTCAGTCATTATATCAGTGTCTTCAGTCACACTGTCTTCAATCAGACTGTATTCAGTCATTATATCAGTGTCATCAGTCACACTGTCATCAATCACTATATCAATGTCTTCAATCATTCTATCAGTGTCTTCAATCACACTGTCTTCAATCACCCTATCAGTGTCTTCAATCAGACTGTATTCAATCATTCTATCAGTGTCTTCAATCACACTGTCTTCAATCATTCTATCAGTGTATTCAATCACATTGTCTTCAATCAGACTGTCTTCATCAGTCTATCAATGTCTTCAATCACACTGTCATCAATCATTATATCAGTGTCTTCAATCACACTGTCTTCATCAGTCTATCAATGTCTTCAATCACACTGTCATCAATCATTATATCAGTGTCTTCAATCAGACTGTATTCAATCATTCTATCAGTGTCTTCAATCAGACTGTATTCAGTCATTCTATCAGTGTCTTCAGTCACACTGTCATCAATCATTATATCAGTGTCTTCAATCACACTGTCATCAATCATTATATCAGTGTCTTCAATCACACTGTCTTCAATCACCCTATCAGTGTCTTCAATCAGACTGTATTCAGTCATTCTATCAGTGTCTTCAGTCACACTGTCATCAATCATTCTATCAGTGTCTTCAATCACACTGTCTTCAATCACCCTATCAGTGTCTTCAATCAGACTGTATTCAGTCATTATATCAGTGTCATCAGTCACACTGTCATCAATCACTATATCAATGTCTTCAATCATTCTATCAGTGTCTTCAATCACACTGTCTTCAATCACCCTATCAGTGTCTTCAATCAGACTGTATTCAATCATTCTATCAGTGTCTTCAATCACACTGTCTTCAATCATTCTATCAGTGTATTCAATCACATTGTCTTCAATCAGACTGTCTTCATCAGTCTATCAATGTCTTCAATCACACTGTCATCAATCATTATATCAGTGTCTTCAATCACACTGTCTTCATCAGTCTATCAATGTCTTCAATCACACTGTCATCAATCATTATATCAGTGTCTTCAATCATTATATCAGTGTCTTCAATCACACTGTCTTCATCAGTCTATCAATGTCTTCAATCACACTGTCATCAATCATTATATCAGTGTCTTCAATCACACTGTCTTCATCAGTCTATCAATGTCTTCAATCACACTGTCATCAATCATTATATCAGTGTCTTCAATCAGACTGTATTCAATCATTCTATCAGTGTCTTCAATCAGACTGTATTCAGTCATTCTATCAGTGTCTTCAGTCACACTGTCATCAATCATTATATCAGTGTCTTCAATCACACTGTCATCAATCATTATATCAGTGTCTTCAATCACACTGTCTTCAATCACCCTATCAGTGTCTTCAATCAGACTGTATTCAGTCATTCTATCAGTGTCTTCAGTCACACTGTCATCAATCATTCTATCAGTGTCTTCAATCACACTGTCTTCAATCACCCTATCAGTGTCTTCAATCAGACTGTATTCAGTCATTATATCAGTGTCATCAGTCACACTGTCATCAATCACTATATCAATGTCTTCAATCATTCTATCAGTGTCTTCAATCACACTGTCTTCAATCACCCTATCAGTGTCTTCAATCAGACTGTATTCAATCATTCTATCAGTGTCTTCAATCACACTGTCTTCAATCATTCTATCAGTGTATTCAATCACATTGTCTTCAATCAGACTGTCTTCATCAGTCTATCAATGTCTTCAATCACACTGTCATCAATCATTATATCAGTGTCTTCAATCACACTGTCTTCATCAGTCTATCAATGTCTTCAATCACACTGTCATCAATCATTATATCAGTGTCTTCAATCAGACTGTATTCAATCATTCTATCAGTGTCTTCAATCAGACTGTATTCAGTCATTCTATCAGTGTCTTCAGTCACACTGTCATCAATCATTATATCAGTGTCTTCAATCACACTGTCATCAATCATTATATCAGTGTCTTCAATCACACTGTCTTCAATCACCCTATCAGTGTCTTCAATCAGACTGTATTCAGTCATTCTATCAGTGTCTTCAGTCACACTGTCATCAATCATTCTATCAGTGTCTTCAATCACACTGTCTTCAATCACCCTATCAGTGTCTTCAATCAGACTGTATTCAGTCATTATATCAGTGTCTTCAGTCACACTGTCTTCAATCAGACTGTATTCAGTCATTATATCAGTGTCATCAGTCACACTGTCATCAATCACTATATCAATGTCTTCAATCATTCTATCAGTGTCTTCAATCACACTGTCTTCAATCACCCTATCAGTGTCTTCAATCAGACTGTATTCAATCATTCTATCAGTGTCTTCAATCACACTGTCTTCAATCATTCTATCAGTGTATTCAATCACATTGTCTTCAATCAGACTGTCTTCATCAGTCTATCAATGTCTTCAATCACACTGTCATCAATCATTATATCAGTGTCTTCAATCACACTGTCTTCATCAGTCTATCAATGTCTTCAATCACACTGTCATCAATCATTATATCAGTGTCTTCAATCAGACTGTATTCAATCATTCTATCAGTGTCTTCAATCAGACTGTATTCAGTCATTCTATCAGTGTCTTCAGTCACACTGTCATCAATCATTATATCAGTGTCTTCAATCACACTGTCATCAATCATTATATCAGTGTCTTCAATCACACTGTCTTCAATCACCCTATCAGTGTCTTCAATCAGACTGTATTCAGTCATTCTATCAGTGTCTTCAGTCACACTGTCATCAATCATTCTATCAGTGTCTTCAATCACACTGTCTTCAATCACCCTATCAGTGTCTTCAATCAGACTGTATTCAGTCATTATATCAGTGTCTTCAGTCACACTGTCTTCAATCAGACTGTATTCAGTCATTATATCAGTGTCATCAGTCACACTGTCATCAATCACTATATCAATGTCTTCAATCATTCTATCAGTGTCTTCAATCACACTGTCTTCAATCACCCTATCAGTGTCTTCAATCAGACTGTATTCAATCATTCTATCAGTGTCTTCAATCACACTGTCTTCAATCATTCTATCAGTGTATTCAATCACATTGTCTTCAATCACACTGTCTTCAACCACACTGTCTTCATTAGTCTATCAATGTCTTAACTCACACTGTCATCAATCATTCTATCAGTGTCTTCAATCACACTGTCTTCAATCACCCTATCAGTGTCTTCAATCAGACTGTATTCAATCATTCTATCAGTGTCTTCAATCACACTGTCTTCAATCATTCTATCAGTGTATTCAATCACATTGTCTTCAATCACACTGTCTTCAACCACACTGTCTTCATTAGTCTATCAATGTCTTAACTCACACTGTCATCAATCATTCTATCAGTGTCTTCAATTACACTGTCTTCAATCACCCTATCAGTGTCTTCAATCAGACTGTATTCAATCATTCTATCAGTGTCTTCAATCACACTGTCTTCAATCATTCTATCAGTGTATTCAATCACATTGTCTTCAATCACACTGTCTTCAACCACACTGTCTTCATTAGTCTATCAATGTCTTAACTCACACTGTCATCAATCATTCTATCAGTGTCTTCAATCACACTGTCTTCAATCATTATATCAGTGTCTTCAATCAGACTGTATTCAATCATTCTATCAGTGTATTTAATCACACTGTCTTCATTAGTCTATCAATGTCTTAACTCACACTGTCATCAATCATTCTATCAGTGTCTTCAATCACACTGTCTTCAATCATTCTATCAGTGTATTCAATCACATTGTCTTCAATCACACTGTCTTCAACCACACTGTCTTCATTAGTCTATCAATGTCTTAACTCACACTGTCATCAATCATTCTATCAGTGTCTTCAATCACACTGTCTTCAATCATTATATCAGTGTCTTCAATCAGACTGTATTCAATCATTCTATCAGTGTATTTAATCACACTGTCTTCATTAGTCTATCAATGTCTTAACTCACACTGTCATCAATCATTCTATCAGTGTCTTCAATCACACTGTCTTCAATCATTCTATCAGTGTATTCAATCACATTGTCTTCAATCACACTGTCTTCAACCACACTGTCTTCATTAGTCTATCAATGTCTTAAATCACACTGTCATCAATCATTCTATCAGTGTCTTCAGTCACACTGTCTCAATCATTCTATCAGTGTATTCAATCACATTGTCTTCAATCACACTGTCTTCAACCACACTGTCTTCATTAGTCTATCAATGTCTTAAATCACACTGTCATCAATCATTCTAACAGTGTCTTCAGTCACACTGTCTCAATCATTCTATCAGTGTCTTCAATCACATTGTCTTCAATCACACTGTCTTCAACCACACTGTCTTCATTAGTCTATCAATGTCTTAAATCACACTGTCATCAATCATTCTATCAGTGTCTTCAATCACACTGTATTCAATCATTATATTAGTGTCTTCAATCACACTGTCTTCATCAGTCTATCAATGTTTTCAATCACACTGTCATCAATCACTCTATCAGTGTCTTCAATCAGACTGTATTCAATCATTCTATCAGTGTCTTCAATCAGACTGTATTCAGTCATTCTATCAGAGTCTTCAGTCACACTGTCATCAATCATTATATCAGTGTCTTCAATCACACTGTCATCAATCATTATATCAGTGTCTTCAATCACACTGTCTTCAATCACCCTATCAGTGTCTTCAATCAGACTGTATTCAGTCATTCTATCAGTGTCTTCAGTCACACTGTCATCAATCATTCTATCAGTGTCTTCAATCACACTGTCATCAATCATTATATCAGTGTCTTCAATCACACTGTCTTCAATCACTCTATCAGTCTTCAATCAGACTGTATTCAGTCATTCTATCAGTGTCTTCAGTCACATTGTCATCAGTCATTATATCAGTGTCTTCAAACACACTGTCTTCAATCACCCTATCAGTGTCTTCAATCAGACTGTATTCAGTCATTCTAACAGTGTCTTCAGTCACACTGTCTTCAATCATTCTATCAGTGTATTCAATCACACTGTCTCAATCATTCTATCAGTGTCTTCAATCACATTGTCTTTAATCACATTGTCTTCAATCACACTGTCTTCAACCACACTGTCTTCATTAGTCTATCAATGTCTTAAATCACACTGTCATTAATCATTCTATCAGTGTCTTCAATCACACTGTATTCAATCATTATATTAGTGTCTTCAATCACACTGTCTTCATCAGTCTATCAATGTCTTCAATCACACTGTCATCAATCATTCTATCAGTGTCTTCAATCAGACTGTATTCAATCATTCTATCAGTGTCTTCAATCAGACTGTATTCAGTCATTCTATCAGTGTCTTCAGTCACACTGTCATCAATCATTATATCAGTGTCTTCAATCACACTGTCTTCAATCACCCTATCAGTGTCTTCAATCAGACTGTATTCAGTCATTCTATCAGTGTCTTCAGTCACACTGTCATCAATCATTATATCAGTGTCTTCAATCACACTGTCATCAATCATTATATCAGTGTCTTCAATCACACTGTCTTCAATCACCCTATCAGTGTCTTCGATCAGACTGTATTCAGTCATTCTATCGGTGTCTTCAGTCATACTGTCATCAATCATTCTATCAGTGTCTTCAATCACACTGTCATCAATCATTATATCAGTGTCTTCAATCACACTGTCTTCAATCACTCTATCAGTGTCTTCAATCAGACTGTATTCAGTCATAATATCAGTGTCTTCAGTCACATTGTCATTAGTCGTTATATCAGTGTCTTCAATCACACTGTCTTCAATCACCCTATCAGTGTCTTCAATCAGACTGTATTCAGTCATTCTAACAGTGTCTTCAGTCACACTGTCTCAATCATTCTATCAGTGTCTTCAATCACATTGTCTTCAATCACACTGTCTTCAACCACACTTTCTTCATTAGTCTATCAATGTCTTAAATCACACTGTCATCAATCATTCTATCAGTGTCTTCAATCACACTGTATTCAATCATTATATCTGTGTCTTCAGTCACACTGTCATCAATCACTATATCAATGTCTTCAATCACACTGTCTTCAATCATTATATCAGTGTCTTCAATTACACTGTCTTCAATCATTATATCAGTGTCTTCAATCACACAGTATTCAATCATTCTATCAGTGTCTTCAATCACACTGTCATCAATCATTCTATCAGTATATTCAATCACACTGTCATCAATCAATATATCAGTGTCTTCAATCACACTGTCTTCAGTCATTCTATCAGTGTCTTCAATGACACTTGTCTTCAACCGTCTATCAGTGTCTTCAATCACACTGTCATCAATCATTATATCAGTGTCTTAAATCACACTGTCTTCAATCATTATATCAGTGTCTTCAATTACACTGTCTTCAATCATTATATCAGTGTCTTCAATCAGACTGTATTCAATCATTCTATCAGTGTCTTCAATCACACTGTCATCAATCATTCTATCAGTATATTCAATCACACTGTCATCAATCAATATATCAGTGTCTTCAATCACACTGTCTTCAGTCATTCTATCAGTGTCTTCAATGACACTTGTCTTCAACCGTCTATCAGTGTCTTCAATCACACTGTCATCAATCATTATATCAGTGTCTTAAATCACACTGTCTTCAATCATTCTATAAGTGTCTTCAATCACATTGTCTTTAATCACACTGTCTTCATTAGTCTATCAATGTCTTAAATCATACTGTCATCAATCATTCTATCAGTGTCTTCAATCACACTGTCATCAATCATTCTATCAGTGTCTTCAATTACACTGTATTCAATCATTCTATCAGTGTCTTCAATCACACTGTCATCAATCATTATATCAGTGTCTTCAATCACACTGTCATCAATCATTCTATCAGTGTCTTCAATCAGACTGTCTTCAATCACCCTATCAGTGTCTTCAATCAGACTGTATTCAGTCATTCTATCAGTGTCTTCAGTCACACTGTCATCATTCATTCTATCAGTGTCTTCAATCACACTGTCATCAATCATTATATCAGTGTCTTCAAACACACTGTCTTCAATCACCCTATCAGTGTCTTCAATCAGACTGTATTCAGTCATTCTATCAGTGTCTTCAGTCACACTGTCATCAATCATTCTATCAGTACATTCAATCACACTGTCTTCAATCACCCTATCAGTGTCTTCAATCAGACTGTATTCAGTCATTCTAACTGTCTTCAGTCACACTGTCTTCAATCATTCTATCAGTGTCTTCAATCACATTGTCTTTAATCACATTGTCTTCAATCACACTGTCTTCAATCACACTGTCTTCATTAGTCTACCAATGTTTTAAATCACACTGTCATCAATCATTCTATCAGTGTCTTCAATCACACTGTATTCAGTCATTCTAACTGTCTTCAGTCACACTGTCTTCAATCATTCTATCAGTGTCTTCAATCACATTGTCTTTAATCACATTGTCTTCAATCACACTGTCTTCAATCACACTGTCTTCATTAGTCTACCAATGTTTTAAATCACACTGTCTTCAATCATTCTATCAGTGTCTTCAATCGCACTGTATTCAATCATTATATCCGTGTCTTCAGTCACACTGTCATCAATCATTATATCAACGTCTTCAATCACACTGTCTTCAATCACCCTATCAGTGTCTTCAATCACATTGTCTTTAATCACATTGTCTTCAATCACATTGTCTTCAATCACACTGTCTTCATTAGTCTATCAATGTCTTAAATCACACTGTCATCAATCAATATATCAGTGTCTCAATCACACTGTCTTCAGTCATTCTATCAGTGTCATCAATGACACTTGTCTTCAACAGTTTATCAGTGTCTTCAATCACACTGTCATCAATCATTATATCAGTGTCTTAAATCACACTGTCTTCAATCATTTTATCAGTGTCTTCAATCACATTGTCTTTAATCACACTGTCTTCATTAGTCTATCAATGTCTTAAATCACACTGTCATCAATCATTCTATAAGTGTCTTCAATCACATTGTCTTTAATCACACTGTCATCATTAGTCTATCAATGTCTTAAATCACACTGTCATCAATCATTCTATCAGTGTCTTCAATCACACTGTCATCAATCAATATATCAGTGTCTTCAATCACACTGTCTTCAGTCATTCTATCAGTGTCTTCAATGACACTTGTCTTCAACAGTCTATCAGTGTCTTCAATCACACTGTCATCAATCATTATATCAGTGTCTTAAATCACACTGTCTTCAATCATTCTATCAGTGTCTTCAATCACATTGTCTTTAATCACACTGTCTTCATTAGTCTATCAATGTCTTAAATCACACTGTCATCAATCATTCTATCAGTGTCTTCAATCACACTGTCATCAATCATTCTATCAGTGTCTTCAATTACACTGTCTTCAATCATTATATCAGTGTCTTCAATCAGACTGTATTCAATCATTCTATCAGTGTCTTCAATCACACTGTCATCAATCATTCTATCAGTATATTCAATCACACTGTCATCAATCAATATATCAGTGTCTTCAATCACACTGTCTTCAGTCATTCTATCAGTGTCTTCAATGACACTTGTCTTCAACAGTTTATCAGTGTCTTCAATCACACTGTCATCAATCATTATATCAGTGTCTTAAATCACACTGTCTTCAATCATTCTATCAGTGTCTTCAATCACACTGTCATCAATCATTCTATCAGTGTCTTCAATTACACTGTCTTCAATCATTATATCAGTGTCTTCAATCAGACTGTATTCAATCATTCTATCAGTGTCTTCAATCACACTGTCATCAATCATTCTATCAGTATATTCAATCACACTGTCATCAATCAATATATCAGTGTCTTCAATCACACTGTCATCAATCATTATATCAGTGTCTTAAATCACACTGTCTTCAATCATTCTATCAGTGTCTTCAATCACATTGTCTTTAATCACACTGTCTTCATTAGTCTATCAATGTCTTAAATCACACTGTCATCAATCATTCTATAAGTGTCTTCAATCACATTGTCTTTAATCACACTGTCATCATTAGTCTATCAATGTTTTAAATCACACTGTCATCAATCATTCTATCAGTGTCTTCAATCACACTGTCATCAATCAATATATCAGTGTCTTCAATCACACTGTCTTCAGTCATTCTATCAGTGTCTTCAATGACACTTGTCTTCAACAGTCTATCAGTGTCTTCAATCACACTGTCTTCAATCATTATATCAGTGTCTTCAATCAGACTGTACTCAATCATTCTATCAGTGTCTTCAATCACATTGTCTTTAATCACACTGTCTTCATAAGTCTATCAATGTCTTAAATCACACTGTCATCAATCATTCTATCAGTGTCTTCAATCACACTGTCATCAATCATTCTATCAGTGTCTTCAATTACACTGTCTTCAATCATTATATCAGTGTCTTCAATCAGACTGTACTCAATCATTCTATCAGTGTCTTCAATCACACTGTCATCAATCATTCTATCAGTATATTCAATCACACTGTCATCAATCAATATATCAGTGTCTTCAATCACACTGTCTTCAGTCATTATATCAGTGTCTTCAATGACACTTGTCTTCAACAGTCTATCAGTGTCTTCAATCACACTGTCATCAATCATTATATCAGTGTCTTAAATCACACTGTCTTCAATCATTCTATCAGTGTCTTCAATCACACTGTCATCAATCATTCTATCAGTGTCTTCAATTACACTGTCTTCAATCATTATATCAGTGTCTTCAATCAGACTGTATTCAATCATTCTATCAGTGTCTTCAATCACACTGTCATCAATCATTCTATCAGTATATTCAATCACACTGTCATCAATCAATATATCAGTGTCTTCAATCACACTGTCTTCTGTCATTCTATCTGTGTCTTCAATGACACTTGTCTTCAACAGTCTATCAGTGTCTTCAATCACACTGTCATCAATCATTATATCAGTGTCTTAAATCACACTGTCTTCAATCATTCTATCAGTGTCTTCAATCACATTGTCTTTAATCACACTGTCTTCATTAGTCTCTCAATGTCTTAAATCACACTGTCATCAATCATTCTATCAGTGTCTTCAATCACACTGTCATCAATCATTCTATCAGTGTCTTCAATCACACTGTCATCAATCATTATATCAGTGTCTTCAATCACACTGTCATCAATCATTATATCAGTGTCTTCAATCACACTGTCTTCAATCACCCTATCAGTGTCTTCAATCAGACTGTATTCAGTCATTCTATAAGTGTCTTCAGTCACACTGTCATCATTCATTCTATCAGTGTCTTCAATCACACTGTCATCAATCATTATATCAGTGTCTTCAATCACACTGCCTTCAATCACCCTATCAGTGTCTTCAATCAGACTGTATTCAGTCATTCTAACAGTGTCTTCAATCACACTGTCTTCAATCATTCTATCAGTGTCTTCAATCACATTGTCTTTAATCACAATGTCTTCAATCACACTGTCATCAATCATTATATCCGTGTCTTCAGTCACACTGTCATCAATCATTATATCAATGTCTTCAATCACACTGTCATCAATCATTCTATCAGTGTCTTCAATTACACTGTCTTCAATCATTATATCAGTGTCTTCAATCAGACTGTATTCAATCATTCTATCAGTGTCTTCAATCACACTGTCATCAATCATTCTATCAGTGTCTTCAATCACACTGTCATCAATCATTATATCAGTGTCTTCAATCACACTGTCTTCAGTCATTCTATCAGTGTCTTCAATGACACTTGTCTTCAACAGTCTATCAGTGTCTTCAATCACACTGTCATCAATCATTATATCAGTGTCTTAAATCACACTGTCTTCGATCATTCTATCAGTGTCTTCAATCACATTGTCTTTAATCACACTGTCTTCATTAGTCTATCAGTGTCTTAAATCATACTGTCATCAATCATTCTATCAGTGTCTTCAATGACACTGTCATCAATCATTCTATCAGTGTCTTCAATTACACTGTCATCAATCATTCTATTAGTGTCTTCAATCACACTGTCATCAATCAATATATCAGTGTCTCAATCACACTGTCTTCAGTCATTCTATCAGTGTCATCAATGACACTTGTCTTCAACAGTTTATCAGTGTCTTCAATCACACTGTCATCAATCATTATATCAGTGTCTTAAATCACACTGTCTTCAATCATTTTATCAGTGTCTTCAATCACATTGTCTTTAATCACACTGTCTTCATTAGTCTATCAATGTCTTAAATCACACTGTCATCAATCATTCTATAAGTGTCTTCAATCACATTGTCTTTAATCACACTGTCATCATTAGTCTATCAATGTCTTAAATCACACTGTCATCAATCATTCTATCAGTGTCTTCAATCACACTGTCATCAATCAATATATCAGTGTCTTCAATCACACTGTCTTCAGTCATTCTATCAGTGTCTTCAATGACACTTGTCTTCAACAGTCTATCAGTGTCTTCAATCACACTGTCATCAATCATTATATCAGTGTCTTAAATCACACTGTCTTCAATCATTCTATCAGTGTCTTCAATCACATTGTCTTTAATCACACTGTCTTCATTAGTCTATCAATGTCTTAAATCACACTGTCATCAATCATTCTATCAGTGTCTTCAATCACACTGTCATCAATCATTCTATCAGTGTCTTCAATTACACTGTCTTCAATCATTATATCAGTGTCTTCAATCAGACTGTATTCAATCATTCTATCAGTGTCTTCAATCACACTGTCATCAATCATTCTATCAGTATATTCAATCACACTGTCATCAATCAATATATCAGTGTCTTCAATCACACTGTCTTCAGTCATTCTATCAGTGTCTTCAATGACACTTGTCTTCAACAGTTTATCAGTGTCTTCAATCACACTGTCATCAATCATTATATCAGTGTCTTAAATCACACTGTCTTCAATCATTCTATCAGTGTCTTCAATCACACTGTCATCAATCATTCTATCAGTGTCTTCAATTACACTGTCTTCAATCATTATATCAGTGTCTTCAATCAGACTGTATTCAATCATTCTATCAGTGTCTTCAATCACACTGTCATCAATCATTCTATCAGTATATTCAATCACACTGTCATCAATCAATATATCAGTGTCTTCAATCACACTGTCATCAATCATTATATCAGTGTCTTAAATCACACTGTCTTCAATCATTCTATCAGTGTCTTCAATCACATTGTCTTTAATCACACTGTCTTCATTAGTCTATCAATGTCTTAAATCACACTGTCATCAATCATTCTATAAGTGTCTTCAATCACATTGTCTTTAATCACACTGTCATCATTAGTCTATCAATGTTTTAAATCACACTGTCATCAATCATTCTATCAGTGTCTTCAATCACACTGTCATCAATCAATATATCAGTTTCTTCAATCACACTGTCTTCAGTCATTCTATCAGTGTCTTCAATGACACTTGTCTTCAACAGTCTATCAGTGTCTTCAATCACACTGTCTTCAATCATTATATCAGTGTCTTCAATCAGACTGTACTCAATCATTCTATCAGTGTCTTCAATCACATTGTCTTTAATCACACTGTCTTCATAAGTCTATCAATGTCTTAAATCACACTGTCATCAATCATTCTATCAGTGTCTTCAATCACACTGTCATCAATCATTCTATCAGTGTCTTCAATTACACTGTCTTCAATCATTATATCAGTGTCTTCAATCAGACTGTACTCAATCATTCTATCAGTGTCTTCAATCACACTGTCATCAATCATTCTATCAGTATATTCAATCACACTGTCATCAATCAATATATCAGTGTCTTCAATCACACTGTCTTCAGTCATTATATCAGTGTCTTCAATGACACTTGTCTTCAACAGTCTATCAGTGTCTTCAATCACACTGTCATCAATCATTATATCAGTGTCTTAAATCACACTGTCTTCAATCATTCTATCAGTGTCTTCAATCACACTGTCATCAATCATTCTATCAGTGTCTTCAATTACACTGTCTTCAATCATTATATCAGTGTCTTCAATCAGACTGTATTCAATCATTCTATCAGTGTCTTCAATCACACTGTCATCAATCATTCTATCAGTATATTCAATCACACTGTCATCAATCAATATATCAGTGTCTTCAATCACACTGTCTTCTGTCATTCTATCTGTGTCTTCAATGACACTTGTCTTCAACAGTCTATCAGTGTCTTCAATCACACTGTCATCAATCATTATATCAGTGTCTTAAATCACACTGTCTTCAATCATTCTATCAGTGTCTTCAATCACATTGTCTTTAATCACACTGTCTTCATTAGTCTCTCAATGTCTTAAATCACACTGTCATCAATCATTCTATCAGTGTCTTCAATCACACTGTCATCAATCATTCTATCAGTGTCTTCAATCACACTGTCATCAATCATTATATCAGTGTCTTCAATCACACTGTCATCAATCATTATATCAGTGTCTTCAATCACACTGTCTTCAATCACCCTATCAGTGTCTTCAATCAGACTGTATTCAGTCATTCTATAAGTGTCTTCAGTCACACTGTCATCATTCATTCTATCAGTGTCTTCAATCACACTGTCATCAATCATTATATCAGTGTCTTCAATCACACTGCCTTCAATCACCCTATCAGTGTCTTCAATCAGACTGTATTCAGTCATTCTAACAGTGTCTTCAATCACACTGTCTTCAATCATTCTATCAGTGTCTTCAATCACATTGTCTTTAATCACAATGTCTTCAATCACACTGTCATCAATCATTATATCCGTGTCTTCAGTCACACTGTCATCAATCATTATATCAATGTCTTCAATCACACTGTCATCAATCATTCTATCAGTGTCTTCAATTACACTGTCTTCAATCATTATATCAGTGTCTTCAATCAGACTGTATTCAATCATTCTATCAGTGTCTTCAATCACACTGTCATCAATCATTCTATCAGTGTCTTCAATCACACTGTCATCAATCATTATATCAGTGTCTTCAATCACACTGTCTTCAGTCATTCTATCAGTGTCTTCAATGACACTTGTCTTCAACAGTCTATCAGTGTCTTCAATCACACTGTCATCAATCATTATATCAGTGTCTTAAATCACACTGTCTTCGATCATTCTATCAGTGTCTTCAATCACATTGTCTTTAATCACACTGTCTTCATTAGTCTATCAGTGTCTTAAATCATACTGTCATCAATCATTCTATCAGTGTCTTCAATGACACTGTCATCAATCATTCTATCAGTGTCTTCAATTACACTGTCATCAATCATTCTATTAGTGTCTTCAATCACACTGTCATCAATCATTCTATCAGTGTCTTCAATTACACTGTCTTCAATCATTCTATCAGTGTCTTCAATCACACTGTCATCAATCATTATATCAGTGTCTTCAATCACACTGTCATCAATCATTCTATCAGTGTCTTCAATCACACTATCATCAATCATTCTATCAGTGTCTTCAATCACATTGTCTTTAATCACACTGTCTTCATTAGTCTATCAATGTCTTAAATCACACTGTCATCAATCATTCTATCAGTGTCTTCAATCACACTGTCATCAATCATTCTATCAGTGTCTTCAATTCCACTGTCTTCAATCATTCTATCAGTGTCTTCAATCACACTGTCATCAATCATTCTATCAGTGTCTTCAATCACACTGTCATCAATCATTCTATCAGTGTCTTCAATCACACTGTCTTCAATCACCCTATCAGTGTCTTCAATCAGACTGTATTCAGTCATTCTATCAGTGTCATCAGTCACACTGTCATCATTCATTCTATCAGTGTCTTCAATCACACTGTCATCAATCATTATATCAGTGTCTTCAATCACACTGTCTTCAATCACCCTATCAGTGTCTTCAATCAGACTGTATTCAGTCATTCTATCATTGTCTTCAGTCACACTGTCATCAATCATTCTATCAGTACATTCAATCACACTGTCTTCAATCACCCTATCAGTGTCTTCAATCAGACTGTATTCAGTCATTCTATCAGTGTCTTCAGTC
Organism: Unio pictorum; assembly: GCA_030141615.1. NCBI lineage: Eukaryota > Metazoa > Mollusca > Bivalvia > Unionida > Unionidae > Unio > Unio pictorum. The sequence continues at coordinate 921,791 of JARLTB010000274.1, read as the reverse complement.
ACACAGTCATCAATCATTCTATCAGTACATTCAATCACACTGTCTTCAATCACCCTATCAGTGTCTTCGATCAGACTGTATTCAGTCATTCTAACAGTGTCTTCAGTCACACTGTCTTCAATCATTCTATCAGTGTCTTCAATCACACTGTCTTCAATCACACTGTCTTCAGTCACACTGTCTTCATTAGTCTATCAATGTCTTAAATCACACTGTCTTCATTCATTCTATCAGTGTATTCAATCACACTGTCATCAATCATTCTGTCAGTGTCTTCAGTCACACTGTCTTCATTAGTCTATCAATGTCTTCAATCAGACTGTATTCAATCATTATATCCGTGTCTTCAGTCACACTGTCATCAATCATTATATCAATGTCTTCAATCACACTGTCATCAATCATTCTATCAGTGTCTTCAATCACACTGTCATCAATCATTCTATCAGTGTCTTCAATCACACAGTATTCAATCATTACATCCGTGTCTTCAGTCACACTGTCATCAATCATTATATCAGTGTCTTCAATTACAATGTCTTCAATCATTCTATCAGTATCAGTGTCTTCAATCAGACTGTATTCAATCATTCTATCAGTGTCTTCAATCACACTGTCATCAATCATTCTATCAGTATATTCAATCACACTGTCATCAATCAATATATCAGTGTCTTCAATTACACTGTCTTCAGTCATTCTATCAGTGTCTTCAATCACACTGTCATCAATCATTATATCAGTGTCTTAAATCACACTGTCTTCAATCATTCTATCAGTGTCTTCAATCACATTGTCTTTAATCACACTGTCTTCATTAGTCTATCAATGTCTTAAATCACACTGTCATCAATCATTCTATCAGTGTCTTCAATCACACTGTCATCAGTCATTATATCAGTGTCTTCAATTACACTGTCTTCAATCATTCTATCAGTGTCTTCAATCACACTGTCATCAATCATTCTATCAGTGTCTTCAATCACACTATCATCAATCATTCTTTCAGTGTCTTCAATCACACTGTCATCAATCAATATATCAGTGTCTTCAATAACACTGTCTTCAAACATTCTATCAGTGTCTCAAATCACACTGTCTTCAATCATTCTATCAGTGTCTTTAATCACACTGTCATCAATCAATATATCAATGTCTCATTCACACTGTCTTCAATCATTTTATCAGTGTCTTCAATGACACTGTCTTCAATCATCCTTTCAGTCTCTTAAAAAACCCTATGAGCATTGAGACTTTCATGAAATAATGACTTCACCCTGTTTGCATCCGTACGAACAAAAGTACAACTTTGAATAAAGACAAACATGTTCATCCATAAGAGCAAATAATCAGCTTGTGGTATTTCTGAAGATTTTAAGTTGTTTCTAATTTTAGTTTGATCATTTTACTCGTCACAATAAATTTAAATAATCATTAATATCGTATATTTTTTCTGTATTGTATTAGTTCTGTATGACTAAGTACATTAACTATAAATTAAGTGTGTTTATATATGACAGTGTCATCATATATGAATTAATAAATTGTAACGGGGGTGCTGGCGGGTTATCAAAGTGTTATTAGTACAATATTGTACAAGGCCTGGTCAGAGGTATTGTGCAGCTAGGAAACAACACTTGAAGACCGCCTCCCACTAATTGTCGTTATCTAGAAGATGATCACTACGGTGTAATCTGCCCGGTCAGTGAATATAGTAATCTGAGATGGTACTTTGAACAAGACAATACACGAGCCCCCGTAAAGATAAAATATGAATTTAATTAAAAATACAATTAAGAAAAGAATGACACTGTGAATTACAATTTCTCTCGTTCTGAATACACTTAGTTCAGAAAAATACAAATACCGAAGCTTTAAAATAGTGGATACATTCATAAGAATCCAAACACTAATGAAAATAAATGAAGTTAGCCATTAATACTGAGAGTAAATTTCATCAAGGAATCGAATGTTCATTTAACATTGGACTGTTGGGTGATTCAAAATGACCTTTTTCGTCGACTGGTTTTTCTTTCTTTTCCCTGCGTGCGTCCGACTCCAGCTTGCCCTTTGATTGAACGGGAATTCCACACTCTGACTTCTTACTTCTTTTTTTTTTCTCTTTTCCTTTGACTTCCCGCTGATTCTCACTCTTGCCAAAATAAACTATTTTCCTTGTAAAAAGAAAGGGTAAAACGCCCTAAGTATCTCGTTACTTTCAAAGTTGAAATAGTAAGTCCATTTCCAGGTTCGAAAAATCAGATCTTACTATCAGGGTTATCATTTATACGGCTAACAAATACTGTACAGGTCTTCAGATCAATAGAGCTATACTGCTAATTATCGACCTCCGAATTCGGGAAAGTCATATATTCCCCTAAATCATTACGTAAAGTGAGGCAATATATCATAACACACAATCAATATTTACTAATATGATAAATTCAAATTAATGTAACACTTTCCAATCATAAATGTACACGGCGGGTTTTCTACACCACCCATTTACCTACCTAAGTATATAAGGTAAAAAATGTTAATTCAGAATTCAAAATACATTATTAAATCACTGTAAAACCGACTATCCATACAAAATATGAACACATCATGCATCTGTAACAAAGAAACATATCAAAGTACGTTATTAAATCAATGTAATACTGAACTATTTGTATCTTAGTATCGATACATTATGCATCTATGCCAAAGATAAACAGCATATACATTACATCATAATAAAGGTGAATTTGAGTTAAATACCTTGTGTTTTTGGCGTCTTACAATCGTTCCACATTCAGTTTAACTGGAACCCAATTTTTTACGAACGTCTGTCCTTCACGCTCGGAGTCTTGACTATGTAGTTTTTATTTCCTCTCTTGCAGAGGTCTTCCTAGACTGACTAACATCGTTTGATACGAAGTATATATTTCCCCGATTCTGGGGTCTGACACACCCCCTTCCCTATGCATTCGCCCAATCGGAATAAATGCTATTCTTACTGACCTTATGAAAACCGTCTATCAAGATGCCAAAAATGCCACTTAGGATCGAAATATCACCTTATCATTTGTCTCAATCATTTTTGAAAGCTCTGCATGAGTAATCATATAATTTTAACGTGTCAAACACTCAGTCCGTTTTCACTCTAATTATTGTAACAGTCTGACCGAGTTAAACTAACATTCTTTCCGATCCAAACTCTACTCCAAGACAGTTGATTGTCGGCTAGCCTACGAATTAATTACTGGATGTCGCTGACGAAAAATTTGGCACTTGACATAAATGTATCATGAATTAGTGTATTATTCTGAATTAGTGAATTAATAATTAATTCGTTGTTTGGGTTTTTTTTTTAACTAGTATTTTTTTCATGAATTTGTGTATTTATTATGCATTAATGAATGTAACATCAGTTAATGCATTTATTATAAATTATTTATTATGTATTATTATTAACTGGTGTTTATATTTTTAATTCGTGTTTATTATTTATAATTGGTGCATTTATTTTGAATTAGTTTATTTATTATCAATTAAATTTATGTATCATGAATTGGTGTATTTATTATGAATGTGTGATTTGATATGAGGATACCATATATTATAAATTAGTGTTTTTAATACGAAAGGAATGACGACAGAGCAAAAGCATTTTTAAATAAACACTGATTTATTCAACTGATTTTGAATCGCAGTTCAAGGTTATTCTTGGTATTACATCTATGTATACATATAATTTAAGAAAATGTTATCGAAAATAACGTGTCCGAAAAGCGATCACGAAATGGAATTTAAAAAAAAAATAAAACTCAATGCAGCAAGATGCATATAACAGGTGTTCTGTTGTAAATATGTATTACGTTGGAATGCACATGGGAATAATTACTGCATTAAAAGGCACCTCGGAATAATTACATCTTTTTTGGGGGTGTGGGTGGGGTGGACTTGTTTAGGATTACATAATTAGAACGAACCTTTAATAATTACAGCATTAAAAGGAACATAGTAGTAATTACAATATTAGAAGGTTCATCAGAATAATCACCCTGAGCTGAGAGAGGAATTTAAATAAATATTCTAATACAATTGTTCTGAAAAGGCGGGAAGTATTTTAAGAACAATAAAATGGACTTCATTCCTTTAATTAGTAGGGTTAGCCAAATCGGACGGGTGCTAAAGATTATTTGTAACAAATTGAAAGACTCTATCACACATTCCTTTATTGTAAAGTAATGATGCACTTAATTAAAATTCAATCTTTCTTCGAAACAGCGGCTATAGCTGTTGATTGATAAGCATCACTTACAAACAGTTCAGTAATCCGATAATGTGTCTTAACGTTTGGTGCATGACTGTAGATCGCAACGAGCTATAAATAGATTATTTATTTGTTTTCGTGTTCTATACTTTATACCCGTTGATGCGATTGGTGCAATTTACCACTTTATGATTCAATCAGATGGATTGTGTTGCGATGTATGTCACGTGAAAAAAAATATCACGTGGAAATGAATTGTCAACTATTCCACGAAAGGGTATAGTGATATATCGTCGTAGGAGAATCGAGTGATGTAGTTAAGGTTTTAGAAGAGAACAATTAATTCGTTCCTATCACCGATGTTTTTTTTTTTTTAAAAACAATCTACTTATATATTTCATGTTGTGTTGATATATAAGCTGAAAGGAATCGATTGTTCGGATTATTTGTTAGAATTACAAGGTGCTAATTGACTAGACTAAAATATTATTCTGGGATTATTGCGAAATCATTCAAAGAGGTTTTAAACAACGTCATTGGGATACATTCAGGTTGTTGGCACATCAGCATTTTCAAGAAAATGATGTATCAGCGCATTCGAGACCTGGAGTTTATTCAGAACACTATTCTTTTGGACGTGTGATAGAACTCTTGTGATAGAACTTTTAGGATTAGTTTGGATTTAATTCACAGTACTCTTAAGTTTGTCTTAAATTTTCATTTTTTAAATCAGAGAATTAAATTATTTCTTACGTTTTACAAAACACGGGGTTCTTGCTTCTTTCCGTTACTTAGTTTAAGACCATACAATCTTAAAATGTATTCCCAGATATTTTTTGTGGAACGTCAATAACGGAGTTTAGTATTTTAATAACAGTCAATAACCTCAAATTATATTAACTTTAACAAACTTTAACGAAAATATTGCCAAACTGTTCTGGTCAAGCAAACAAATAATGAACACTTCAGCAAAGACTGCCATGGTGGAGGTAAATCCTTATTATAGTAAAAACCTTTCCAAGAAAGTGAAATCAGAAACCTTTCTAAAATTTGTTTAGGCGAATATGCATAAAATATTTCTTACGTTCCCCCATTTTCTGATCAGTAATGAAAGGAAACATGTGCCACATACAAAATCTTAACAGCACAGCATTAAAGTCTAGAGGTAAATTTATGACGTTCCAAGGGAATGTTATAGTTATATCTTTGATAGTCCGTCAGCCTTAATTTAACTTACCCCTGCTGATAATAAAACTTTAAGTTATATGGTTGGAGGGCAAGAAACCAGCGAAACAGCTTTTGGTTCCTGTCCTTTAATTGATGTTTGGGATGTAGTCTGTTTTATACTGTGGATGCGACGCATTTTACCATATTAGGGATTCGATGAGACGAAAAGACGTTCCTTTTCTGCAATTGCATAACGATGCTCTCTTATTGTTGCATGTGTTCATGTCACTATTTATTTATCTACGATCGAGGCTGACTAAGGTCGGCGTCAATACAAATGTCGCTGGCAACTATCTGTAGAACTAATTCCTTTTAAAAGTTTGGAGCAACCATCACATGCTAAGGCAATTACTGCATCTTTCAGCTTATTAAATTAAATACATTCGTAGCAACTTGAGTTGTGTTATTCGCCGTTGTTTTTTTACTAGCTCGGTCAAAGACGTTACATGTTTTGAATAGTTGTTGACTAAACTCTTGATAGTAACTTTTCGTATCGAAGAGGTTTTGCACACCATTCTATGCCGTTTTTAGTGGAAATTGTATCATTACTCTCAAATTCCTAGGTTCTCGTTTTAAAATGCCACTTTCCACGATAAAGTGTTCCAAATATTGGCACCTCTAACCTTTTATATATTTCATCTGCGTGGAGTAGTAACATAATGGAGATATGGAGATACGAATACCTATCACGACCCCCAATGCTGAAGCCATTTTAGATTCCCAGTCTCCTTTCCTTACTGGTGTTCCTTTCACACACGCATGAATCAGCAACTGCATCCAGCGTGAGTCCGCTTTACGGTATGATTTCATACAGCCCCTATTTTAATACTACCACTGTACTGAAGCAGTTTAAAAAAATGGCTGACAACATATGTTACTCTCTATCAGAGAACTGCAGTGGAATGTTGTAAAATGTCTTAAAAGCTCCACCGTTTGACAAATACAGTATTGTTGGGGGGGGGGGTCGGATCTGTAGTTAATGAGGGAATTATATTGGTCGACCAATGGTGCTTTTGTTGCGTGAAATAAAATATTAAACTATATAATAGCATTATTATGTAGAATTAAACATTCGTATTACTACTGCCAGTCTTGGAAGTAATTCAGTTATATTGAAAGGATTGATTCATTTATTTAGTTTAATCATTCGTTGCAATTATAGTGCTCGGAATATTCATATTAACTGGAATAATATCTGTCAAGGAATTACTATGAATTTATTTAAAGACATTCTTGGATTATATCATAGTGACTTTACTGTACTGTTGATACATCAATACAAGTTAGACTATCATTCGGAATACCATTAGAACTCATTCGGATTACTCGATACGTTTTGGATACCATTCAACATACTGTAAGTTAGTTTTACTTTTCAGTTTATATTTCAGGGACGTTCCCCGAGTCGGTGGGTTTATCCATTAAAGGCCTTGAAGACAGTGAAACACAGAGTGAAAATAATGAAATATTGCACGAAGACAGCATATTATGTATATTTAATTCGTGTTGTTTCTTACCTTTTCCCAATGTGTATATGTTAGCTACATCTGTATTTATTTGGCATTAGTCCAAAATATGTTGACAACTTTAAGTGTTTTATAGAGGAGATTGACCTACACCCTGGCTATATGTTTTTTTGAATATCAAGCTAATGGAGTTTATGCTGGGTAGGTACGTTGTCATGGCAATGATTGCTGCAGCTGATGGTAAACTCATGACCCAATCCGGTACAGTTTACTGTTACACATCACCTTACCATGATCTTTTGATGTTCAGCCAACTAAGGTTTATATCTGTAACGGGGTGCTCGGTCATCAAGCGCTATCAGTACAATATCGCACAAGCACTGGTCAGAGGTATTGCGCAACTTGGAAAAACAACACTCGAAACCGCCTCCCGCTAATTCTCGTTATCTAAAGGATGACCTCTACGGTGTGATTTGCCCGGTTAGAATGGATATGGTAATCTAAGACGGTATCTTGAACAAAGGCAACACACGAGCCCCCGTAAAGATAAAATAAGAATTTAATGAAAATACAATCAAGAGAAGAATGACACAGTAAATTACAATTTTCTTTCCTTCTGACTATTCTTCGTTCAGAAGCACTTCAAAACCGAAGCTTTAAAATAATGGATACGTTAATTAAAAATTCAAACCCTAATAAAATAGATTAATTTAGCCATTAATAGCTGATAGTAAATTTCATCATGAAATCGAGTGTTCATTAACATTGGACTGTTGGGTGGTTCACAATGACCTTGTTCGTCGACTGGTTTTTTCCTTCTGCGTGCGTCATGACTTTAGCCTGCCCTTTGGTTAAACGTGGGATTCCACAACTCTGACTTCTGACTTCTCTTCCCTCCTTTTGAATTTCGACTTCTCGTTATTTCTCACTCTTTCTTCAAACAAACTATTTTCCCTTGTGTTTTTGGCGTGCTTCTGCCGTTTGATTTCCGGCGGACTTTCCTGAGCTTATTGTTACGAAGGCACTGCTCTAAAAATACCCCCGGAGTCTTTATTCCAGAATTAATGATAGTAGTTCAACACTGCTTTCTTGCAAAGCACCTTCCAGAAGACTGATTTAAACTCATTAGCTCAGAGAATATATTTCCCCAATTCTAGGGTTCGACCCAACCCTCCTCTACATTTGACCAATCGGAATAAATGCTATCCCTACGGACATTTGGAAAACCGCCTATCAAAATGCCAAAAAAAATGCCACCTTGGGTCGAAATATCACCCTACCATTTGTTTCCAATCACTTTGACAGCTATACGTGAGAATTTTCCTCTCTCAGGCCTGTCATACACCCAGTTCGGTTCTGCTATAAATATTCTAACAGCATGACCCAGTTAGGTAAACATTCCTTCGTCCAAACTCTACTCCAAAACAGTTAATTGTCGGCTAGACTAAGAATTAATTTAATGAATTTCACTGGCGAAAAATTTGGCACTTGACAATATCTAACGCACTATAGCATATTTACCACACTACCCCCACACCCAAGGAAAAGAAGAAAACAAATAGAAAAAGAAATAAATGAGGATTTACAGAATTAAAAACATCATGAGAGGGAAAAAGCAAGAGTACTGTCACGATGTGGAATAAATATTACATTCAAGGCACAAACTCAAAAGAAGAAGGAATAATAGTTTCCAATAAAAAAAAAGTATCATACATTTATGAGAATCATAAAATTTTCCGTTTTAATGCGATGATTTATTGATTCTGAATTATTGAATTATACACCACTTAATCCAATTATATAAATATATAACCTTTTATAATGTTGTTAGCTATCATGAACAAGTTACAGTTTGTACAAAAGGATATACTTACATTGTAGGACGGAATACAATTTGAATCTGATGGAAGGCTTCCACGATGGCGAGATGTTCTTGAACATCATAGATTTTACATTCCAAGAAAAAATAGAATGTGTCAGCTAGATTCCCCATCAATTATATCTAGTGTTGAAACAAAAATGATAGGTCAAAAGCTTGCTGTTTAAAGTGCATTATTTATTTCTCAGCACTGCACAAAAAAATAGTTTCGTTGACCGATTATAAAATGCTTTGAAATGGCTCTGGCTATAAAGCAATTATCTTTTTTTAAAAAATAGCTTTAGTTATCAATAAGCGTATGATTGGCTAACTCTTGCCTTTACTAAGGATGGACTAGGTACATAATTTACTTTTATTTATCTAAAATCCGACAGGTAAGCAGAGTAATAGACAATTAATAATGAAGGAGTCAGCCCCTATATTTGCCTTAAGCTTGTGATTATCAGCCAGTAAGAGATTTGTGTTGTGTGCAGTTAAATTAAGAGGAAAACCTAACAAGCATACTTATTTTCAGGGAGCATCCCTTGTCTCTAACCAAAGCTATTGCTTGCAGAGAGCAGCATTTGAATCTAACCATCGTGGTTGCTTGAACGAAGCATCACTTGCAGATAATTAGTGTATTTGTTTGCTGGTAGCAGCATTTGCATTTAACCAGGGTACTTGTTTGCATTTAACCAGGGTACTTGTTTGCATTTAACCAGGGTACTTGTTTGCATTTAACCAGGGTACTTGTTTGCAGAAAGCAAGGGTAGTTGTTTTCAGGGAGCAACACTTGCATATAAACAGGGTAAGCGTTTTAATGGAGCAACACTTGCAGATAACCAGAGCAATTGTTTGCAGGGTGCATCACTTGCAGAAAACGAGGGTAGTTGTTTTCAGGAAGCAACAAGTGCATCTAACCAGGATAACCATTTTCAGGAATCATCACTTCCACACAGCATCTTCTTTATCTCTGCTTAAGAAAGTGAGGTGACTATAATCTTCGTTCAAAGCATACTTCAGCAATTACTTTACCATTCAAAGAAAATACACAAATATTACGGGGTGTTACCCACAGATAAAAGCATTTGTAAAACTAAAGCGGGTAACCTTTCCAATTGGATGCATTGATAAAATAATTGAAAGCCAATCTGTTGGCTGTTTCCATTTTGCAAAAGTAAAATAAACAGTCGTCTGTGTTGCTGGGGAATCGATCCCTGCACATGTGCACCTTTCTCTGTCATACGTCTGATTTCGTCTGACCTTTTTAAACTAGTTTTAAATATCTGAGTAAATATGCTGAGAAATCATACCTGCCAAAATGATACGGGTTTGCAAAGCTCAGATAGAGAATATTGACTGTGAACTATGTGTCAGTTATGGTCAAGAATGTATTAATACACGCAGATCTTGTGCTACGAGAGCTCTTCATAGGGCCCAATGGCTTGCTTAATTATGTTTCCCACTTCCTCATTCGTGACATGATCTCTATATGTAATGCCAAGCAACCTTCGAAAGCATCTCATTTCAACAGCTTATATCCTCCTTTCGAGATCCGCTGTGAGGGTCTATGACTCACAGGCATATAGGAATACAGATGCATCCAAGGAGCGCATCAGTCTGATTTTTTATTTTTATTTTTGAGCTGACTGAGGTGTTTCTGTCAATGGCTGTACACACCGTTGAAAGTAAGACCTTAGTAGTGTAATGGCTGTACACACCATTTCAAGGAAGACCTTGGTAATGTAATCATTGTAAACAATTTCAAGTAAGACCTTAGTAATGTAATGGCTGAACACACCATTTCAAGCAATACCTTAGTCATGTAATGGCTGTACTGTACACCATTTCAAGTAAGACCTTAGTCATGTAATGGCTGTACTGTACACCATTTCAAGTAAGACCTTAGTCATGTAATGGCTGTACTGTACACCATTTCAAGTAAGACCTTAGTCATGTAATGGCTGTACACACCGTTGAAAGTAAGACCTTAGTAATGTAATGGCTGTACACACCATTTCAAGTAAATACTTAGTAATGTAATAGCTGTACACCATTTCAAGTAAGACCTTAGTGATGTCATATCTGTACACACCATTTCAAGTAAGACCTTAGTAAAGTCTGTACACTATTTCAAGTAAGACCTTAATTTTGTAATTGCTGTACACACCATTTCAAGTAAGGCCTTAGTAATATAATGGCTGTACACACCATTTCAAGTAAGGCCTTAGTAATGTAATGGCTGTACAAACCATTTGAAGTAAGACCTTAGTAATATAATGGCTGTACACACCATTTCAAGTAAGGCCTTAGTAATGTAATGGCTGTACAAACCATTTCAAGTAAGGCCTTAGTAATGTAATGACTTTAAATACCATTCCATCTTAGTCCTTAACTGCAGAATTATATTTTTTGTGTCTAACGTTCAAAGGCAAAATTTAAGTCCTGACGCTTTCGTTTATCTGTGATAAACAGGAAGAGTAAATCAGCATTTCCTAGTTAGGGGTGGAGGACAAGAAATGTTTATTAAATGAATTACAATGACTAATGCGTGCTGCTGAAAACGTGGTAACCATAATTGCTAAATTAAGGCTAAATTGTAAATTTATTCCTTAATGACATTACGGCAGCTGACAAGCGGTCGGAGAACCCAGATCATACCTGCCAGACACTTGATAGCAGACACTTTTAAACAGTTTTGAACGGCAGCATTTATATCAAGAATTCACCAAAAAGGTCAATATGAATAAATAGGTTAACATTTCAAAATGAAAATGTTCAACGCATTACTTCCCAATATTAACGACTAATTTAAATACATTTTAAAACCCATTTTTTTACCCACTTTACGTCATGGTCTAATTTTTATACCTGATAAAACAATACGTAAGATCAAATATTTTATTGACAATTTCTAAATAATTATCCCTTAACCAATATTCCAGCGACCTCTACGGCTTTTTCTCCGCCAGTAATGACAACTCTACCTCACACTACTAGCATTACAGTGAAGATAATAACACAAGCGGTTTTCAAATCGGTTCTGTGAAATCTAATTGATGGATAAGGGTCTATTGTAAAAGCATATTATGACGAATATTTATATTCAAACAGTACTCATTTTTATGAAATTATGTTTAAACATTCTGCCTTTCACAATATGATGGTTTACTGTGTAAGATAGAAAAGCTGTGGAAGGTCGAGGGATGGAAAGAATAAGTACATATTACATCCTTCTTGAATTGTAATAAGATATAACAACTAGTTTAATGTTTATCACGTGGTCTTGAATCATTAGCGGAAACAGTGAAATACGTCACAATGAAAACATACTTAAAATATTATCAATAAATCACCATTATAATTTTAAAAGTTTATTACCATATTGATTAAAAGTTCATAAAACTATCTCTAGCATGCATGCGTGTGTGTGTGTGTGTGTGTGCCTTAACCTCAATGCACATCTACGATAATAACACATCTAGTCAACAAAGTTTCGTTAAATCCTCCAAGCACTGTGGGGGTGGGGGTGGAGGCAAGCCAGGAGGAACTGACTTCTAGAAATATCTAATTTTTGAAAATTTTAAAGAAATGTTCCTTGTTGCGTATTGGTCTGTTAAATAAGGTTGTTATTGCCCCTGAAAACAGGCTCCCTAGGAAAGCTCTTTGGTTCATTGAAATCAGAAACCGTGTGCGTCAATTTATAAATCATATTTCCGGCAAACAATACTCCTGTTATGGATGCATCAAGTAGCTAGTCGCTAAACCTAAGCGATACTGAGTATTTAAAAAATACCAACTTTTTATTTTGCATTTTTTTACATTTTCATTGGCATAAATTGATCTGCAATGAGGCGAAACATATAAATGGATATCAAATGTGTCATAATCGGTGGTTGCATACGACTTATTTGCCTATACGGAAAACCTTTGAATAGGTAGGCTTTAGGCGAACAGACGGACAAATAAAGACTTAATAAGATAAATACACATATTATTTAATTTGGTATAGTTTGACTTGTATGCTTCACATCCACAGTATTAGCATCGAGATATGAGGCACCATCCCAAAGCAGCATGGGTAGATGCATGTATCAAGGATATGAAGATCAGTAGTGTTACACATTATGCTGACGGACAGACAAATGAACATTTACTTAATAAAATACCACACATATTATAGACTGTTGTATAGCTTGAGTTATATGGTTCACATCTTTTTCATTAGCATAGAAATATGTGATACCATCACAAAACTGCATGGGTAGATGCCCGTAGCCTTGATATCAAAATCGATAAATTCACAAGTGATACTGAATTTAAAACAATACAAACTTTTATTTGCATTTGTACAAATTTATGTTGGCTTCGATGGCTTTAGAGTGATGAGAAACTTATCAATTGATATCAAATGTGTCCAAATCGGTAGTTGTTACGATTGGTTTGACTATTCTGCCTAGACAAAAAAGAAACATTCGTTTAGGTACACTGACAAACAAATGGTGACATACACAACAAGATACCTACACATATTACATACCGTTGCATTGCTCGAATTCTATGGTTCATATCTATTGTATTAGCATCGAAATAGGTGGTACCAACGCAAAACGGAATGGGTTGAGGCACGTTGCAAAGATATGATAATCGGTAAATTTGTATGCGATACTGATTAAAATATTTTTAAAAATTATTTTGCCATTTAACACATTTTTATTGGCATAGATTAAATTAGATTAATGATAACCTAATAAATTCATATCAGATGAAGACGTTGTTAATAAGATTCAAAACACATTATATACCGTTAGATAGCTTTAATTCTATGCTTTGTTGGCCTCCATCACATAATATAGATTTGCTCACCGGAAGAGCGCTGTATCATGGGTAAATTAGGAGAATTAATAAGTAAAGGGACGTAACAACCGTTATCGCACAGGCCTATATACACCAGTTACATATGAACGCACAAAGTTTCAGAATATATCAGAAACCCAGTTGAGCATAGAAGAGATGGCGAAGGTTATTCTCAAAATATTTCCTTTTTTATACAATATTTGTGTACATTTCTACAAGATGGTCCGAAGGCAAAAAGTAAAATAGCAACGCACGTCAACATCAACAATATATTTAGCCAACAAAGGAGAAATAAAATCCCCCAAGCGGCATGTGAGGGGAAGGTTTATGGATCTCGATAGAAGCACGCCTAATTACAATTATTACAGTGCATGCCTTACCAGAAGGACTACCGTAACACGTCTTATTAGAAGTATTACAGGAACACGTGTTGCAGGAGGGTACGTGCAGGTGTTGTGGAGCTTACCTACTTACAAGTAGTACGGGGGTGGGGGAGAGGCAGGTCTAATCCCTCTTATAACTAATACATGTATACCACCCATCCTTCTTCGGCGAGGTACTAAATTGATCCTATCTATCAATGGAGCAACTGGATATAATTTACGCTGGATGATTTGGGACAAAATTTTAGCTCATGTTCGTAATGATGCAAACGGACAATTGTATCTTGTATTATTTAATTATGGTTCATCAAAAGACTATTTGCACATATCCACGTCACAGGTAAAGGTACTTTGATACATTTAGTGTTTGTTCTCATTTTAAAAAAAAAAAATACTGGAATTTAATTAAAACTTTATTCCCTAGGAATAGTTATATAACATTTTGGATTATTTGGGATTTAATTCGCAATAAAGTATGTTCTTCTTAAAGTTTTACTTTGTTTTAGGATATAAATTATTTGGCGCATTTTACCAAACTTAATGATTCTCGCTCTTTTCCATTGCTTAGTTTAAGACCATAGAGTCGTAATACATGTATATATGTTCTCGCTGCAGATCCTACTTCCTGTATGGAATAAGAAAACTTAAAAATAGAGGATTTATAATTGAATTTAATGACACAAACGTTTGTAATAATGTATAAAGTATACGTTTTGTAAAATCCCCCGAAATAATTACTAACTTTAATCGTGGGCTTATTTTTCCTTGCCAGTGAAGCGACATGCGGTTTTCATCACTATGCATATATATATATATATATATATATATATATATATATATATATATATATATATATATATATATATATATATATATATATATATATATATATATATATATATATATATATATATATATATATTAAAGCGTCACTGTTTATATAAAAGCGTACAAGCCCCCTGGCTTCTGTTCAAACGAGTTAATGTAACTGGCAGCATCCTTTTTCAATTAGGACGAATTCTGTAGCAAGATCTATTATATATAAATATGCTCTTGCGAGAGTTGGGATTATAAATGTTGAAAACGGAGTCAAACTGGTTAAGCTAAAATAAGTGTAAGACAGTGTGAACAACATTTGTCAAGTATATTTATTTATATAGTAATTTCTTTAGCGTATTAGACGATTACCATGATAACACAAGAAGCAGTAAGTATAATTTAGTATTAGACGATTACCATGATAACACAAGAAGCAGTAAGTATAAATTAGTATTAGACGATTACCATGATAACGCATGAAGCAGTAAGTATAAATTAGTATTAGACGATTACCATGATAACGCATGAAGCAGTAAGTATAAATTAGTATTAGACGATTACCATGATAACGCATGAAGCAGTAAGTATAAATTAGTATTAGACGATTACCATGATAACGCATGAAGCAGTAAGTATAAATTAGTATTAGACGATTACCATGATAACGCATGAAGCAGTAAGTATAAATTAGTATTAGACGATTACCATGATAACACATGAAGCAGTAAGTATAATTTAGTATTAGACGATTACCATGATAACGCATGAAGCAGTAAGTATAAATTAGTATTAGACGATTACCATGATAACGCATGAAGCAGTAAGTATAAATTAGTATTAGACGATTACCATGATAACACATGAAGCAGTAAGTATAACTTAGTATTAGACGATTACCATGATAACACATGAAGCAGTAATTATAACTTAGTATTCTAATTACTTTTTTTCTCTTGCAGAAAAGCTTAGACTGATTAAAATTTCCGATGAGGCGATATAAAAGCTAGTAAATTTGGAATGGGAAAAAGGCCCACTTAACTAGTGTAACCAATCAGTCAAATGTCTCGGCCCCTTCCTCAGTGGCGCCAAAATTCGGGGCTTGATAATTACATAGGTTCTGCAACTTTTTAATAGTGACAGCTTTACCCTGAAAATAACTTTTACTGTACCCTTAATAGTCCGTCTGGCTGCTGTCCAAACAGTTGCTTAATTAGGGATAGCATTCTCCCCTCGAATTGACATTCTGAACATGGCAGTGTGACGATTGATTCGCGTTAAATCTCTAGAAATCTAACTAATGGTTATCTGGTCTCAACTAATGGGTTTAAGATAGATCACCAGAAATTTGCCCCGTCACATTAGTATTAGACGATTATCATGATAACGCATGAAGCAGTAAGTATAACTTAGTATTAGACGATTATCTTGATAACACATGAAGCAGTAATTTTAACATAGTATTAGACGATTGCCATGATAACACAAGAAGCAGTAAACATAACTTAGTATTAGACTAATACCATCATAACCCATGAAGCAGTAATTATAACTTAGCATTAGACGATTACCATGATAACACATGAAGCAGTAAGTATAAATTAGTATTAGACAATTACCATGAATACACAAGAAGCAGTAATTATAAATTAGTATTAGACGATTACCATGATAACACATGAAGCAGTAAGTATAAATTAGTATTAGACAATTACCATGAATACACAAGAAGCAGTAATTAGAACTTTGTAGTATCAAGATTAAAATGTGTATTATTGGCAATATCTGATAACAACATAATAAATGATTGAATACTTTATCATGGAATAAATGTCATCGTTATCGAGAATTGCTTAGATTTCCTTTCATTAATGACATAACATGTGTTGCCAAGCAACACGATTGTTGCTACGTTATAATACATGTTGGATCGATCTGTCATGTTTCTACAGTAATCCCACCCCAGCAATGTTCAACGTATCAACCCGCGTAAAACGTGTGCCAACCAAGCTACTAATGAAATACACATGCTTGTTTGCTTGCAGACACTCCTTGCGGAATCTTCTCTGCGACCACTGTTAACTTTGTTGTTGCTGCAAGTTGACCGCGTCAACTGTCATAGGTACATCGATAAGATTTATTGTCTGATGTATATCGAAAGCCATTGGTGTCGTTAGCTGTGCTGCTAAAATAATTTCGTTAAGGCTTCGTTCACAAATACCTGTTTATTCAGAATCTTTTAGCGGGGGCACAAATCAGTTTCAGTACAAATATGTCCTCGATGGCTATCGAAGATAAAACTATTAGCACGGGTGAGTTCGTTATTGTGAAATGAAAATCCTCTGACGACTTCGAGCACAGATACGGAACCGAGTCGTAAGCGATCCAAAAACAGGTGATTTAGCTACAAGCAATGAAATGAAGTAACTTTGCAAGTTTACAGCACTCTAACCAGTGGTGTATAGGAATGACTGCAGCACCTAGTTTTGTAACTTTGGTTATCGGCGCCCACGGGGAAAGGCGCAGATCGGGTTCGCGCACTTGCATAAATCGTGCGCTTGTGTGTGATTCAATTGTAAAGTCATATAGAACAGAAAACGTTGATTGATATCAGAAAGAAAAAGCCCAAAACTCTATTATGATGCTACTCATGTAATTGCGGTCATGTCAACTCGTATCCTTGACACAATTTGATTTCATAAGCCCTTTAGTCAGACTAATGGTCTGTCTAATGGTCAAGATCAGAGTCCACAATGAAATACGGTCTGTCTAATGGTCAAGATCAGAATCCACAATGAAATATGATCTGTCTAATGGTCAAGATCAGAGTCCACAATGAAATATGGTCTGTCTAATGGTCAAGATCAGAGTCCACAATGAAATACGGTCTATATAATGGTCAAGATCAGAGTCCACAGTGAAATACGGTCTATATAATGGTCGCGACCAGAATCCATAGTGAAATACGATATGTCTAATAGTAAAGATCAGTGTCCACAGTGAAATACGGTCTGTTTAATAGTAGAGATCCGAGTCCACAGTGAAATACGGTTTGTATAATGGTCGAGACCAGAGTCCATAGTAAAATACGGTATGTCTAATGGTAGCGATCCGAGTCCACAGTGACATACGGCCTGTCTAATGTTCGAGGCCAGAGTTCATGGTGAAATATGCTAGAGACCAGAGTCCGTATTCAAATGTGGTCTGTCTAATTATGTTAGAGATCAGAGTCCTTAGTGAAATATGGCTTGTGTAATGGTCGAGATCAGATTCCGTTGTGAAATAAGGTCTGTCTTATGGTCGAGATCGGAATCCATATTAAAAAAGAAACTTAGTACAATTTGGGTAATTAAATATGTTGTACTGTATCTGTAACTATATATATATATATATATATATATATATATATAGTAACCCAGAAAATTTAAGCCTTATTCCAAAAGAACCACTACTCGGTATATAACAAACTAATTGCAATTAATGTGTACCTTTTTTAAAGTTTGATTGGTAATGCTGTTGTTCACGTATGACAGATGTTCCGCAGGAATATCTTTGCACGCGATGGTAATGAAAAACAAATTATGATCAAGAAATGTTATTGTATAAAGTTATGAGATTCATCATGGCTACAAATACTGTCTGGTTATGCATATCAATGTGTAAGACATCACCAAGGTATTTTACAGTTTACAAATCTGGGGGTATTACTGAAATAAAAATGGGCCCCGAGTGGCCGAGTGGTCTAAAGCGCTCTCCGTTACGGATCACTGCCATCTCACCACTGCGTGGGTTCGAGCCTCAGATTCGGCCAAAGTGGGTATGTGAGAAAGCTTGCCTGTATCTTCTCGTGGGTCGGTGACTCTTTCCAGAGGTTTACCCGAGTTCGTCCTCCAGCATTAATATTGGCCGCCATGTATAGTCTATCGTGGTCTGAAAAATGGCGTTAAACCCTACATCAACAACAACAAAAATAAGAAGGTCCGGTGCAGAAACATACGCTGTTTACAATATCAAACAACATTCATAATGAATATCTTAGTAGTAACCATCCTCATACCGTACAACATGCATCTAATAAGTATTTTAACCAGATGTTTCCGTCATTGAATTAAAATATGCGCCCCCCCCCCTCCAAAATACAATCGCCCAATACATCGTTCTTCAAAGGACAAATTCCGTCATACTGACCAATACCTTACTATCACGAACTACATTTCACACATTAGTCCTTCCTATAAGCAGACCAACAAACAAAGGAATCAAGATTAATCAGACTAACTAAATGTGCTGTGTTCTTATGAGATAGCCATGATTTTAAAGAATTATGGATCCACCGTAGTTAGTTTCCCTAGGGTATAATAAAACGTACACACATTTTCAAGTCACGACAGAGTTAGGAGGAAGATAACAATGTGACGTATTGATTTACTTTATAAACAGTATTGTAAATATTTTGCAGTCATAAAGGTAACAGATGATATTTTGAACGTAACTTAGTTAAGGCTATAATTTACAAGAACATAAAGTCAAACTATTTCCTACAGGACCTGACAATTATATTACAAACGTCTTCTGGCTGCTTCAAGCTTTGTGAAACTTCTTCAAAAGTCTTACAAAGTAGCTCTGTTTCATTTCAAACTAGGTTCCTTCGGGTGTTGTTGAAGTTTTGCAGGTCAGTTGTTATGGTTTGAGTCCTAATTGACAATGTCTTGGTGCATTATGATGACAGGTTCGCATGCCAAGAAGTAACTCTGCATCCCCGACATAGGATAAGAATCAGACGCCAGTGACGAATGGGTCTATTTATAGATAATTATCCTTTCGTATCGCCTTATGGGTTCCTGCAAATGAATTTTCTTCTATTTTCTTAGAAAGAACCATGTTTTGTTTCGCTTTGTTTGCATTACATTTCTATATTGCATAGGGCAAGAGTTTAATATACAAAATTTTGCATATTTATACATTGCATAGGGCAAGAGTTTAATGGGTAGAACGTGTGTATATTTCTATACTGCATAGGGTAAGACTTTATTGTGTACAAAGTGTGTATATTTCTATACTGCATAGGGTAAGATTTCTTATATACAAAAGTGTGTATATTTCAATATTATATAGGGCAACATTTTTATATAAAAAAAGTGTGTATATTTATATATTGCATAGGACGAGTGCTTTCTTGTTCCGTTTTTACTCTTTTTTAAACAACATTTTTTTTATTCCATCATGCCATGTAATACAATGGCACCTATCTTATGTGTGACATTATAGAAAATCCAAACCAATGTCTGGCAATTTAAATGTATTTTTTCTGGAAACAGTTTATGTTCTATTATTTTTAAAAAGTGCTACCTAGAAATATAAATTGTGTTGACAATGTGAGTTGTGTTTCACACAAATCGTTTTGAACTTTGTATCGATTCTTCCGAAAAGAATAATTTTATTTCTTATAAAGGCATTTAATGGAGAAATTGCAGAAAATCAAATGCAAATGTTGAATAATAAATTTTGACACCTGTTGTAAAACTAAACTTTGAAGGCTTCTGTAAAAATTAAGCTTTGATGGCTGTTGTCATAATTAAACTTGGATGGCTGTTGTCAAAATTAAACTTGGACGGCTGTTGTCAAAATTAAACTTGTACGGCTGTTGTCACAATTAAACTTTTAAGACTTCTGTAAAAATTAAGCTTTGATGGCTGTTGTCAAAATTAAACTTGCATGGCTGTTGTCATAATTAAACTTGGACGGCTGTTGTCACAATTAAACTTTGAAGGCTTCTGTAAAATTTAAGCTTTGATGGCTGTTGTCAAAATTAAACTTGCATGGCTGTTGTCATAATTAAACTTGGACGGCTGTTGTCACAATTAAACTTTGAAGGCTTCTGTAAAAATTAAGCTTTGATGGCTGTTGTCAAAATTAAACTTGGATGGCTGTTGTCAAAATTAAACTTGGATGGCTGTTGCCAAAATTAAACTTGGACGGCTGTTGTCACAATTAAACTTGGATGGCTGTTGTCACAATGGCTGTTATCACAATTAAACTTGGATGGCTTTTTTAAAAATTAAACTTGGACCGCTGTTGTCAAAATTAAACTTAGAAGGCTGTTGTCAAAATTAAACTTGGATGGCTGTTGTCAAAATTAAACTTGGAAGGCTGTTGTCATAATTAAACTTGGACGGCTGTTGTCAAAATTAAACTTGGACGGCTGTTGTCACAATTAAACTTTGAAGGCTTCTGTAAAAATTAAGCTTCGATGGCTGTTGTCAAAATTAAACTTGGATGGCTGTTGCCAAAATTAAACTTGGACGGCTGTTGTCACAATTAAACTTGGATGGCTGTTGTCACAATGGTTGTTGTCACAATTAAACTTGGATGGCTTCTTTAAAAATTAAACTTGGACAGCTGTTGTCAAAATTAAACTTGGAAGGCTGTTGTCAAAATTAAACTTGGATGGCTGTTGTCAAAATTAAACTTGGAAGGCTGTTGTCAAAATTAAACTTGGAAGGCTGTTGTCAAAATTAAACTTGGATGGCTGTTGTCAAAATTAAACTTGGATGGCTGTTGTCACAATTAACTTTCGATGCTTCTTTACAGAAGACAAGAATGTATAATAAGTTAATATGGTTCAATATATATGTTAATTTATATGTATGTACGCTGTATAAAGTTCGCAAACATCTCGTTTATTAAGTGATCCCTTTAAATGTCAATTAGTTTCATGATTCTATTTTCATGTTATAGTGACTACGCTTTTAAATACCTTGAATTGTTTGTTTCGGATACAAGTTATAATTCGTTAAAATTAAATAAAGAAGAAAGAATTTGTACGATGATGCGTTAAGAATGCAAATTCCTGTGAATAACTATCAAATCTGCTTTATTTTGATATAAATTATATGCCTATTTTTCGCTTCTGATATTTGGTCTGAGTGAAGGATTGTAACAAAATTATGATTGAATGATAATGTAAAAGTAAAGAAACATGGACATGGTTCAAGACAGTCCCTTTAGTTGATTTATACCTTTGCTGGAAATCTTTGTATGCATATTATGGGTGCATTTGTGTCTTGCAGCTAAACAATTTATTTATAAATTTAAGTTCTCAGCTACCCAACAACAGCAGGAAGATAAGGAAATGCAGTCAGTAAAGCTTTTCCTGTTAGTAATGTGTACGGTACGCAGGAAACAGAATGGTCAAGAGATATTTGTAACTTTGTTATGCTTGGTCCATTTAACATGTGTTACGTACACGAACATGGATTTGGATGAAGAATGTGGTCTACTGAGTCACGGATGAATATGGTAGATAGATCACAAAACAACGTCGGCACGTGCTGGGGAGGCGGCTGTTGACTATCAATCATCGTGTTGTGTATCTGTCTTGTCATAGACAGGAAACCAGCTGCTTCTCATGGTCTATCATCGTCATGGCAACAAGCAGACACATGGACGGTTCATTTATACGGTACACGGGTCAATTACTGTCACTCCTGATATCGGCAATGGGACTAGACCATGATAACGTTCTTGAATGCTTCAAAATAGTCCTATTTTTTGTATAAGGCGTGGGACCCTGCGTAGGTCTGGTGAAAGTCATCCTTATTGTTTACCAGCTTTATACATAGATGACCTTGGTAATACATGGAATCGATTAATTTGTAATGGCATCAAACTAAAACTTTTAGATGATGAAATAACTAAATGTTTCAAATATTTTTACTTCTTTATGAAAACGATTCTCTTCTCTTCGCCGAGAGCCCCAAAAGTTACCCAATCTTCCAAAAATAATTTTAGAAGTTATTGCGACGATTGAAATTTAAAAGTGAATGTGTACAAAACGAATTTTCGGTAAAGAGTATGAGAAAATAGTTTGACTTAGCATAGAAAGGCATTAGACTTGAAAATGTTAATGAATACATTTATTTTAGGGTTGTCGTAAGATAGACCGGACAGTTTCTCAAAGATACGAAGCAAACACATCAAAAACCAATAAATGTGTTATTCTTATTTTGAAAAAAATGTGTATATGGTATCTTGACCTGAATACCCGTTAAAACTATTCGTGTATTTTGTTATATGGATTAGAAATTTAAGTCTTAGAAAAGTTTAAATTCGTTGAGAGAATTCATTCAGATTTGAAGGGCTTTAAAATGCTTTCAAACAGTACGTTTGAGCATACTTTCTAGACGCTTTGTGGAGAAAATGGAATACATCCACTTAATGTGAATGCCATCAAATATTAGTGTAAACTAAGTGTGGGGGAAACCCAATAAAATAAGCGAAAGTCACACGTAATACCATATTTAATTATATCAAAACAGGTAATGATATTTAGAGTGGTTTTGATTACGTTAAATCTATTTTGAAGAATGTGATATAGGGTACATTATCAATTTTTCCTGATAAATTATGGCTCATCAACAGAGGGAATTCTACTTTTAGGAGTAATAGTTCATGAAATGAAAACTTGTAATTTAACGAACTCTTTGTAAACAACATGTATATAGTATACTGTTTTGACATGTTGTTATCTTTTTCATATAACAGTTGTATGTAATAATATATATATATATATATATATATATATATATATATATATATATATATATATATATATATATATATATATATATATATATATTTATATATGCTTATAGTTTGCTTTATGTGACAGTTTAAATCTAAAGCAAGGATACACCGAGTAACATGCGATAGTTACATAACAAACTGATAAGACTGTTAACGCTGATACTATTAGTTGAACAACGATGTAACATCTCGGCTGTTTAGAACACCTTATTTAACACATTATCCATGCTACTATGCAGTTACCACTTGAGCACTCCATCCTATGGTCAGTATGCATGGGTGCGTTGATATGGTCATTTAAAAGGGGAGGGGTGTTAGCATACATATATCGGTTGTAGCAAAGATCAAATGCCATTTAAATACTGGTACTCAGAGCGCCATTGTTCTCCTCACAGTTAATCAAATCCTCAATGTTTGCGTAATCATTAATGATTAACTAACTAGTTAGTAAAATAACAAAGGTAAGGGTGACTTTGTTGTGAGCAGACTCCGCAATTGGCATGCTACTGTAAGATGTTAAATTAAATGTATATGGGACGAATCTGTAATGGGCCGACTTTTTTATGGGTGTTACTCCGTTATGAGCCTAAATCTAATGCCCCCTCCGCTAACTATACTATTAATACCAGGTCAAAATATGATATCTACTTTAGATTTACCCCTTTTGTCCACATTTGTTACATTAGTGACTAGAACGGAATGAACATTGTAGTGTATTGTATTTTATTATATATATATATATATATATATATATATATATATATATATATATATATATATATATATATATATATATATATATATAGCGAGGAAAATGGCAGCTAAAACAATACATTGGCCTCATTGACAAAACGATTTTATGAAGAGGTTAACTAACTTCATCATTAGTAACATAATTAAAGTTTCATATTTGTTTAGTTTTCAAGATTGTAATAATCACCAAACTATTTCAGGCCCGGCTCTAGGATGTGTCATGTATCATCGGGCCCGGTCCACTGATGTGCGTGGCCCATGACAGCATGATGTGCCCAAGGCAGAAAGCGATCAATGGGGCCCCAAAGCAAAAATAAATTGCATTGCGGACTTCACTTCCTGAAAGCGCCACGCCCTAGGACCGGGCCTACACTATTTTAATTAGGTATAATAAATCTTTTTCATATTCTCGTTTTAAAGCAGATAAAACGCGAAAAGCAGACATCTGGACCATAATGATTGTAAGGACACGAGAGTAATATCCATGTACTTTAAAATATCCTTACATCGCACATAGATGGGATTTTTTATTTTTCAAAAGGTTTTGATGGAGCTACACAAATATGTTTCCTATTGCACTTGTTTTAAAATTAAAATAGGTAGGAAGATATTTAATTATATTAGTATAGAAAATGTAATAAGCGCTTCAGGTATTGGGCTAACCGGCTCAGTTAGATGCACAAATCAATTTCGGGATTTTTTTTTATTAATTACCGGGGTGGGGGTGGGTGCTAAGGTCGGCAAGAAAAATAGGAACACTATAGATCTTCAAGAAACAAATATGATTGGGTGCCTGTGTGTTATAATGATTTCTTGAGACCAAAATACGTGGCATTCTGCAGCGGAAACCGCTTAATTTATGCAGTTTCCAGATCAAAAAGTCTTTACATGGGCATGTTTAGGGAAGAGTCCTTGTAGATGATACGGACCTTAAAATGGGCATATTTAGGGAAGAGTCCTTGTAGATGATACGGTCCTTAACATGGGCATATTTAGGGAAGAGTCCTTGTAGATGATACGGTCCTTAACATGGGCATATTTAGGGAAGAGTCCTTGTAGATGATACGGTCCTTAAAATGGGCATATTTAGGGAAGAGTCCTTGTAGATGATACGGTCATTAAAATGGACATATTTAGGGAAGAGTCATTGTAGATGATACGGTCCTTAAAATGGGCATATTTAGGGAAGAGTCCTTGTAGATGATACAGTCCTTAACATGGGCATATTTAGGGAAGAGTCCTTGTAGATGATACGGTCCTTAAAATGGGCATATTTAGGGAAGAGTCCTTGTAGATGATACGGTCCTTAAAATGGGCATGTTTAGGGAAGAGTCCTTGTAGATGATACGGTCCTTAACATGGGCATGTTTAGAGAATAATTTTATTGCAGATAATAGGGTTCTCAATGTGGCCATGTTTAGATAAAGCGACTATAGATGTTAGGGTCTTTACTCTTGCCATCTTTAGGGAGGAGTGACTGTAGATCTTAGGGTCCTCACATAATTTTCATACCATACTAACACGTTATTCCATAAAAAGATAAGTTTTTTTCTTTTCTTTTTTCTCTTCTTTTTCTTTGTTAGTACTTATTTATTTTCCTACGGCAACAAGTTTATCAAAAGACTACCATACGAAGTTCATCTTCAATTTTCTGTTAATTTTCAGAAAACAGTTTTTAAAAGCCCAATTGCCTACCAATGCTAAATGTAATGGTGGTTAACAAAGCCATGGTAATCGTGTGATGATTACTGAATGATTTTTTAAAAAGTTCCTATTAATTGTTACATCATTAGATTCCTTACTTGTTAATTTCGTCATTGACTTGTAAAGTGAAATAAAAGATGTAACAGTAAACTTCTCAAATGATTATGTTTATATTCTTAAGACATTGAAATGGTCACTGTTTTGGAAAGCAATTGCCCCTTTAAACTGTATGGACTATACAATTTGGATCGAAATCATTAATTTAATGTGTAACGCTTAAGCTAGAAGTGAGTATAGTAAATGTTTGTATCAAGTAGAAATGTAATCCGCAGTCATTATGTTAATTCAACAGAAGAACTAAAAAAAAAACATATAAAAAATGTAAGCCAAAATGTTGATCAATTGAGATAATTAGTGTAGAAACTGATAGACCCCGTCATGAAAGAGCACTTGTTTTGTTTATCAGGCAACAAAGAACTGAAGATTGACCTAACCAATCGTAACTGATTCTGAAATAAAATTATGAACTTGGAATATTTTCCCCCAATTATCACTGTAACACAAATATTTTAAAAAAAAAAAAAACTATAAATGAGGTTAAAACTGCAGGGAATGGGATTGCAAGATGGGGAATGCATATTTTATTTGTCGTTTGAACAAATGTAGGTGAAAGTGACTTGGCATAGGTTGGGGTAACTCTGCATGGAGAGTACAAACATCAGCCGTAAAGATGAGATCATACGTAAAACTATTATGACTTGACAGAATCAATTAATTTCATACTCATTACAAAACCATGAAGTAGACAACAATTTTTTTAAAAATATTTTTCTAAGGTATTTTGATTGGTGCTAAAAAAAATTACGATATATAACCATCGTCAACTGTCAAGAAATTATTAAATTTGAAATCAGCGTTAGTAGAAGGTTTTCAGCTGAACGTGCAACTTTGCAACTCGTGACCGAAAAGTACTTTTGAAAAGACTGGCCAAGTATGCTGGTACCCTATAGTACTGTTTTACAGCTCCATTTTTAGCGTCCGCCCCGGAAGCGGGAGGTCGTCGGTTCGATCCCCGGCCGAGTCATACCAAAGACTTACAAAAATGGTACTAACAGCTGCCTCACTTGACGCTCAGCATTAAGAGGTTAGTGTTAGGACTGGTCGGCCTGGTGTCAGGATAATGTGACTGGGTGAGACATCATGCTACATGTCTGCGGCATGATGTCTCAGTGCTAGACATCACTATAAACTGCTTCACTGCAGACATCGTAGCGATATGACTGAAAAATTGTTAAAGCTACGTTAAAAATCCTAATCAAACAAACAAACAAACAGCTCCATTTTTATGATTATCTAGTTCCATCTTTTTAAAATAAATTCAAGGTGACATAATACGCACTTAATGGATTTAAAGAAAACACCCGACAAGGTTATTCTATGTAAAAAGCGACATATCCAACTATCCACTTGTTCAAAGGACGTTTGAGCAGTGTTAAAAGTATAAATACGACGAGATAATTGACGTAGGTACAATGTTTATTATTTATTCATGTATGGATATGTACAAATAATTTAAATATTTATAACTGATATTATTTATTCAAGTATAGATAAGTATCTGTGATTTGAGATATCGGAATATAATGCACTGCAATATCATTGGCAGATAGGCTGTATGATTAAGACTGGTTATTTTCATAAAGCCGGTTTTCATTTTTAAAATTCGCTTGAAAGTTTTTTCTCTCGTCATGCAATTTAAAAGAAAGTTATATTATCCTCCTGGCCAAGAGCGAACGCTACACAGAACTAAAAGAAAACGGCTTGTACCTTTATTTTGACCTTTATTTTGTCATCTTTTAATTGCAACTCGCTTCTATCATCCCTACTCACTATATCATTTTGGTCCATCAAATATTGACAGTTGAAGTAATCATGGGATACGAGACAGAAATTAAGAATTACAAAGCTGTCACTTTGACATTCTGATATCCGCGTATCTAAAAGAGGAAAGAAAAAAAGCCGAATACATTCTGGCTATAATATAGCTCAGAAAGTATCAGCTAGTCCTTACCCAGTTTTATCATGGAAGTATCAGCTAGTCCTTACCCAATTTTATCATGGAAGTATCAGCTAGTCCTTACCCAATTTTATCATGGAAGTATCAGCTAGTCCTTACCCAATTTTATCATGGAAGTATCAGCTAGTCCTTACCTAATTTTATCATGGAAGTATCAGCAAGTCCTTACCCAATTTTATCATGGAAGTATCAGCTAGTCCTTACCCAATTTTATCATGGAAGTATCAGCTAGTCCTTACCCAATTTTATCATGGAAGCATCAGCTAGTCCTTACCCAATTTTATCATGGAAGTATCAGCTAGTCCTTACCCAATTTTATCATGGAAGTATCAGCTAGTCCTTACCCAATTTTATCATGGAAGTATCAGCTAGTCCTTACCCAATTTTATCATTGAAGTATCATCAAGTCCTTACCCAATTTTATCATGGAAGTATCAGCTAGTCCTTACCCAATTTTATCATGGAAGTATCAGCTAGTCCTTACCCAATTTTATCATGGAAGTATCAGCTAGTCCTTACCCAATTTTATCATGGAAGTATCAGCTAGTCCTTACCCAATTTTATCATGGAAGTATCAGCTAGTCCTTACCCAATTTTATCATGGAAGTATCAGCTAGTCCTTACCCAATTTTATCATGGAAGTATCAGCAAGTCCTTACCCAATTTTATCATGGAAGTATCAGCTAGTCCTTACCCAATTTTATCATGGAAGTATCAGCTAGTCCTTACCCAATTTTATCATGGAAGTATCAGCTAGTCCTTACCCAAATTTATCATGGAAGTATCAGCAAGTCCTTACCCCATTTTATCATGGAAGTA
This sequence comes from Unio pictorum, assembly GCA_030141615.1. NCBI lineage: Eukaryota > Metazoa > Mollusca > Bivalvia > Unionida > Unionidae > Unio > Unio pictorum. Next base: position 892,987 of record JARLTB010000274.1, on the reverse strand, counting down.
TCAGCTAGTCCTTACCCAATTTTATCATGGAAGTATCAGCTAGTCCTTACCCAATTTTATCATGGAAGTATCAGCTAGTCCTTACCCAATTTTATCATTGAAGTATCATCAAGTCCTTACCCAATTTTATCATGGAAGTATCAGCTAGTCCTTACCCAATTTTATCATGGAAGTATCAGCTAGTCCTTACCCAATTTTATCATTGAAGTATCATCAAGTCCTTACCCAATTTTATCATGGAAGTATCAGCTAGTCCTTACCCAATTTTATCATGGAAGTATCAGCTAGTCCTTACCCAATTTTATCATGGAAGTATCAGCTAGTCCTTACCCAATTTTATCATGGAAGTATCAGCTAGTCCTTACCCAATTTTATCATGGAAGTATCAGCTAGTCCTTACCCAATTTTATCATGGAAGTATCAGCTAGTCCTTACCCAATTTTATCATGGAAGTATCAGCTAGTCCTTACCCAATTTTATCATGGAGGTATCAGCAAGTCCTTACCCAATTTTATCATGGAAGTATCAGCTAGTCCTTACCCAGTTTTATCATGGAAGCATCAGCTAGTCCTTACCCAAATTTATCATGGGTTTATTTTGCTTCCGTTTCATTCGGATGGATAGGTTACTTATTATGGTTGGTGGGACATTTGAACTAATATTTTTTTTTTATATAGAAGCCCTATTTAAACTTATGTTGTCCCTTGATATTTACAATATGTGCAAATAAGGTAAACAACCTATTCTTGAGCATGATAGAGCCTGCCCCGGAGTGTGGTGGATGGGGAAAGAACTGCACTTCCCATCAAGTTAGTGCAAAAGGAAAATGTTCCGAGGGCAAGTTTTCATTTAAAAGGTTAAAATTGTATTCATGGAAGTGCTTTAAATGCAGGAACTATTTGGGGCATATCCCCTTTTGCCATCTTAAAGGGTTCTGTCCGATAGATAAATCGCCTACTTATTTACCTCCCCTTCCCCATGTTCCGCCTAAACGAAAGTTCTCGATCCGCCACTAAAAAACAATCTCGCATGTCATATTTTAAAACTAATATCAGTTACTGGAAATTCCACATTTTAAAGGCGCCTAACATATCGTATTTAATGAATTACAATAAGCCGATTTGAACTGTGATGACAAAAGCATCTTGGGGGGCTGTGGTTGCTGTTTAGGTAAATGGTTGAAGAAAAGTCAGTAAATAAACGTACACATAATATTTTTAATTAAAAAACAGATGAATTCTAAACAATTATGAGTGACGTATACTTACATGTATATGGCTGCGTATGCTGAACATGGTTTCATGCAGATGTTGGGATGAGGCAGTCTTATGGCAATGACGAAAACCAAGGAAGTTGTGCCAAATGACCCGATACATGCAGAGCCGTACAAAGATAGTTGTCTTCTTTCCATTCCATCACCATGTCTGAGTCTTAAATCTATGCCAGATATATGCGGGAAATTTGCCAAGAGACCCGGACAAACACAACACCTTTACTGAAGTAGCAGCCGTTTAAGATAATAGGAAGTGTGATAAAAATGATCAAAAATGAAGTTTTCAAGCTGGAGGCTTGAGCGAAATAGAAGTATTTGTAGAGCTGTGAGCTCATGAACTAAGCTTGAAAAATTCCAGACGATTAAAACAATATGCTTACTGTGCATCACAAAGTTTTCGTACAAAGATATTTACATGTCTTTCATCATCTTCGACATTCAGATAACTTGAGTTTTACACCAAAGTCTTTCAACGAATTTAGATCTGCTGTTACAAAAGTCAAATCAAATGGTATGTTTGTGTAATTAGGAGACCCCCCCCCCCCCCAACGTCTAGGGATTTGTTTTTAGGAAATGAAATTATACTGAGAAATCGATAATAATGATTTCAAAACTGATGCCATATCTGTGTTGGGCCATGAACATTGTTGTCACTTGTTTATTTGCAGTTCTAAATCGACATGCACTACCACACCATACTGCTTTAACAATCCAATTCCTACATGCCGGTCTGCATCTGACATCACTAGGAAAAAAATTGTTACCCAGCAGGCTCCAAGGTTGAAACTACATTAGTTCATCACATGCATATCAAAGCCAATATGAACTTAATCAAATATCACGTGAACCAAACGCAATAAATCCCTGGATACCAACGAAATGAAAGCGGATCAATAACACGACATCAAAAACAGCCTTAAGTCTTGGAACATTGTAATGTTCACTATCTCAGATCACTGTAACGGCGCAATCTATTAATCATGTTGGAACATCATTTGAAAATAGTACCTGGAGTAAATATTTTGTGAACTTTATGAATGACTGATAATAGTAATAAGATAAAATATTTCTCGAATTATTTATTATCATCATTATCAACAAACAAGGATAAGCCACAATTTTAACTTCCAACAAACTTAACAAAAAGTACAGCTCTTAGAAATCATTCTGCAGTACTAAGTAATGTTAATAAAAAGTCTGACGCTTTCTCTGAATGTATTGAACTAGCGAATAATTACTAGAGTAAATAACATAACTGGGTAAGGGAACGTCTAGAAAGAGACAAGTGATGAAGATTCAATTCAAAGGTTACGTGTATTTATATCGAACTTTGTGAACTCTTTCTTGTTTATCAATTAATCCTAATATATTACTCTTCTTTTTTGTTGCTTGTCCAACAAATGGAGTTAAACAAACAACCTGGTGACAACTTCTGTAAATCAATACACCTGAACATAATGAGTCCAAAAGGTTTAAAGACACCAGAAGACACCACCACCGAGTTTTCTAGGCTCAGCTAATATACTTCTTTTAAATACACTTCTCTACTCCTTGGATGGTAGCATCAACTTCAGATGGGTGGGAAGATTTGTATATCTGGGTGTCATCAGCGTACAATTGGTGAGACACTGGATGATGTTCTATGAGACTTGAGAGTGGTTGTGTGTAAAGAATGAAGTTAACTGGTCCAAGAACAGGCCCCTGTGGAACACCACAACATAGATTAACTGGGCTGGAATGTATTCCATTTGCAGATACAATTTGTGTTTTGTTGACTAAGTAGGACTTGAACCACTGTAAGGCTGTATTGTGAATGCCAAATACATACTGGAGATGGTGAAGTAATATATCATGGTATATTGTGTCAAATGCTGCAGACATCAAGTAGGGTGAGACCGTAATCTTTCTGCTATCCAAAGCAGAGAGAATGTCATCTATCTTTCTGCTATCCAAAGCAGAGAGAATGTCATCTACTTTCATAAGAGTAGTTTCAGTGCTGTACATTGCTAAAAAGTCTGTTTGAATTCAGATGAGATACAAGTTGGGTTAGAACAACCTTTTCTAAGATTGTTTATATGAATAAGAGATTAGAAACTGGGCAGTAATTCTTTCAATTGTTATGGTTGAGTGTTGGTTTCTTCAGCAGTGAGATTTGAAAAATGATTGGAATTCCCTGGATGAGAGAGAGGTACATGTATTAATAACATCAGTTAGTGAAGACAATATTGGGTCTAAGTACTCAAGCAGCAGTGATGTTGGAATTGGATGAAGTTCACATGACTTTGGTGAACTCTTAATCGTGATTGTCCATACTAAATCCAGACAGGTTCAAATGCTACTAATGCTGTCGCTGAAATTCTGTATCACAACTGTACAGTGATGATGAGTCAATTGAAATTGTGTTGTCAATCTTTTTTCTAATGGTTTGTACCTTGTCACGGAAGAAATTTGCAAAGGTAGTTGGAGTGTAATCCTTAAAAATTAAATTATATTGGCATGTTTTTCATTTCCAAATTTCAATAAAACAAAACTGTCAGTATCTGAAGTGGTCTTTATGTATGTATGCATGTATGTATGTATGTATGTATGTATGTATGTATGTATGTATGTATGTATGTATGTATGTATGTATGTATGTATGTATGTATGTTATGTATGTATGTATGTATGTATGTATGTATGTATGTATGTATGTATGTATGTATGTCTGTATGTATGTTCAGTTTATTCTGAGACAAGCCTGCATTATATACATGTAGCTAACTTTAAAAAAAATATAGAAGATTAAATATGTTGAAATGAAAAAAAAAGTGTGCTGTATATACATGAATATATTAAAAGGTGCCTTCTGGAAAAGAAAGCATGTTTAGATATAAACCACAGCTAACTAGGCTTCAAAATTAGTATTTGGGAAAATAAATTTCAATGTTCTTGGTGATTGAAAAAGATTTGGGTGGATGGAAATGACCAAAAATACATGCACTTTTAGAGGAAGAAGAACATTGAAGGTGGAGATTAGGTAAAGATACACCATGATGATTTGATTTTATTGTGTTGACTGAAACAAAGTTTCAGACTTTAACCCAGCTAAAATGGGGGATGAGCATAGCAGACTGTTAAATTTCTGACAAAATGCACATGTCAATACATACAAGCAACTACAAAAGTCAGAAAATGAGACAATTTAGATTATTCAATTGACATTTAACTGTGAAGGTTTAACATATAAAAACATAATTAGTTTATTTAGATTATTCTTCTCTATTTTGTTTGTCATCTGGTGATAACATGTCACAGTAAACAGGCACACATGAAAAGTATGTTATGAGTTTTAAAACAAATGAGTAGGGATTACTAACATGGCTTCAAATTTTATTTGCTGGGTGGGTAAAAACTGGTCAATGTTAGGCAATGATTTTACCTGGGTGACTATCCATAGATCAGTAAGAATGGGTCAATAATCAGAATTGATTTTACATATGTGGCTATATCCATGGGATGTGTAAAAAAGCCAGAACAGTTATGCCAGGCAAACTATATGTGTAAAAGGATCTTTAAATAGACAACTGTTTTTTTTTATCCAGTTATAAACTTAATATGGGGGTGAATATGGCATAGAGTCACATCTCAGTGTGTGTTGGTCACCTAGGAAGTTTACGTACAAAATGTTTATGTATATTTATGGTACACTTGAAAGAGAAATGACTGGGAAGAAAACCTTATAAATAGGGAAAACAAAAAAATACAAGAAAAAATGCATAAATTGTGATTTATTCTAATCCAACTTATTTTGAATTGCATGGGGCACATTAGGTAATACCTGTATGCACAATTAACAAGATGACGCTGAAAATAATGTCTCCAAAATGACTAAGTATACATGATACAGACAACTTTGGACTAGGTCTATCAACATGCATATACTTTGAAAATGGTAAATAAATAAATTAATGGACGAAATTGGGTACAAATCTTAACATTTAAATATCTACATTATTTATATTGGTAACAAAAAAAGAATGGAGTCATTTCAACTGAGAGTGACCAAGGATTTCATCTTTCTTGACGAGACCTGCTAATTGCAGGAGTGAACAGAATAACCAAATCAGATCTGATCAAAGAGTGACATTTAAATCATGGTAGCATCCCAATTCTACCTTAGGGAAAGAGTTACTACAGAGCATTTTGTATAGGGATTTAGAATTCAGGATCCGCAATTGTTATCCATTCATGTACAATGGTAAATTTAAATTATATTCTAATTAATGTAATGATAAGTAAACCTGTTTCATCCTTTCTCTCTATGTCATATCAGGCTAAAACTGTGTTACATCTTGATATGCAAAATCTCTAATCATGCCACTCTTAATTTTCAACTGACCATTCAGCAAACACAAGATGACCATGTAACCCTGCCCCAAACAATGCAAATGACCATTTAACAGTGTTATATTTTATTATTTTTTGAGCATGATCAAATAATATAAGGCATGCCTTCAGCCAAATGTTTCATAATTTGATTGTGAAAGGTATTGTTGTTAGCGACAACAAAAATTGTAAACAAAATTTAGTTCCACATCAAACTAAAAAAACTGACTAAATGGCAACCGTACAAGTATATTAAGCCTATGTAGCCGACATGAAAATTGTTTTACAATTCAGCGAGATATCTGAGCTTTCTGAGTGTAAATCAATGCTGTGAGAATGTTTGTAAATAAAAAATTTGATCATGGTCTAAGCATGTCCAGTCAACATTAGTACATGTACTATGCAAAGTCATTCGACTACTATGCTTTTTAAAATATCACTAAAGAAACAAACATTTCAATCTATCATTACTTTGTCTAATTCAGGATCAAGAAAGTTCCTGTAATGAGGCAGAACATAGCTGTACTTACTGAACACAAGTTTTGTATTTGGCTAAACTCATATGATGATGGCAAGAAAAATGATGCAAAAACATAAATCCTCTAATTGCATGCTTGACAGTTTACCTTGTTTTCCTTTTCTTAAACTTGTAACAGAATATATATTTGATGGTTATCTAATGTAAAACAAATGTAATAGCTTAGGGATGGTGAATTCCTTCATCTTTGTGACATACATTAATGAACACCTGCCCAGAGCCAGTGCAAATTGTGATGCTCATTACAGTCTTACTGGGAAAACAAGGGACGTAGATTTCGAAATAATCAGATCAGTATAATCAAAGATTTTGAGTTTTTGTAAATTATTTTTTAATGTATAATGTATCATCCCACCCTATTTTTCACAGTGGCTATCAAAAAGTTCTCCTTTAACAATTAATTATGTTTATCTGAATAATGTTATCATGGGTAACTGTCCCAAAAGCTGAATTATTTTTCTGCCATTAATGTATACTAGTACATCAACATTGCAGCATAGCATGTTCATTTCAGATGTATAGCAGAAGGCAAGTGAGTTAAGAAATCCCTGGTATAAAAGACTTTTCAGTTATGTTTACCAATGAAACATTCAAGAACAATCTTGATTCACAACACATTCACATACATCGAGTTAAATTTGCAACAATGCATAAGGAATTCAACAAGCTACATGTAAAATGTGCTGTATAAACTCGCTTATAAGTCCAGTCTAACTGAAAAACACATAGATCTGCTGATTATTCCTTACAAACTACATAGACCCAGATGTGCAGGTGCATAAAGCAATTGCAGATCTGGATTTGTGCAGGTTGCAGTTGGACTTGACTGAAAAGCAAGTATATATATTAATTAAAGAAAAAGTTTAGCAACACTATAGCCAACATTCTACTTAGAATACATTATTTCGATGCATAACCATTCCTTTGGTTAAGGAAAACTTGTTCTGAATATTATGTACAATTTTTATAAATAGCATCCATAGTTGCAATTAGTAAAACATCGTTGTTTCTTTATTTAATTGCATGATACTGCATAGTGCAGGGATTTTCTTTACATATAGAACAGATAAGACTTGATGTTACATTAATTATTCACCAATTCACTAAATAAATTATCACACTTATGTTCCATCTTGATCACTAATAAAAATTAGTACAAAATTCATTTAAAACATTTTTGGATTAAGATATCAAGGTAAATGAACACAGCTGCACTTGTGTCAATTAAATTTTGTAAACGCTATACGACATCATTAGGTCCACAAGCTAATATTATAAATTTAAACTTGATCTATATTGAAATAATTGATCAGACAGCTAAAATTTATATTTAAAATCTTGATACAGTAAGTGATTTTATTTCAACAAGTTAGTTGATTATTGTTAGATGATTTTTCTGCAACATACTGCAACACTATACTCAGTAAAATGATTAAAGACAACTTTAATAATATAAATTCCTCCCCATTTTACAAAAAAAAAAAAAGGTTAGATCCATTTAGTTTATTTTGTTTTAATTTTAAAATGTAATTTCCAAATACTGAAAAATCAGGGTGGTTATTTTTAATCCTTATCACCTTTTGTTACTTGTAGTTTAGATAATTAGTTTCATATATAAATTTCAGTGATTCCAAATACATTAAAACATAGCAAGTATTACATTATTAAACAGTATGAGAGTAATTTTTCCTGATGTTTGACAAAACTATTTAAAAGTTAATAGATGCATAAAACATTTAATGTATAAGCATCTCAATGACGAACATCTTGCACAATTTACTTCCTATTTTTTTCTGATAACCTTTGATTTTGTGAGGAATGTAAAATAAGGAATATTTTTTAATTTCCTTTTTTTAAAATCATGAAAATAATCTATATTTCAGACTGATAGAGATGTATGGATTTTTTCCCAAGCAAACATGAGGTAAAGTTTCGTATATGTCTTGTCCAGTAGTGTAACTATAGTCCTCAAGCACTCATATCACATTATACTTAGAGCTTAAAAGTCCCATCAGGGGATCTCATATTTACCTGAGTTTCCATAATTATAATGATAAAATATAAACAACAACAAGAAAAAAAAAATATGCTTGAAATTTCTCACCTGGCTTGTACTGGCACAAAAAGCTCCCACCATGCTCATTTCAGATCCAGTTGAACATTTAAAAAAAATGACATATCACTTTTAAATAAAAAGATTTTAATATAGGTGCTTTGGTTGCCATGCTAGATGTAACATCAGCACAATATTTTCATTTATGGTCAACTTGACGTTATTAGAAATCTTTTGGTGAAGACTCCATATGATCATCTGGAATAGGGTTATGATTTTCAAGATAGTAACCATCATCAACATATTTGATGTCTGATAATTTTTTTATATTTCGGCCAAACATGACACCATATATTCTGGTGGAAGCTTCATACTCAGAAGACATTCGATTTGGGATGAGCAGGTATAACAAGATTTTAAAGATGGCTGCCATGGTGACCATAATGGAGTTTGAATGACACTTTTATTTAAGACTAACTTGACATACCAATAAGTCTTTTGGCGCAAACCCAATGTTGATAATTACCATCCATCTAGGACAAGTAGTGATAACAATATTTTCAAGATGGACACTGGACTGGAAGTCAGAGCAGCATCATTTTCATTTTGCGACCAACTAGACAACATATGAAATCTTCCGATGCTGATGACCATGTTCAGGTGAACAACATCAAGAGGGTGGCCTTGATGGTCAGACTGGTTTTCAGATCAACACCATTTTCATTTCGACCAAGCAGAAGTCATTTTTAAAAAATCAAGTGCTGAAAACTTCAGGTTGATATAACTTTCATTTTTATGTTTTATATGATCATCTATTTAGGAGCAGCAATAATAAAATTTTCAAGATCGCTGAGCAGCACCCATTTCAATAAGGACCAACTAGATTATGGGATGAATGTGTGTGAGTAAAGTTTCATGGCTATTCTCTAAGTAGTTAAGGAGGAAAAATGATAAAACACTTGTCCTTAAAGAAGGATGATAGATGAACAACATAAACTCTTCTGTTCTATAATCAGTAGAACTAAAACTGGAGGGTCATAATTTTTCTGTGCTTGCTGGAAATCATACACAATGGATTCTAGGCTCATCCATAAACTCATCTAACCATGGTCATCTCAGCAAAAAGAAATATGATTTTAAAATCTATCATAGAGCTGTTCTGTTTAAACATATTAGGTACCTTAAAAAAGGCATTTAAAAAAAATAATTCCAGGGTACTTTGATTCAAAACTGCATATATGGGCAACTAATTCATGCTGAAAGACCCTTCCTTGCATTCTCAGTTTGTTTTACTAGAACAACTCTTAACTTAAACTACAACAAAAAGTTTGAAACATGCAAATTCAAAACTAAATTTCTGACATTCTATGATTTTTTAAAAGTCCAATAGTGCAAATTTTATTTTACAGAATGCATGTCTTTAATCATTATGCTCAATATAAATTCATTAACGTTTATGTTCACCAATTTTTTAAAAATAATTTAGCTCTACAGTAAGAAAAGGATTCAAAGTTATCTCCCATGAAATGTTGTAAGTAATGCTGTAATCATTATCCCAGGGTTTTCTGGCTTTTATTACCATTTAATGTTGAAAACTCATTTAATTCAATATTGAAAGGTGGGTTTTCATTTACAGCATTTTTCCCCATACCATTACTTGAATTGCACAGAGGAATGATACCTTAGATGTCATTAGATTAACTGTCCTATACTTGTATGACCTTAACAAAGGTACTGATTGCACATGTAAAAGTCATCATAATTATGATGAAACAAATTAACCATAAAATCAGTTATATCTGAAGAACTAAAAATCCACAAAAATTAATAATTCAAAATTGTCTGAGAGAAGGTAAATCTGACAACATTTTGACATACTTGTTATATTCTTAAAGGTTTAGTTTGTAAAGCAATCTTCCATACTAAATGTTTGATCAATATCTCAAAAGAGTCAATCATTTTAAAACAAGCCTTTCAGATTAAACCAAAAAAAGATAATGATAATTCAGACCTGACTAGTATGATGTGCATAGATGGATTTCTTAACAATATACTATAATTAGCATATGATATGACATGCAAAAACAAGTAAACAACAGCAACAACAAAGATAGATATTGAAATATATTATGCTGTACAAAGATTTATATACACACATAAACACACACGTGTGTATATATATATATATATATATATATATATATATATATATATATATATATATATATATATATAAAACCCAGTTTTCAAAGAAGACCACACTGGAACTAAAGTTATGGATGTTTTTCATGTAGCAACCTTTTTACATATTTAATAGGAAAACTTAAACGATTCAGAAGATTTTACCTTATTTTCTTTTACATAGTATTCAGATTTGTTGCATACTGAGTAACCTACGTTCTGCAAAGGCTTTCATTATAAATAAGTTATAGCATCTTAGAAAGAAACTGTGTTAATTTAAATCAATAGTTTTCATAAGTTATTTCAGAAATGTTCTTGTAATTGCATGGTACACTTATCTTTACTGAGAAAAATCCTATATTTCATTTTTGAGAATGCACTGAATTTAAAACAACTGTTGGATGTAATAATAATCTGTGAATCCATAAGCTTATATTAATGATATATATTTAATTTAAGGGCCCATTCAGAAGCTCTCCCACAATATTTGCACAAAGGTCTAACATTGCTTAAAATAATGAGCATGCTTTATGATATACCTCTGTTATGACAAAATATTATTTTATGCTTTAGCAAATGTTGATATTCAACCAATATTGACATGTACTAAATCCTTTTATGTGTGAAAATAAATAAGTACACAAAACAAAATATGCATAATTCATTGCAAGTGATGAAGAAAACAAAAGATCATCTACAAATGATGGTAATATTAATTGCAATACATTTTTAAAAAATAAACTACAACAAATATGTGTATTAGATATACATTAACATTAAGGAAAATTAGACATTACTGAATACATTGTCCTAGGAGTCTATTTTATATAAAAACTGCTATTTCCACTAAACTGTCATGTACTGTAGCTCTCAATACTAAAAGCAAAATCACATGGTAAGTTTCAAACAAAATTTGGCATAAATTATAGTACAATATAAAAGTTATTTCTTAGATGAGATCACATGAAGACTATGTTTACATTATCACAAAAAATGTTACGATGTGCTAATATGTAAAGCCTAAAAATACAGGACTACTATACAAGTATATCCATTTAGCAAAAGAAAGAAACAATTACCATGATATAAAACTGCATAGAATAAGTGACCAACTATACAGCCTTCTAATGGCTGTTTATGAAGATACTTTGATTTGTATAACATATCTGAATGCAACGAAGAGACAAGCAATTTGAGTAAAATACTTTAAAGTTAAGTATAACATGACAAAATATTAACACAACTTTGCTGCAAATATATTCAGTGAATATTTACAATGTTATAGCAAGAACAGTGATAACTGACAATGAAGTTAAATCCATGATACTAAGGGTGAAAAGTATACCATTAAAAATTTCTATTTGGCACTTATAAAAACCTTCAATAAAATCAGTCTCTTAAAGCCTACCATTAAGTAGTGTGAACACTTTGGCAATAAAATAATATTGTGAACACATTATGTGCATCAACTATCTACATTTTGGCTCATAAAAAATGCATAGCATACGATTCTGAGGTAAAAATTTGATATAAAAATCACTTACAATGCATATATGACTCTACAATATTTTATAAATTCCACAAGATAATAATATTCATTCTGATTTGATTTTCATGTTATTCATTCTGATTTGATTTTCATGTTAAGTTCAAATGTATACATTTAGGAAACTGTATTAACCATCCTGCTTAGAACTAAAACATGCATTGGCTGGTCCATGGGAAATAAAAAAAAGTACAAACTTGACCAGATTCTGCAGGAAGATTGTATAATTATAACCATTTAACACATTAGATAAGGCAACTGTCAGGGATTGAAAACTGCCAATATGTTCATGAGTCCAGGGGACTAGTCCAGATCCAAAAATTAACAGTTACTTTGGTTTTTCAGTAGTTTCCAAAAAGCTAATACCTTGAAATTTTGTGGTACTAATGTCAAAGCATAGGTATATTTTATCTGGACAATTTACATTGAATTAAAACCTAACCCAATAAATACCATGGGATTTAGGCATTTATATGGTTACATTTTGATTCTATGCTGATATTAAAGACAGAATCTTATATACCTTTGATCACACTTACAACATGCAAAAAAAAAAAAAAAAAAAAAAATGAATGGTATTCTTGAATGGGAAGCCATTTGCAATATTCAATCAGATTTCTTGAAATTTTGTCCTGGCCATCAAGAAACTTTTTGAATCACATTTGAAAATAGAAGTCAAACATCTTGATCACCAGGTACATAATGAGTGAATTCCTGCAATGACACTTGGAGTTCTATTATGATTTTTACGTTTTCTTGTTCTGAGCTAAAGGACCAGATCCTATCCATTTCTTTCATTCACACATGTGTGACATACAAGCTACAATAACAATTAAACTAAAAATTTTACAAGATATTGATGATTGGACTGGTGTTACTGCTGAACCCTGTTATTATAATCAAACCTATCAAAAAGGAAAAAAAATCAAATGTTGCAGATCACCATTTGTGGGTTCGATATTGCTAGCTATGAGTGAAGGTTTCCATGACTCTTTTAGCGGGATAACAAGTGGTTAATATCATGTTTAGAAGTATGTTCTGCATTATGCTTTAATATCCTATGGTAATACTGACATGGGGAAAAAAGGCATTCAAAGTGTTACTTCGTGAGAAATAAAATTATTTAAAATGAAAAAAATACACATTAATGAACACCTGAATAAATAAAGTACTAACATAAGAAAACATCATTATGCAACATTTTGCTACTTATACATTTATTTTTCACTACACACCACTGTGCTACTTCATAAACAAAAACAGCAAAATACTTTAAAATCAGCAAATTGCTTCCTTATGTTTCTTTGAAAAAAATGATTATGAGAATCTTAGTAATAATTCGAGCATTAGGAAAGTAAATATATAAAATGCATCAAGAAATTCACATAACATAAAATGTCTTCTAATGTAACTTATTTACTCAGCAAAGGATTACTGATATGGACATCCAAATGATATATGGATATTCATATTAATTCTATTGATGCTTCTTAAAATTTGCAGGATTTCGTAATGAAACAGAGTACTTAAGTTTCAAGTACATATCAACATCATGTAGGCACCTTTACTTATCTGAAATAAAATATGCATTGCCGTTGTTAAATTTAATACTACTGTAGTATTAGCAAGGTCTATTGGTGAATGATATGCATGTTAGCTGTCACCACCAAGCCTACAGATGACAGTTGTCAATATATATGGATTTTTATAATGGTTGTCTGGCACTATAATGGGTTAAGAATAGTGAACATTAGGTCTGATCGTTACCAGTGCATTGTCATTAAAATTATTTTAACAATATGTGAAACATTCATTATGACAACAAAGTGCAAAGTTCAATCCAGTTTCAGCTACTTTACATTGATTTTTTTCAAAACTATTTTCTGAGGCAGTGATATAATAATGATTTTGTTTGTAATTTTGACCATTGAGCAGCATGTGCAATTCAATTTTCTCCCAAATAACACTTATAGCTGAAATAGTCAGTCCTTTACAACAACATGACTTGTGTTTAATGCAAGTGCTATGGACATTATTTGTGCCTAAAAGAAAGGGTTCCAAAATTTGGCAGTGATACTTTTGAATCCAAAACAAAGTACAAAGCCTAAAACATTATGCTTTTTTTGGTCACTTCGACTGGAAATATACAAATACCTACTACTGGAAAGATTGATTTTATCATGTTTATACAAACCTGTTCTGATATATTTTTAATAGAGAACTGTACAAGTACAAACTTCAAGATCTGATAAACATACTTGAGATCAGTTAACCACTGTTTTAAATTACTTCTTCATATGTTTCAAGTACACATAGCTCCCAATATTAATTTCAGCTAAGCTGCCTGGATTATCATGGACAAATAATGAGATGGTTAGTTTCCAATATAGTAAATATCTATTAGAGATTTGTCTCCCGATTAGAGCTGTGGAGGCAAGTAAACTACAGGTAAAGGTTTCCTAACTTGTAATAAATTCAAGAGAAAATGAGATGATTAAAAAAGCATTCTACAGTGTGAAATATGCTACTAGCAAGCCTTTGTCGATGGATATGTGACTTTACATTAAATAATGAGTTCAGTGGAGTACATACTGTAGTATGATTCAGTTTTAATTGCACATATTGGCCCAAATGATTCTAGCATAATATGATGTATTGCACGTGGTCCTATGCCTTGAAAAGTGTTCAGAGGATTTCTTTGGAATACACTGTTCAACACCTCAGTAAAAGTGATGCAATCATTTAGCATTTCACTAAAGTATGACATCATCATACTTGAAACACCATACAGTATTTTAAAAAAGTATGACAATTTGTTTCTTCCAGTATAGCCCTACCTCTGAAAGGAGGAATATCAGAAATAATGGATATTTCTACATATTCAAAAGAAATCCTTCAAACACTTGCATTTGAATGTACATGTGTAAAATCAGATCTATCATAAAAAGTAAATTAGCACTTTAGTTAACAATTTTAAAATTTGGCAATTATTTAAAGCACTATACAGATTTGATTAAACACATGTAGCATGTTTTTACGGTTTATAATATGACCTTTCAACTGCGTTTTGCAGCAGTGTTACCAAGATGACAATGTAAGCTGTCATTCTGACTATGACGATTTCTACTCTTTCGGGTAGAGAAGATCTTCCGGCAATCTGCAACAGTGCAGCCAAACATTTCCTTTGGGTGGACAAGCTCAAAATGTTCCTTCAGGACCATGTTATCCTTAACCTTGACCTCACAAATGTGGCAGGCCACCATTCCATCGCTGTCTTTCTCAGCCTCTCCAATTTCATCAGTTTCTCCATTTGTTTCCACATCATGACCATTGATACCATTGCTGTGTTCATTACAGTCTATCATGATACCATTTTCGGATTCCTCATCTAAACACTTTTTACCTCCATTTGAAAGAGCTGTATTGTTTTGTTTGCTATCTTTAATGTCACAGACCTGAGAGTTGATCTTGTTCTGAATTTCAGCATTGTGGTTTTGATTTAAATCTTGTCCTCTCTGTACACTGTTGTCAGTAGTTGACAGCAGCTTACGGTGTAAACTTGAATTGCAGCTGTGTCTGTCACGGCTCTTTTTTGAAAGAAATGTTGCATTACATCCTTCAATAGTGCAGCAGTGCATCAGTTTGAGATGTACATTTTGGTAATGGGTTTTAGTATTGGCCTCTGTGGAAAAAACTCTGCTGCATATTGCACATTTATGAGGACTGTCTGCATCTGTAGAATAGCCAATATTGGAAGAAATCTCACTCCTTTGGTCTTCACTAGATACTGGTGAAGCACTTGATCTCTGGTCTTGACTGAGGTTGGATGGGAAGGAGTTTCTGTCATCTACATCCATATTACTGCCGTGTAAATTACCCCTTACTTCACGGTCTCCCCTTTCAATGTCCTGACCCACATCAGCATCAAGAGCATCAATCATCAGGTAACCCTCTTTCTCATCATCATCAATATCCATGCCATTCATTTTCATATCCTCACTATCTTTTCCATCCTCCTGGGCAGACTTTTTGTGTCGCTCCTGTCCACTTTCTTGATGGGGAGAACATTTGCCATTCTTCACCTGCTCATGCATGCGACTTTCTTTTTTGCGATTGCTGCGGGATCCTCCTGTACAGGGATCTTTGTCATCTGAATTATCATCACTCATTGGGTATGTATCTTCTGCTTGAGCACATCGAGATGGAATATTTTTCCTACGACTGCCTGTCCTTGTTGTCCCTGATTCCATCTTCTCTTCCTCAGATGACCCACTATCTGTGTCTTTCTGTTCACTGATTTCCTCCTCCTTCCTTTTCACTGGAAGTGGTATGGAAAGATCTGTTGGTCCCTCATCCTCCAGCTCATCCAGTTTAAGTCTCTTTACTGGTTTCTGACAATAGGACAGACTCAAGTCCTTTGGTCCCTCCTCTTCATCATCAGATGCTGGAGTTTTGGTAGGGGTGGGGAAAATAGGTATATGAAGACTGGGATCTGGGTAAAATCCAATTTCCCCATGGCTCAACTCAGATACTCCATCAATTGGGTGAATGGGACTTTGGGTCATGAGTGATGTAGAGATAATCATTGATGGAGAGGTACTGCCAAGATTCCGCTGAGGCTGTCCTGTACCATCATCCACAATAGAGGCACCATCTGGCAGCTTAGCACGTTTCTGTGGCATATGAAGCTTGGGGTTAGGATTTGCACTGTGCCTGTTGCGGCTACGTCTGGAGCTGAACATCATATTACAACCTTCCACAGTGCACTTGTGCATTTCCTTGAGGTGAACTGCACTGTAGTGGATTTTTAGAGCTCCTTTGTCACAGAAGGTTTTATTGCAGGCAGAACATAGGACACGTTTTTTCCCATTTGGACCCATGAATGATGTTCCAAAGCTGGCATTTGGCATCCACTGCCGTTTGATAGGGTTGGCTGATTTTCGAAGGTGCTTGGCCTTTCTATCAGAATAAAAAGAACTCTGGTGGTCTATGTCATCGTCTTTGATTGAAAAATTTAATGCACAATTTTTCTCTTCAGTTGGGGTATGAATAGTTGGCAGTATCACGGATCCAGCAACAGATACAACAGTTGAAGTGGATGATTGTGTTGGACTTTCACTGCTCTCAGATTGCAGTTGTGGAGTATGAGAGGGTGGGGTGGAGTGACCTGATGTAGAGGTAGTACTCAAGTTCTGTGGACTGTCGCTTGTTGGTGACTGTGCAGTTTGATTGGTCCCTATTTTGTCCAACATCACTGGACTACTTGAGGGGCTTGCATGCTCCCGCTTAAAATCCAGAGGTTGCATAGTTTGAAGTCTTCCGAGAGGAGATGTAGACAATGGAGATGATGGCTGCACAGTAACAACAGGTGGTCGCAGATCACGACTGGATGGTGGAGAGAAACTTGGCATGGTTGGGGGACTCATCAAACGACTTCCTGGAGGGACAAACGGGAATCGATTTCCAAAGAGATGTCGTGTATCAAATGGTCTGATGAATGTTTGTGAGGTCATGTTACTGCGTTCTATGAACCTTTTGATCTCCGATTCATTTCTGGTAGTCTGTTTGACATAAAGATCCTGCTTCTCTCGATTGTCTTGAAGTATGATTTCCTGTGCAATTGACTTTGTCTCTCCAAAGCGCAGGAACTGCTGAAGAATAATGTGCTCTTCTTCTCTGGTGGCAATGGTCCATTTATCCAATACTCGTCCAGCTGCATCCTAAAAGGACAATGAGAAGTATTATATTGTGGCACAAATACCTGCTTTTTAAATATAAAATAAGATATTAGATATGTTAGATACCCGTGATTTTCAATGTAAAATCATCAATGAATAAACTTACATGGTCAGCTATTTTTTTCTTGCTTGTATAAGACAAGTGCAGACTTGCAGATGGTTCTTATATTTTCAAGTGGATGATTCCGATTCTTTTTGAAGGCTTCAAGCTTTTTTTGTCTTTTGTTCAGAGTCAACAATGGATGTTTTATACATCTAGTTATTGCTATTACCAATGCATACAATAATAAGAGTATACATAACAGAGTTTAACTCATTCATGACACATCTACTCATTTTAAAAATGAAGATTTCAAAAAACACAGTACATGTATTTATAAAAAAAAATACAAGAACCTGATTTTACATTTTACATTCTCTCTTAATATATTTATTCAAACCATTGTAATAAAGAATATAAAATCAACATTATAACAACCAAAGTCTCCAAGAAAAAGAAGTTAATCAAATATTCTGAATTTAAGCAGCTAACACTGCTTTTAAACACTACTTTACAGACCCTTAATTACGTGTTTCTGACTATATATTCGGGATAGGCTTTTCATTTTTTATTCACAGATATTTGAATATATGACCACATATGAATGCTGGTAAATGTTTGTTGAACAATAAATTGTTTTACCCTATATTACAGGACATGAAGCAAGTGACAAAGTTAAAATCTTTCCTTGTCATGATCCACACCATTGAGCTCAACTCCTATATGGTATATACCACAAAGTCTAATTATAATGCATATCAGGGTAGGGCTCAAATACATGAAGCAAGCAACAAAAATGCCTGGCTTGGTAAAACTCCTAAATTAGTCGTATAACAATGATGTTTAGTGCAACTCTGATATTAACATATATGGATATCAATATAAACTCTTGATACAGAGTGAAACTCTGTATGCCAGTGATGTTGAGTGTATGTAGGTTATAAACAAATACACATATCCATCTTAACCCTACATTACTGGTATGCCAGTAACTATTAATGTTGAATGCATGCCTGCTATAAATAGAAACATGTATCAATATAAAGCTTCAATTACTAGAATGCCAATGACGTAGAGTATATTTAATTTATTTTGTGCGCTTGACCTTTGTTCATGATTGAGGATAGTTTTGTTGCATACCTACTTTTTGTTTTGTTTGTAAGTTATAAATATGTTACCAAGCTTCGAGATCAAGACATAGCCTTGATTATGACCTTAGAAGGTTCCAGAAATGAATTTGTTTACAGTTTGGGATAATTTTGAGTTTTTGTTTAGAAAAAATTATGACAAAGATTAAGTAGGGATATATAAGGATAGATCGAGAAGATATTATTTATTTGCATTTTAATATCAGTCTTTGTGGAATCACTTTAAGCTGTGTTGAGATATAATTTGAGAGGAAATAGTTATATAAATTATTCATTGGAATTACAATGAGCTCAATGACATTTTGGACTAAAAACATGTTGCTATTGTGAATTCATTCAATGACATTGTCAATAATTATCACTGTGATAATCAAGACTTTTGGCATGTTAGTTCATTCACATATCTCAGTTTTTCCTTTGCCCATTACAATGCTGTGTCCCACAAACTGGTATATAAGGTTGCAAGTACTACAAACCTGTGATACACTTTTATTGATGGTGCAATTTAAAAATGTACCTTGAACATAATATCTTAAAGAGAACCATATGATGCAAATATTGTGCAGTTTGGATGAATTTGGCATGATGTGTCTAGTTCAATAATCCAATCTGAATCCCCTACTTATGTTAACATTAACTTATCTTTGTAAGTAAACATGAGTCATAATAATGATTTCTGGGGGTGGGAGACTGCTGGTGAGTGTGATACTACAGGTGCCAGAATTACACCAGCATGCCCCTACACTACACTCTGCAGCATTCTGAACAAACACATGAACAATGGTAAATAAACTAGGCATGTAAATATCAACTAATTTTAATATTTTGCTTGATTTTCATATATATCTGGTCTCTGCAACAATGTTGCTGCAGTAGGGAAAACACTTTTATTAATCTTCAGTTTCTTTATTACATGCATTACTTGCTTCATTCATAATGACTCATCTTGGAAGTCATCCTTGCCTGTTTACCATGTTAATGTTTAAACCAACTCAATTTATGACATGCTTCCCTTTGTGACATGCACACACCAAATTACATGTATATGATGTGCATATGGTTTTATGTCATTCCTTATCAAGACCTAAGGAATCTATGACATTTGGTATCATCCTGTATCAGGTTAACTGTTTATCTTCCTAGATTTAATTTCTCTCTTATCAAGTTTACTCTGGCTAGGTCTCCAGTCCAAACTCCATTTTTGATAGGCTGACAGGATATGATATCCCCTTTGGGTTTCTTTACCAAAGCACCTCCCCACTCACATTTCACTTTGTCAGCTTCTGTATGTAACTGGACATGTATCTCATTCATGAATTTGTTTTGGCTTTCAAACATCATTTCAGCCACCACCCCCAGCAGTCTCCACTAATTCAAATGGTTCCCTAGAAAGCCAAGAAATCAAGGGTCACTGATGGAAGCTCCAACCTATCAGAAATCTGGCTAATACCATAAGGTTTGTCAGTCAACCAGACAAAGGAGGGAAAACAGTGACTTAGTTGTCATGTTTTAGAGTGGGAGAGGTCAAATGCAACCTATCAGTGATCTGGCTGATGCCATAACATTCAGTCAATCAAACATAGGATGGGAGGGGGGGGGAGCAGTGACTTGGATGTCATGTCTGAGATGGGAGAGGTCAAAACCAGCTTAGATGTCTTTGTCTGGTGTAGAGGCACATGGAGTTTTTCTCATGAGAACCAAACTATCTGCCACACTTGTCAAGCAGAACAAAGCCATTTTATAATAAGAGAAAGTCTTTATAGGTCTTTATATGCCTAGACTAACAAGTTGTTCTCTGCTTTTTCAAAACCTGACTGATAGAGGACTCTGCCATGTCAGAAAGAAAAAAAGGCAGAGAATAACTTGTTGATCTTTATTATGTCAGTAATTTCCAGTGTGTGCATTTCTTATATTTGTGCAAATATCATAAACTGTATTCAAGAAGACATTATAAGTAAGGACCATTTTGGGGAATTATTTACGTAGGTATTAATTTGGCAAGAAAAGTAATACCACCTTGACAACACATCTATTCTTATTTGCCAAAAAATTAATAACTGTCATGATGACACAATTCAACCAGGTGGTCATAAACTAAGTCATGCTATGTAATAGCACACTTGCAAGTAACTTCTGCATGCAAAGCATTGACAGTAATGAATAGGATGGATAAGGGATAATTGGTATTGGGTTAATTACCATATTTAATGGCCACTTATGGAAAAGGGTGAAGTTTAAGAATCTGTCCTGTAAAGGGGCACATGGTACAAATAGCATCTGGACTAAATATTTCAAAGATGATCTGGTAACTTTAGCTTACAATCACTGGATTTATTTACTAAAGGTTAAATTTGAAGTTGGCTATGGGTAATTACTATTACCACAGGCTTCCCCTCATAAAAGATCCAATAAAGATAATCCATGCATAACTAATGGGGCATTATGCTCAGTAATTCTTTCATGACATTGTATTGCTTTCTTAAAATTAAAAATAACAATACATTAAAGAAAAGAGCAGTTTATTTACATTATAACATATGTGAATGAAATTAAAATCCTTAATTAAGATAACCATCCAAGGTTTCTAAAAAACCAACACAATACTTAAGATTTTTCTTTTCAATTTGCAGTGAAGCTTCAATTTTCTTTCATGTATAATAACAAATTTAAAAAATTTATTTTAATATAAACTGGCGAGTTACACTTAAAAATACCTTTAAAAATCTACATGCATGCTGATCCTTCTAAGTTAAGCAAATGCAAGTTAATATGAAAATATGTGAACAAACAATATTGTGTCGGAATATCACAACAAATAAATTGTCAATTGTGTTAAATACAAAGTATATAAATATTCATCATGATCGCAAATGAAAATATAATTCCATAACTGAGGTGTAATCATTTAGGAGGAATGTAACCTATGTGGCTTGGAAACAATAAGGTCTCTATTTCAGGTTAAAGAGGGTGTTTGTGTAATCAATACTGAAGCATTGCTCTTTCTGAATGAGCCTTATGAAAGGTTAGGTAAAGCAGACTATTGACTGATAATGTTTGCATCTCTGTGAAATCTGTCTGGGGTAAATAAATGGCTATTTTGTGTTGCATATTTCACATAAAATACTATGTTCTATTAAGCTATATTACTATTTTTAAAAAAAACTGACAGAAAAATTCTTAAAAAGAAACTCATGGGCCTGATATAGCTCATTTGGCAAACACTGGCACAAGAGTCACATGCACATGATGATAAATGTACTTTATGAAACTTTGCCAAAACTTCTCAGGTAAAAAAAGGTATTTTGCATCTTTTCTATTTTTGGCTTTTGCAGTTATATCAAGAGGTTCTAATTTTGAAGTTTTGGATCAAAAGATGCTCAGAAATAAATTTTTTTTTACAAGCAATGTCTAAAATTAGTAACACTGGCTATATTTGATCATTCACCAGCATAATCTGTACCAATTGAAAGGTCAGAATTATCAATATTTTATCAGTTTATTTAACAGCAGTTCACAAGTATTTGCTTCAAGTATAAACTTTTGTTTTTAGTAAATAGAGGAATATTTTACGGCTGGTGGGTATTATTTGCAGCAGTTCAAAGTCTGTGAGATGAGTTGCATTCATGAGATTGTCATACAACACATCCAAATGGAAGTCAAAAGGGCAATAACTCAAACACAAACCATGGGAGCAAGATGATTTATTAATATGCACACCTTCAGATGACAACCATAATATGTACCAAGTTTAGCAGGGATAAATGTGGCAAGATTCCATTATGCTGTATATTGCATTCACTAACTCTAACAAAATATGTAAAGGCAAAGTGATTTGTTGATATTTGCATGTTTAGATCATAAACATAATATTTACTAAATTTCATGGCAATCCTTCAAAAACCAGCAGCACTAGTTAACTAGACTGTTTAATACAGACAGAAGGATTTACTGATACAAGGATTCACATGCATCCATTACCTAATGGAGGGAAGATTTAAAACAATAAATTCTTAAATAGTTTTTGAGAACAATTTAGTTACAGCTTTGTTAGTATTGATAAATTTGGCTACATCTGATTCCAGATTGCGATTGCTTGTACAATTATGAAACGTTTTGATGCCAAAATGCTGTTTTCTAAATTAAAAAATCTGGGTGCAACTAGTCAAGGCTGAAGCATTTTTTGAAAGGTTGTGTCACAGCAGACTAGGTAGAGAACAAATATTCCATTGTCACACTGGACATCAAACTACCGGGTATACAATAGTTATGCAAAACTAATCTGGTACAAGCTTCATCTTAAAATGTATTTTCACTGCACATTAGTAATATAGCATTACCTGTAAGATGTATCCTCTTGCATAATCCTCATATGACCAACCAAACCCATGTAACACCTGCAAAACTTCATCATGCTGCAATACACTAAACAAACGGTCCAGGAGGATCTTTAGACGGATGGGTGTTGCTTGTGCACCATACAGCATTAGACTGGCAATGTCAAAGACTATGTTTGGCTGCACAATTTCCACCTGGATTCCAAGGTTGAAGATATGACGGTACCCAAGCTTGTCCAAGGCTGTAAAGATTAATAATCAAATTATCAATCTAAGTACATATTTCTCATCATGTGTATGTGTGTGATTTGGATTTTTAACATAGCTTTGATAGTTTTAGTCATAAAGCTATGATGTCTGCAGTGTGGCAGTTTATAGTGATGTATAACACTGAGGATCCCATTATAGTGACACTAACTTCTTAATGCTGAGCACCATGCAAGGCAGCTCTTTGTATCATTTTTATGAGTCTTGATATGACTCTGCCAGGGTTTGAACCAGTAACCTCCCACATCCAAGATGAACACTTGATTAAAATTCATACTGATGATAGTAGTATATATCACTACATTTTTCATGAAAATTCATGACTTATGAATTTAGTATATGTCATAAGATTTCAGGAAACTTTTTGGACAAAAGTGGCAGGTTTGTTATTAAAATATTTGCGTCAAGTCATTCTAGTAACTGGATACAATGCTGCAAAATTATAGCATACAAAATTTAAATAATATCCATTGTCAAAATGCATGCCCTAGATTTTAAAGATATATACTATCTTTATTTTGAAGAAGCATTTTTATCAAAGTAGACATTTATGATATTGATGATTTGTATACCAATATGGCTTTATATAAATGACAATATCTGTCAAAGAACATCTGCCCCCACCCCCCACCGGGAAAACCCAGCAGCGACTTGTGGAAGATATAAAAAAGACTTTTTATGCCAGTTATCAAAGAATGATCTCTTGATATAATATATGAAGAGTATGCTTCACACATATGACATGATACCAGTGCTATATATCTTGTTAGACCCTGAATGCTTCTATATCTAGACTGAAAACTGTAACATAGCTTATATTACATATGTTCTTGGATGTGAAATAAAACATATTGGATACGCTTTAATGTGAAAAGCCAGTGAAAATACATGTAGCATACACATTTTACCACAATGTGGATTTCTAATGGCTACAAATAAAACATTTTGGCACAATCACCATGTCCTTTTTTAGAATGGAACTTTATAAGTATAATTTTGTAAAAGTTATCAAAATTAACAACAAATAAAATAAATAAAACGAAAGAAAGTCAAAATCATATAGTTTTGCTGTATCCCTATCCTGCCTGGAATCAGATTAACTGTTCCTGTTATGAACTTTTTTTGTTGTTTCCATATTACATATTATTTTGAAAATTATTACCTAGAATCAAAATTATTTTTAAATGGCTCTATGTTATCAATTGCAGAGGTTGAAACTAAGGTCCTTTTTTTTTGGGGGGGGGGGTGTGTGTGTGTGTAGAATCTTTCCTATTAATTTACTTGTGATAAGAGAGGTTCAAGATAGAACCATATGTCCTGATATACAGCCAGCAGCAGACACCTAGGACACCAGGTTAATGTAGCATGCTTAATGACTAAGACTCCCAGCTGCATTAAGATCAAGTTGCAAACACTCTCCCTCTCTGCCTGCCCTAACAATACCCTCTCTATCACATATCCATATTTGGTCACTAGTTCTGTCCAGCCACTGCTGGCATATGTCAGGGACACTCCAGAGGACATCTATTAATACAGGCCCTCTACTCCCCTTTCTGAGACAAAGAAGCATTAATATAGTTTGTTATTCTTGTGTTATGTTCATAATGTAATATGCACATGAATGCCTACATACAATAGTGTGTGTGTGTGTGTGTGTGTGTGTGTGTGTGTGTATGTGTGTGTCAGAGAGTGTACATGTTAAATCTAATCCAAACAATATAGTTTGATTACATTTATCTAACTAGGTAGTACTGTATGCTTGCTACTAATATAATGGAGTCATCACTAAGTGAAAAGCCTAAATGGTTGCTGCTTAAATGCTTATTTTGTTTCTCAATTTTTGCAATAAAGTTATAGCAAATGTAAATTCTTACTTCTGTTACAGTAAACAGATATCAAGTGTATGCAATGAATGGTGGAAAGTATACAATTTATTTGGATTCCATACAATTTTCTGGTGACACGGATGGGTAACTTTGCTGCAAATAACTAATAAAAATTATTTTTTTAAAATCATATAACCAAAAAGTGAAAGAATCAACAATTTACATCTGAAAATAAGTTAGGAATTTTTTTTTCAATTATAACACATCATCTGCAAGTTATTGTTCTTTTCTTTTAATAAAAAGTAAAAAAAAAACAGTAATGTAAATGGATGCTTAATGATATTCACAATCTTACATACATGTATACAGTGAATCTTCATGATGCAAACATTTCCAGATGAATGAGATAATTATTTTAAAGATGCTATAAATATAATGAATAATTGTCAAGATTTTAATAAGTAAAAAAAAAAAAACATTAAAAGGAATGAATGGCAACATGCACAAGCTGCATCTTGTTACAAAATCATAAAGTATTTTAACAAAAATATCCAATTGATCATTTTGCTGCTTTATATATATAATTATGAGTAAATTTATGTCTAAACGGCGATGCATTCTGGGTGCAATTTGAAATTAATGAAGACAATTTTGATGATAGTGATAGCAAGATTTTTCAATGCAATATTCTACTGCATCCAATTCAAAAGCTATACTCATTCGTAATACTGATAGTTCGTTTGTTAAACATCTAAATTTCAGTTTAGTACTTGGACAGTCAATTATATGGGTTTTCTCAGCATTTATTAATGATGCTGGTTGCACAGAGATATCTGGTTTGTTCAGTGATAAACTGGTTGTGCATTGTCATGATAGTTCCCTGCATGATGATGTAGACTTTTATCTCAAAGACTGTCAAAATTAAATCTCCTTAGAAACAAATGACCTTGACACAAAATTCACAACTAGCATGGTCTATAGAGGACATATGGGTTATGTATGTTACTTTCCTCTATTTCTTATCAGAGATAGACTTGATTTTTAATTTTCTACAACATAAAAGAGGTGTAATGACAGACTTACAGTCCATTATTTGGGGACATTGATTCAGGGTAAGAGTGATGTCATCCAAAGTTGTAATTACTGTCTTTTGTAGTTAAGTACATGGATAGCATCATATCATTAATGGATAAATATGACTGAAGTTCTCTGCTGTGACATTAGATATTTTACTGGTGACACAGAGTCTAGAAGAGAAAGCTCTCTCTTGTGATTATCAAAGATCACATGAATTGTAAAAGCAATATAATTCATAAAAGGAAATTAGGCAATATTTTATCAGTATTATTAGGAATTGCTTTCATATTGTTCTTTTTCTTTTAAATACTAAGTATACTGGATTCTTAACACTCACAATTACTGAGCTAATAAAAATAATGGTTAATAACTATTATGTACCAGTAGAAAGTGTTCTACTAAAGAAATTTTCTGCATGCATTTCTTTCATAGCCTGTCATCTTAATTTTCCAACCACTTTCATACTATCAGATAAAAGTAAATATCAATATGCAATTATAAAACAAAATGATCATGAGCAATGTAGATGGTTGATCAAAGTAAAGCAGTAAGGAAACTGTATTGATGAAGAAAGAATTCTTTGTTTGCCTAGTACTGAATCTACTTTCTAAAAAACATTTCTTTACAGCTGAAATGTGTCACTGTGTCGACTCTGCACTTTTTAAATAGCTCAACCTCATGACTTTTGTGTCAACTCAATTTTATTAATGAGACCACATAATTATTAAAATAGCTCACAAATAGGCTAAAGTAACATCATAATTAAATATTTTATTTTACAAAATCGGGAAAATGATTTAGCAAGATCATACTTTGGACATTTACTGGTATACTTACCAATCAAGGAATAACAGCAGGCTTTTTATTTTTTTAAAAATATTCTCCCATGTTTACAAGTAAAATGGAAACCAATAAACCTTGTGTTTATAGTTTACAACCATCAACAAATCAGAAGTAAATAAAGTTTCCTTTTAAGATCAAACTCATCTTAATAGAGTTTTCATGAGTCTATCTTTTTTTGAAAGGCAGCATGAAAGAGAATACTGTACTGTTTACTGGCAGCAGTACATCCAAGTACCAAATAACTCTTTATGATTCAAAGTCCTTAATTTAATGAACAACTGCTTGGGAAGAATGGAAGGCTATTACAGTTTCATTGGTGGCATGCTTCATAATTACAGCAGCATTTAAAGAAAACATAAGCATTCCAGGAGGATGTCACCCAATTTTACAGGAATCTAAAGCAGTTGTATGAATGTAGCAGAAAATTTAGCAGATTAAATAATATACCTGTCAAGGAAATCCAAGGTGACCCTAGTACCAGCACTTCATAAATTGAAATGTATATTATAATGTAACATATGCTCCTGCAGTTCAACTGCTATCTTCAGGCTACACTTTAATAACATGAATACAGACATAATGGGGAAAACGAGAAATAAAAAACAGTGGTTTGGTGTATATATATATATATATATATATATATATATATATATATATATATATATATATATATATATATATATATATATATATATATATATATATATATATATATAATATTTTTGTTTGGTACAAAACATCCCAGTTATAAAATGATGTATGTAGCCAGTTGGACTCACCCCACCCCACACAACCGATCCCATGAGGGCACAATTCCCGCATATCAGTCATAATATTATCGTTTAATTATTTCTTTTCAAAGGGCATGGTGAAAAAGGATATGTGAACGTATAGTCTGTTTATGAGTGTTTGCCCTCAAGTCTGTGTAATTTCTGTAACATAATGGCAATTAAATGATGAGGTAGCTTGTGCTCTAACATTATTATTATTATTATTATTATTATTATCTTTGCATGGTTAAACATTGCACAGAGGCAGGAACAATCAGTCCAATTTCCATAACAATATTTCGCTGTTTCACAATTACTTAAAAGTCCATATATATAATAAATATAAATATAATCAGATTTTTGTTTGGTCACATTATACTGATTAAAATTTAATTTACTTTCTCCAGTACAGTGAGTATGGTATTTTAGAACCGAAATAATGGTACTGGCCTACAATATTATTATCAGTTTGTCTCAAACTTCAGCTACATTCTATTTAATTTATGTGAGGTAGTGATTTGTGAAGTCATACAAAGGCTAATCATAAAGAACATTAAACAAGTGCCACCATGTCTCACTTTGTTTAGTTATGTAAAGATAATGTGTGTTTAAAAGTTCAACAGGGACACATCCAAACCCATTGACCCAGATTAAAGGAAATAAGATGAGGAATAGTCTCAAAGAATGAGGCTCACTTAATCAGAAGATGCAAGGTCTATTACCGGTAATACGCTTTAATATCATGTATTAGTCATATTAGTGTCTACCATAATGATAATATAAGACAAAGGTAAGCAATATTATTTTCAATTGGAATTCAGTTAACTGACTGGTAACAAATTTAGTCAATACGAGTCACAATTAACTCATTACATGTTGATTTTACTCTGCAGTCCAGAGTCAAACTTGTCCAACATCTTAACAATATAAGAGTACTTAACAAGTTTGATCAATATTTGTCAGAAATGTTGCTGCCCTATTACTGACAAGCCCAAAAATGTCACATTATTAATATATATAAAGTTCGCTCTTATGTTCAGTGAAGATCTTGGTAACATAGGCCTAATTGCCCAATCTAAAGCAATAAACAAATTATCTGCATGAGATGCAAGATCACATGTACATAGGTCAAGCTTATAATTAACCTCACAACATCTCAACGATACTGGCCTATTTACCAAGTTTGATTAAAGTATATTTTTACATCTAAAAAATTAATACCCACAAATATAAATTCAATCACAGTATCCCACTACTAGCATACATTTTCTCTTCCTGTTACATATCAACATGAATATATGTGATATGTTTTTGTTCACTGCAGCTATTAGTATTACAGGAAAATGTAATTTGTGGTTTTTAAAGTAATGGTGCTGTATCACTTTATGGTTAAATTTGTGATAGAGTAGCAAGAACTCAACTGTCATTTTATCACTAATGTAATTGCTGGTCAGATTGTTTCTCACTTTACTAAATGCACTTACTAAATTAATCAATTAGGAATGAACCTGTTTACTTCTTTTCCAACACAAAATAATTCATCTAACCACTAAAAAGGCATTAAAATCTGAATCTAAGAGTGAAAGTATAAATATGTACCTGAAGCTTGAGCCTCTACCATTTTCAAACCATAATCTTTAAATGATAGGAGATAATACTTGTGTGTGAGTTAATGACCTTTATGTGGAAGAGAAGCTGCCAGATGCTGAGCTTGTGAAAAAATTGGTTCATATCCCACTCCTGACACCCAGAAGTTAATCAGAAAGCAACAGTGTTGTCCTAGAGGTAGTGTAGGTAATTACCAACAGGAAGCCAGTAGATAGATCATCCTCACCAGGTGATATCTGTTTTCCTAAATCAAATTGATGAAGGACATATGGCTTTCTTTTACATACCTGCTTTTAGGTTATCCACTATAACCACACATAAGATGTGTTACGACATTTTACTAAACCAAAGTTAATTCCATTTATTTCTAAAATTTCTCATTAGTATAAAGAAAGAATTTGTAACTTAAAAGGTACATGAGTACAGCCATATATCTGCCTGCCTGCAGTGTTTGTCCTAACAAATATGGATGTAATATAATTGGCAAGAGAAAGGGATCATTACTAACTTTCCAGCAATAAATGTTGTTAAACAGAAAAAAGAAATCAATAATAAATATTGCCATCAAATATAAATCTGATGTCTTATTAAGTTTCTTTACCTTTTAAATCAAATATGGGTTCAATTTACTAAAAATGCAAACTTTTAAATACTGAACACAAAAAATGACATTCGTATCTAATACTTAAACATAATTTTCTATTTTCTTTATTCAACTATTACAAACAGTAAAGCTGTCACTTTTTGCTGATTATGCCAATACCGCAAAGATCCGATTATTAAAATTGCCGATACCGAGGAGGCAGATTATTTCATTATCACAGCTAATACTCGCGAATAAGATGAATAATTTAGGAAAAAATAAAGGCCTGCTAATGTGTATGCTGGAAGTTCAACAGCCACACCGAGGCCTCATTGGCTGGTTGGCTGCTGTGATTGGTATGAGTGCATGAATGGTATTTATAATTTGTTGTGTGCAGTAGTTTACAGCAAGTGTGTTAAAAAGTATTTACTTTTAAGAAAATATTGTCTTTCAATTAACCCCCAAATCAAATGTTTATTTCTTAATTTCCATTATTTATTCTGATTTAAAATTCAAGCCATGTCAAGATGAATGTTATGATTGAAGTTATAGTTTGGAAATTTGTTTACATCGGCACCAATTATTTTTGCCAATATCGATTATACCGATTGTTCTAATAATCGACTCAATTATGAGTATGGCCGATAAACCGGTACAGCTTTAACAAACAGTCCTTTAGATTTCCATACATGTTTTTGCAAAACATATGCTGAGGTTGAGAGATCTTTCCCCATGTTTGGAAAGTCCATAATTAAAATGTTAGCTTTTGCTATAACCAAAATGTTTCTGCTGATCCAATAACATTTTCATAAAAGGCAGTTTATAGTTATGTCTAATACTGGGGCATCATGCAACACACATGTAGCATGATGTCCCACCCAGGAACATTATTCTGACACCAGGCTGACCAGTCCTAACACTAATCTCTTAATGCTGAGCGCCAGCTGGGGATCAAACCCATGACCTCCAACACCCAAGACAGATGCTCTAACCACTAGGCCACTGGAGCGGTCTGCAGAGAAGCATATTAAACCACACTCTTCAAAACCAGATTTAAAAAATTAATTCTGGACTGGTGGCTATGAGTTTCTAATAAAATAAAGACAGATTGGTGAGTAAAAAATTAGGTTTTACATCTACATTTAGTTTGGTGTTCAAATTGTGTGAAGTTATCTAAAGTATTCTTCCCTGGTCTTCTTGAAACAAATCACAATAAATTGCCTTCCTAGCTGCACCTAATTCATCCCAACATGTTGTCTGTGATTTACTAATACACTGTAATGGGTAAAATTAGAAACTGCTGTTTTGCCTAATGCAGGACACCGATGCAGTACATCTTGAAGCAAAGATGGATTGGTGTTGAAAATCAATGCCCTAGAAGCAGTTGTAATTTCAAAATGCAGGCAGGCAAATAACATTCATCAAGTGTTCAAACCTTATAGTTTGTATATGAAATGCTATAGTTGATATATGAAATAAACCAAACTGTGTCCATACATCTTGTAAAAGTATGTAAAAATTGCTTGATTGTACTTTTGATATTTTAACTAGACTAGGCATTAATTGTTTGCACCATGTGACCTAAGCTTTATTACTGGCAGGTAAAAGATGGTATAATCCATATTAGGGTCTTTGGGCTAACTGCAACCAGTAATTTCCATACTGCTACTATCCACAGCAAAGTTTAAAAGAAAAACAAGAATGAAAAAGAAGATGCCTTTTCACTGATTTCAGTTCCACTAGTACATGTATTACTACAGGTGCAGTGAATAGCCAACATTAGTTTTCCATTACAAGATAGCATTCCTGTTCAACATACATACAAGAGAATCTGTCAAAGTTATCAGTTTATATCAGAACTATTCCAATATCAACTTATCTCTGAAGATGTTAATGATATCACTGATTATTTTATTTTCTGTGGTGGTACATTTGATCTCTTCCTACTGAAATCTTAGCTGAGTGTTTTTCATCTTATAAGCATCAATGAAATATAACAGTTAAATCATTGTTCAAAATAAGTGGGAGCCTTTTTTCCAATTTTTCCAACATTAAATTAATTGAGAAGAAAAAAGTCTAGTTTGGAATAGCAAAAGATCAAAATGTTGAAAATTATACTGAAAATAACTCGTGTCATACCTTGATGAAACTAAAAACTAAATTTTCCTTTTCGAACATTCTGAGTGAAGATGATAAAACTTAAGCCAAAAGAAAGGACAAAAGCTAATCAAGATTAAATATGCCCAAGAAATATAGATTACATGCTAAGTGAAATCTATTGCTTAAACTTAAAAAATATTTTTCTTTGGTAAGGTTATTGTCTCAAGTTACTTATCTTCCTGCTGCTAAAACAAAATGAAGTATGCATAAAGCTGAAACTTTACAAAACTGCAATGATGCCATTATGAAGTTTTGAGGCATTCCGTTTATTTATGAGGTGCAGGCATTAATCTTTCCCTCAACCCCCATCCCTGCCAGAGACATGACATCCAATTTCAATTACTTGCAGATAAATGGTCTACTTGGGTACATCTAGGACAACTCAACCCTCCTGGCTTCTGCCCAATAGATGAAGGTAAATCTGTGACATTCTTTTCCAATTAAAACTTTCAAAGAACATATTGCCTGCTATTCATTAGTAGGATATGCACCTTGGCAACATATTCTACAGCTATACTCAATTTAGATACTTAGAGACATATATTTATACATGTACATCAATGAGAAGATAGTGAAATAAAAAAAGAAATCTGGACACATTTTCATATTTTCTTTTATCCATATCATATTAAATGCAAAATGTTAAAATTTTATCTATTTTCCTGACATTTTCTATGCTAAAGCTGTATGTGCACATACATTACGATGAAAAATATTCTGTGTATCATATATCTATGGGATGATTTTGATGGAAATAAGAGAAATTAGGAATATTGTTAATTAGATGATCGACATTGTAAAAGATGCCATGAACAGAAAGATTCAGCCAAACCTACTACAGCAGTATCTCCAAAAAGCAGCCACATTTTATATACAGGGCAGATACAATGGTCCATTTACATGTAAATGAGTACAAAATTACCTGGGTGACACCCCCCCCTGAATCCATTATAGAACAAAGATGGGTCTGAAATGCTTGTGGGGAAAAAAGTGCTACTGGGTTGCAGCAATTCCATGCTGAGTACATGAAACTAGTATAAACTTAAATCAATTTTTACACCAAACTGCTGAAATCAAAGGTACATAACTCTTGCACTCATGTGCTATCCGAACTGAGGACTACATTATAAATTGTTTTTCATTTGTCTGAATCAAGCATGATTCGCAATACAAACTCAAGCTTAAAAATACAATAAGGTGAACTATCATTTGTGATGAATTATTATGAATACAGGAAAACAAATTGAAATAATTAAAACAAATTAAGCGAGCATTTATATTACATTTATTTAGCACAAAATTAATGCAATAAATGATCTCAATTAGATGCATGAGAATCAAATCTGTTTTAAAAAAATTTCATGTTGAAACACTTATTGATATCTGTTCCAAATACCTTTGATGTTGATAAAGGATCATCAAGCTGTTCTTTGATTGACTGATCTTCCTTTAAAGTGAAAACCAACCTTTAAATGTAACTAGTCAGAAAGCTAAATAAGATTGTTTTAGCAGGAAACAGATAAATAAGACACACAAACGTATTAAAATCCAGGAAAGAAACAACAAAAATGTTAGACTTTTTTCAGTTTCTTTGACAAGCAAGTTAAAAATAATTTTAGCAAGTAATGCACATCTTTGCTGATAGTAAAATTTTGATTTTTGATTCTGGGTGTGCTCATGCTATTGCACACAAGTACAATTTACAGCTAAAATTTACCAAAGAAAATTGGAAGAATTACATGGTTTAGATATCTGAATGATTTTGGCACCTTTTTAAAAAATAGAAAACCCTTCTTCCCACAAAAGACTGGACAGAGAGCATTCAATAATTTAGTGACAATGTTAAAAGTACAATAGTAACACAGACTATTCAGATATATTCAACTGGTTGATTAAGCATTATTATATAAAACATCATGCATTCTTGAAGAGCATATAGGCAGATAATTTTGTTTGATTAATTAGAATTACAAACTACAATAAACACCAGTAAGGCAAAAATAAATAAATAAATAAATAAAAAATAAATAAATATCCAAGTTAAAATTACAGTCCTACCATGCATGCATGATGCCTAGCATTCAGGTAACAGGACTGTTTTTCACTCTTATTATAGGATCTGCAAAAAAAGAGTACAACTATTCCTCCAAGATATGGCAAAAAGACTGGAACATGCAAGTCAAAACAGATATCCTGAGGAAGATAACAAAAAGATTATTTCTTGATTACTTCATAACTAGCACTGAGAATATCTTGTGGTTGCAATATTATCAAAACGAACACACAAAATTGAGAGCCTGTTATACAAGAACAACAGGCAAAAACTTCTCCTAAAGGACTTTGCAATCAGATTACAAAACATATTCTGATCATTCCAATTTTGTAGTACTTCAAAAATAAAAATAAAATAGTCAAGTTTCATATCAAACAAGGCTCCACTGGGTGCTATAATGGTTTGCAGGGGCAAATGTTTTGGCTGAGTCCTCAGTGACAAGCTCCTGGTGTATTCTGATATCAACATTGCATGCCAAGAAACAACTCAATATCCCTTACATCAGATACTTGGACCAGGAGCCAGTGACAAATGGGACTAATTATGTATGATTTACCACTCTAAGATCTGGACTTCTTGGACTCAACAATTTAATTGTTTTCATTTATTTGCATTCAGTGAAAAAGAGCTATATTATATCTTGCTTTAATGCTTCCATCTTTAACTGAATGTACACTATATTATGTAGGCCCAATTGCATGATATCAAAAGACTCTTTGCCTGTATGTACATTTTTGAAAACAGACTGCAAATGCTGTGGACCTTAAGACAGTTTATGGACTGGTCAGTCACCTCCAAAAAAGCATTTGGACTGAAACTTCCTGTAATATTTTTTTTGTTTCAGCAAATGAATATTGATCCATTTGTGTGTGGGGCAGCAATTTAGCAATCCCTGCACACAGCCATGACTTACATAAAGAAATGGACTGGGCAGTCCAGAACAGATTTTATGGACAAAGTCAAGCTACAAGCAATAGTGGTAACTTAAATGTATGAGGCAGGCATGTACACACACAGATTATAATACAGTGGGCTTACTTATAAAATGAAAGACTAAATATGTGTATGTGTGTGTGTATGTACTGTGCAATGGATGAGTATGGTATGAAAATCACAAAACAGTGTAGCCATGTGCAATGGAGGGGCCTGTGAGCTGTCAGTCACCATGCGGTGTATTATGTGTCTTGTCATAAACAGGAAACCAGCTGTTGCTCTTGGATTAATATCATCACTATGGCAACAAGCATGGATGATCCAGAAGGTGAAGAGATCAGCTACTGTCATTCCTAATTTGGGCATGGAGACAAGAACATGATAAATTTTAGAAAGGCTCCAAAACAGCCTCTTTTCTCTTTGAGTCTTTATGTTTTGTTGGCCACCCTAGTTTGTCTTTGATGTCTCTGCCAGCCCAGTATTTATTGTTCAAGGTCTAATGATAATGCCCATCTTCAAATTTGGCATGGGAACATCTGCTGGCCTCTCTGTCAAAACATTTCTTCAGGAGCAGGCCAGCTGACAGTTTGATTGGCATAGCAACAGAACACCTTGCTGGGTGATGATGGAGAGGTTTTTTTTTATAAAAAAAAAATAAGTTTTTTTATATGTTGGGATGCCTACCACAACCCAATATACTAGAAAAAATTCCACTACATTAACTCAAAACAGGAAATAATTTAAATAAAGAAAAGTTCTATCACCACTATTAAATGGTAATAATCTTTCAATTTAATCAAATGATATTTATGATACAAATTTCTTAACCTGCATTGAAAACCATAAGGGTGTCTTCAGCTCTGCCTATGATTGATATCTCATCACTTTAAGTGTCACAGAATGAAAGTCAGTTAAAAATAACAATTTTGTTATAAATGATTGGATAAACACACAAATTCAGAAAATGGAAAGAGATACATTAAAAAGTTGCACTATCCATTTCTGCTTTAATGAATGAGCTTTTATATACTGTGAGTTGTCTATTCTGATAATTCAATAAAGTTTCCAAAACACACACAGGAGTAGGAACCCTACTTGACAAAAGGTAAAGTTGGGATAGGATAATCATGCATTGATCCTAATGCCATTTATTTCCTTGATGTTTGTTCCATATGGTTTTTAACTTGATGTTGCTATAATCCTATATACTAACCAAAGAGCAAGAGCTTGCCATGTGCAGCATATATTTTAATATCTAGTGACAGCAGGAAGCACTAGGGTTTGGGCAGCAATCCAAAAAAGCCCCAACTAACTAGAAACTTTAAACTTGTCCACAAGTGTGGCTAATTAGAGATGTCAGGAAAGGAAATGCAAATAACTCCTGCCTCTAAACTTCAAACAAAGAGAGCACAATGTTCTATCTTTGAAGACATTTCTTGCAAATATTATAAATATTTTATATAGACAATTTACAACATGATATATCTTTCTTACATCATACTGTAAATTCACTATTCTTTAATTGGGCATTCATGGACTCTAGGCTGCTAAAAACATTAATTTAATGTGCCAATAAGTAATAACCCTTACATAGAATAAACTGAACCATTTCAATATACCAAACTGAAATACTGACTAAAGTGTCATTTTTTGTGCAAACAAAATGAAAATGATGAATTTGTCTCTATTGAAAACAAAGCAATAAAGTTTTTCAAACATGAATGAAAAGGATTTATTTAACAATAAAACAATGTAAATTCACAAAATAACAAGACTGATTTACTTTCAGTGAAATTTTTATCCGGATATCTCAACTATCAACCACATCCATGGCTCTTACCAAATCCATCGTAAGTTGGTCCTGGGTGAAATGGAACACTAAGACAAGCATCGCCTTTGGAGCTAACACTAAGATAAAAATGTACTGCAAACTCTGCAAAATGGCATATACCAGCTTACAATGACCCTGACATAAACAGCAAATTCCAAAGTTGACCAAATGAATCAATCACGAGAACAAGTGTAATATATGAAATTATTTCTTGAACCTGCTGTGCAATGACATTCCAAGTAAGTTGACCAATGTCTCCTGCTATGTTATTTTTTTCTAAAGAACAATTAGATGCAACTGATGCAGACATGAATTCTACATGTTTCTTAAATTATTCCCAGCTAAATTAATGAATTTAATTTACACAGAAAAAAGATGATGAAATGAAATAAGCATGTTTTTCCTGAAATGCAGAATTTTCTCAAGTATTGTGAAATTGAAAAATGAACCAATTATCTTAAATTATGAAAATGCAAGTCCAACATATCTTCTGCTTTCCCACATCTTAGAATTTTGTTTTCTGATCATATAAGGAAAATACTGGATATACAATGTGTAATAATTTATCATGAAGGTTACTGAGAATATAAATTTTTGCCACTATATTAAATTCGAAAGTATTCTTTATTGGAATTATCAATGTGAATATTTTTAATTTATCAGCTGCATATGAAAGCAAGTGTCATAACTAACATGTTACAGTTATGAAAAAATACTTGTTTTGTAATTATAACTGATTGCACATGTTTGATTTTCATTTTAAATTAATCTCTGCCATCATTATTCATATTCCTTTCTAATGGATTGGCAAATACAAGACACAGATTATCTATCCACTGGGGGTTCATAGTGTAGGCTATTTTGCTAGCCATTATAGGAAAAACACCAAGTAGTGGCTATAAACCAGCTAGTTGTGATAAAAGAGAAAAAAGACGCGAACTTGTAGCTATTGGCAAGATTGTTATTTTTCTTAAACATCACTCATCCTCTTGCCTAGATGATCATAATAAACTCTAAAGATAAAATAACCATCCAAGTAAAGAGTTTGAAACAGCACAGGCTAAAAGTTATCCTCCTTTCGATAAGTCACTGAAAGGAGATTTATGAAGAAAGACAGTTCCTAAATCTTATGAGAATGTAGTAAAGAAATAGAGCGGATGCAGACTACTTGCATGATTATTCTTTTGAATGTAATTTTAGCATATTTAACTTTTTAAAATAAGATAGAATGAAGACAACAAGATTAGTTGCTGTCTTTGTTCATTGACAAATTGAGTTAAATACATGGTACATCAATGAATATTCAACAATACAGAAATGCTCCCCAAACTGATATGGTCTCCAACATGTATTTAACACTAATATTGATTTTCTTTTTAAAAAATTATTAAATCTTTCTTAATTAGGTATCTGAGGAATTTAGTTTTGTTTTGTTTATTACATTACGTAATCAAAGCAATGACTGCATATATACTGAAGGACTATAAAGTCTGCAAGCACCTCAGTGCTGTTGTATAAAAATTCATCCTGAATTGCTCTACAGTTGGTTGGTAAAATTTCACTAATTATGATAACCAACTCCCTGGCAACGATCCCTCTATGGCATGTACACTAGTGAACGCGGAGCAAAGGCCACTGAAAACCTACTGATCATATTTCTATTTTATAACTGTGTTCACGAGAAATCAAAAGAATTATTTCTGCATGCAGAATACATTTAGCTGCACTAAGACATCAAACAAGCTGTGTGCGCAGCTTAGCGGGAACATTGCTTCCTGGGTATTTATAGTGATCCCACTTTTGTTAAGCACCTTTCCTTCAAAACACGCACATACCCTCCACTAGATAAACCAAAATGTCACTGTTTCCTGCACTAAAAAAGTACATTTTAAAAAAGAAAATTGGTTTTCCAATATAACCAGAGGACACCCATTTTATACACAAAAGGTTGTGTACATAAGTGTGTGTGTTGCAGCGTAAGAGTAATGGTGGTGCACACACATGAACATTCTCATGCTTTTTAGGTGACATTATATCTTAGACATATGCCATCTTCCACTGCTGCCGTCATTGCTGGCTTGTCTTCAAGAGTCTTAATAAAGTGCATCTTATATGAGGTGGAACATAGTATTCAGGATATGTTCAAAACACCACCCCACACACATAGTGCAATGTCATTATTTTTTAACAACTCACCTTTTCATCCTGATCAGTCTAAAATGTTATATGCATTTAATATTGATGCTTTTAACATGAGGCACAAGACCACATTTGAAAATGTATTTAGAGACCTGTAGCATGACAGACTTCAAAACTACTGCAATTTCACAGGGGTTGCTTCTTTGCCTATTGTCTAGTCAGCAGTGGCCAAAGCCAACTAAACTAGTTACTGTAATGAAAAGCATCTAAACCAGTACCGGTACTAAAGGAGTCTGTTGAGAGATGAATCCAAAATTTCATGTATATAGTCAACTATTGTCCCAGCAACTTTCTTTGCAGAGTAATATTTGGTCTCCAAATGAACAATGATGGCAAGAAATGAGGTCATTGGTATTTAAAATGTAATCAGTGTATCCCCTAGGGGTGCACGACTGAGTCAAAAGTCTCTTTTTTGTCAAAACTGGGGGTCAAACTGAGTAAAACACAAACAATGGTATCAAAACTGGGGGTCAAATTAAACATATGGGGGGGGGGTGTCCCTGAAGCACAAATGAGGGTAAAGAGAACACTGAAAATAATATTCTTCTCCTGACTTAACAACACCCTCACCCACATTCTTCAGTAACAATCTTGCATATTTATTATACACACTAAACTTGCTAGCAAGTTGAGTTATACTTCAAATAATATAGATTTTCATATGCATAATATATTGGCAGATCAGGATCTATGTTGCTTGTTTTACTGAGCCATAATAGAAAACTGCATAGATCCAACTTATAAAAAGCAAATCAATATGGTTGATAAGTTGCTCTTCATTTACTAAATTCTTCTGATTTAAACATGCTGGTCTTACAAAAATAAGAAAGACCATGTTGCCAACTCTAGTTACAATGTCATATTTATAACCACAGGTTGGTTATAAGAAAAAAGTGACTGGAAATCAAACTGGATGTTGTAATGGAGGTTGTCAGTATATTGAGACTGCTGCTGGCAAAGATTGTGCAGTATTTCCTTGATTTATGTCAACAAATACATCTTGCTTGAGTCATTCTAACTGTTACTAGTTTTTAAAATTATTTTCAACTGGTTGACTACAGATAGATCTATAATGCACATGTCAGTGTGCTAAGTAATGAAAGGTGAAAACTGAGACAAGTTGAGGGACCAAAAATTGATTGGAGGTCACCATTAGCCATGGTCAATGATGCTATTTAATTGGACATTTTATTTACTTTGAACCCATCCACTACACCACAGTGCTGTTGATAAGATCTGACATGGTAAAATGTTAACAGTCTTGATGGTCCATAATAACTGCTACAGCTGTTGTTAGGCAGTTCAAATGGTCAGTATCCTGCTATGCCAGGTCACAAACAAATCTCAGAGGTCCATGAAGACATGCCTTAAAAAAAAAAAAAACCTACTCTGTGACAATCCTGCCCCATTTCAGATTAAATTATTCCAGGACACAGCTTTCACATTCAAACTTTAACTCATTTATAAAAGATCCTCTGAAAAGTGCTTGTAAATGCTTGTTAAGGTTAGCCAAATATATAATAATCTAAAAGGTCTGCACATACAAATGTTTGGTGTGTCCTTCCTTATACGTACATTGTCTGCCAAACATTTCAGGCACATAAAAGGTTCATTGTTAATTTCTTTTTAATTTAAAAACTTTAGTACATGTAACTATTTTTTGTCACACAGATTTTCAATACCAAACAGTCAAAAAAAAGTGAATTTTTTTGTACAAATGAAGAACTTTATCCTAAAATATACTGAAACAATCTCTCTAACATTTATTTAAGTGTCCTAATCTCAGCTCAGGTTCTTTGTTTCATTTTTTAGTGGGCCCAAATAACTGGGTTGTGAATTAACCCATTTCCTCTACTTAAACAAAACCTCCCAATCATTGAAATAATGGCCAGTTCTGCCATGATCCTTTCCAGTAACTTGGAATATTTTATGTTTTACCAACAGAGAACTCATTCCTAAAGAATCTGACAATAAAATTATCCAATGATTTTGCCTCAAACCTTTTGGTTACGATATTAAAAGGGAGGTAATCTGGGTTCTTCTTGCTATGCAAGAATGTTTCAACCAAGCATTATTAAGTGTTAGTACAATTAATGACAGCACGTCTGCAAAAGTCAGTGACTTGGAAACTCAGAGGCATTATCTTTTGGAAGTTTTCCTAAACATTGACAATAACTGAAGTTTTGTAAGCAACCATTAATTAAGTGCCGGGGGAAAAAACTTTCTTATATATTTGTTATGAATATCACTCATTTCTAATGGTTTTCTACAATACCAGCATTTTTATATTTATTTTTTACCTTGCTAAAAGTACATTTAACTAAATTTATCTCTATCTACATTGCTGTACTATACCTAATTTTTCTATATATGTATATTTTTCCTATTTATATATTGTGAAACTTGGCCAATCTTAGCAGTCACTTGGAGTTATTAATATTTTTAAAGAGTTCAGTTGTATCTAGATATTTATGATCATAAATATACATGGAAGAAACAATCTCTCTGAATTGTTTTAAGTTATTTTATTTTAAGCATGCTTCAGATCTGTGAATAACGAAATGGCTCAGTGATATATGACCAGTTTATTAATTATAATACCAACCATCTGAACTGGAGGCAGAAACAACATGAACATTTATCAGTTGGCACAGATAATTTATGATTGCTGACTGTTAATTAACCTGTGTGAGGTGAGGGGTGATGATGTTCCAGCTAACAAAGTCTTGGACTTTTCAAGAGTACAGATTAGTTTATATTGAGAATTGGACGTATTTTACAGATGTGGTCTTTATTTGCCTTTATCTTTATTTGACATGTCCTGTTTTCATACCTACTTTCATATGTCTCTGTATAACAAGGAGGTGCCTCTATACACATGTGCATAGAGCATAGGGATGAGTGTTAATGATGGTGAGGCATGCCTCTGCTTGTTTAAACTTTCCTCTCACATTTAGAAATTGCACTTATCAGTGCCAATAGATCAGCCCTTAGTAATTACTTTACAGGGAAATAAAAACTGTAACAAATATAGATAGGTCAGGGTAGCAAAAATAAAATCTTTATTAATATAAATTGGTTTAAACACCACCCATTCAAAGAAATATTGCAAACTCTTGTGTATGCCTATATGCATCAGAACTGGCAAATGTATGTGTTTTGTTCTAGAACTGGTATTGTACTTGTTTTAACGCATCTTACTTTTGATTAGGTAGGGGAACTGATGATCAGTTAAACTGAATGTGTCCTGCTCAACCAACAGGAAGAAATGAAGGAGAGGAGTCCAATGTACCTTCTAAGTGAATGGTAGATATGCACGCAGTGCTCGCTGCACTGCACAAGCATTACGGACACGAGCAAAATTTAACGTTGGATTGAGCAATAATTGACAATTCAGCTGCGCAGGGATACCTGAGCAGCTGCACGCGCGCAGCTTAGAGTGAGCGTTAGAAGAGTCCAATCAATAGTCTTAAGGAATGTTGTGCCTGTAAGTCTTTGCATGTAAAGACAAGTGCAAAGATCTGCTTTCATAAGATGCAAGATAAACTGCTGACTAAAAATCATATAAGATCCCTCTCTTCAGCCAGCATCTGTAGTTTTGATGGCACATATGGTCTTCATCTATTGGAACCCCATTGCAATGTAACATTGCTGGTGGATTGATGCAAGAAAAATGACCCCCTTTGGAATGCTTAAATTCAAGGTCAAATCATGCAATCTGGGGTATGAAGTAAGTTTTCTTAGAAAACATGTAAACTTTGTTTTATCTAGTCTTCTTTTAACACATTAACCTCTAGCGACGACTTTACAGGGTATGAGGTAGTAGCCTACTTCCATGGTCTGTAGCGTCAAGGTCATACATGAGACACTAAAGTGGGTGGTATCATTGAAAAGTAGACAGATGTAGCTTTACAATGATAGCAAGTAATCTGGACATTTTAATTGCATTACAAAATACAGTGGGAAAAACTGAAGTTTTTGGACCCGTTTTTTTCCATCCAAAAATCGCCCATGGTCGGATTCCGAATTTGTGTCCAGATTTTAGACTTTATGACCTCAGATCTACGGAAGACCGGTAGATGCACACAGACAGGTGAACCTGTGCAAAAAGTAGGATAAGGTGGACATTTTGAATAAAGAGTCTTCTACATACGAAAAGTATGGGTACGTTAAGCAAAAAAAAAAAGAAAAAAAAGAAGTCCGATTTTTGCCCTTCTGCTCATGCGCCAGCAAACTAACCAATGAAAAACATTTCCTGTATCATAAGCAACCATTTGTCTAACGAATTATTGATTGGAAATCGATGTATTAGGATGTATTCCGAAATAGTCCCCAAAATGTGTTTCCTACTCGCATTTCATGCGAAAACAGCAAAAACCTCCAGGGGTTAATGTGTTAAGACACATTACAATGTGACCCACTTAGAGTGTTCTTTGAATAGTTTTTCATGCAGAAAATAATGACTGACCAAAATAAATATTCTGCTTTGCATACAAATAAAAAAAAAACATACTAGTGGTGTTTCACGTGTCAATTTTTATAAGTAGCAAAGTAGACTATCAATCTCATGTCCAGCTAAATTAAGAAAAAGAACAACTTCAATTGTTAAGAGGTTTTGCCAATCCTTTAATTAATAGCAAATGTGTTCAGTATCATTAAATTATATTTATGCATCTTTTTCAACTCAGTCTAAATAAGAATATACTCCAATGCAATTAAGAGTAGTTTTCTTGGCCCATCATGTTGCCAATACCTATAATGTCCCTCTGGATAAAGAAGTCTGACACACAGCTGTGAGAAGATTTAAAGTAGCATTTGTATATAAATACTAGTAAGGCCTGTTTTCTTCAGCAGGTATGGATAAGGGATCATGCATGGAGACCATAAATAAGGCTATGATGGAAGCAAGGGAAGTTGTGCCAAATGACCCAATAC
The DNA here is from genome assembly GCA_030141615.1 of Unio pictorum. Classification (NCBI taxonomy): domain Eukaryota; kingdom Metazoa; phylum Mollusca; class Bivalvia; order Unionida; family Unionidae; genus Unio; species Unio pictorum. The sequence continues at coordinate 848,683 of JARLTB010000274.1, read as the reverse complement.
ATGCTGTGCCTGCCACAGATACTTAGGTCTTCCTTCACATCACAGCCAGTGTCTTTAGCCTCTCCAGATATGTTTATGGGAACTTTGCCAAGGTGCTGGGACAAACAACCATTTTCCTGCAGCTTCTGAAGAAGCAACCATGAAATATAATGGGCAGGTTGCCAAAAACTGATAAAACTGAAATTTCTAACCTGGAGTTTTTAATGAATGAAAAAACTCTGCAAAGGTGTATCCCCAACATTATCATTGAGAGTCTAAAAAGGCTGGAAGCATGTTTAAAAATATTAAGTATTGTTAACCAAAGGCTATCAATTGAAACTGCCCTTTGGAATATGTAGCTAGCTGAAACAGTGTTTGTCACTCCACAATCTGGTTCAATCCAACTGAAAATACTGACCCACTATGACTGCTTGTTACATGTACAGTACATGATGGGAATAATCATAGTAACCTCTGAAGATGACATGCTGCATGTCAGTTTATCCCATTTAAACTGTTCACTCAATGTTTATCTTTTTAGTCAAGGTATTTGCGGATCATGAAAGTCACAATGCCTACTGATTGTCAATTGGTTTCACATGCATTTGCATTAGGACAATTATTCAAAATGCTGTTTCTATTAATGAGTTATGTCAAGGATTAATATGGAATGCAGTTCATCAATAACCTTTAGCTAGCAAAGATGAAAAATTCTTTCCTTAACATTCTACAAAATAATAAATACATTAAAATTAGTGTCAGGCCTAACTTTGAATTAAAATATGTGCACTAACCTTAAGCGATTAGTGCTATTCTTTTTCAAATATTTCTTCTCTGATGACAAAACTGGGTTAAAATTTTGAGATGTCAAATTGTCCTGCCTAATGCTGTTGGCTGATGACTAATAACTCCATTACCGGTATGTAATAATTTGTTACTTCTAGCAACTTTAAACATTCTGCAAAAGAGATTTCGGGTATTTACTGACTGACAACAGCAATATTTGGTAAATGCAATACTTTTGGGGAATTTTCATGACTAAGCTTTAAATTGAGAATAAAATTAGCACATGCACACCAGTTAGAAAAACTTAGAAAAACAGTTAGGAAAAAAGGAAAAGAAAAATTTACAATCAATTAAGCTTCCTTAAGATGATGATGATGATGATGATGATGATGATGATGATGATGATGATGATATGGCTTATAATGTATTAACAAAAGGAAGAAATTTGTAAGCAAACAATTCTTAATGCGCATTATGAAGGAATCATGAATGTGTGAGATAATATTCACTATGACCAAGATGAAGTTCAGTGACAGGTCTGATAAGTATAGTTACAAAATTAACAACAAAAAACCAGGCCAGTAATGAACCTACTGATGAATAAAACAGGAGAAAGATATAAATGAGAGGTATTCTTACTTGATTACCTGGGGAAATGGTTGCTGTTTTTGCATTATTATATGTCTTTGATACATGAGTTCTTTTGTTATACAGCAGTGCCAACGGTTCAACATTTGTCCCTGTTATACAGACATTCTATTCTGAGGTGTCTCTGATGTGTCCCCCTCCCCCCACTCACTCCAATTATATATTTCCCATCAAACACAATGAGATGAGTCTGGAATGGGAATTATCTGTTTGAAGTGTAAAGTTTGTCTGTCACAGCCCCTCCCTCTTGCACATCTTTCAGCATACCATTATCTGGAAAAGCACAAATAATTGGTTTTGCCTTGTGTCTTCAACTCTTGACTTCCAGATGTACAAAGAAAGGTTTTGTTTATGCATTCATAAACAAGAAATCTAACACAATTACCAGGATGGAATCCCTGAACAAGAATATTAACATATACAATTAAAACAATCATCCAGAAAACATTATGGGCAATGGTACCACACTAAACAATCAGAAAGTGAGAAAAAAAAAGTTTACCAATATTAACTTAACTGCAATGAAAAAGTATAGGCATTTAACAAAATCAATTTTTTGGGCAAGTAAAATGAATATCGTGACAGTTAGTGACAAACCATTTAATGCGTGCGTGTGTGCGTGCGTTTGTGTGTGTATGTGTCTATAAACGAATTCCTGCCTCCAACTAGCTTGAATACTCTTCTTTGGTTTGATGAAAAAAGACCTTGTTTGATGCATTATATTAATTGAAAATAAACGATCTTGCGAAAAAAGAAAATATCCTGAATGGAAAGAAAAGCAAAGACTCTTCCCATCCCAAAATATTGTCCTCATTAGTTATATACAACTGTGCTCTTTTTCTTTTTCAATGGACAGAATCTGACACCTAGGATCAAAGCATTAAAATATTCATATACATTTTTCAATATTTAACATACTATTTTTTCCCCATTTAAATCCTAATGGAGAATGGTCAGTGCGATAACCAGAAGAAATTTTTACCAATCAAGATAAATCATTGGATGTACAGTATACACATCCTGACTTTTTTTGAAGTTTGTGAATCCTGCATTTACTCTTTAATTTCAAGTTTTTTAGATTCAATTTCCATTTGTTTTGTATTTGAAAGGTGAAACATCCTTTCAGAAATAACTGTTTCCTGCTTAAAAAAATATGAGGTAGTATATATATATATTAAATATTTATTTTTTTCTACTGCTACATTCTTGTCACTATTGTAAGCTGAATGTTTGTCGTTACTATCAAAGAGAGAGAGAGAGAGAGAGAGAGAGAGAGAGAGAGAGAGAGAGAGAGAGAGAGAGACACACACACACACACACAGAGTAAGACAGAGACTCGGTTTTACTTCTTAAAAAGTGGAGGTGAAGCTTGTAAGGGGAGATAACCTCTGTCATCATAATGAATTCTGGATGCAAATGTATGAACAAGATAAAAACAAAGGTCATATATATGAAAACATCCCAAATCTGATGTCACTTGAAAAACCAAACAAGCTTTTTGGTGTTGTCTTTGTCAATGATGTTATAATGGTATATGCACTCTCATGACCATTCAAAACAAAAAACAAAACAACCAAACTACAGTGGTAATGGAAATCTATTAATAAATGCAACATCATTAGTTAAGATGCAGACACAGCTTGCATGGATGCATTGCCAACAAGTTTCATACACAACTTTACACTGGTGTCATAACTAACTATAACACACACACACACACACACACACACACACACACACACAATAAATACAGTTTTAACTGCCTTTTCTTGTTATTTCAACTATTCAAGGCACCGAAGTTCAAATAATTTGCATTTTCTATTATCAGAGAAACATGACAATTTATTTTGCAAACTTCTTGAGAAATGTTGGTCATTTTGTCCTTATTTAATTTATTCAGACTTTCATCAAAAGTAATACTAAATATAGCTTGTCAGATTTTGGGAAACTCGTGAAGTAACTGGTCAAGCAAACTACACGGACACTGGTGGTGAAATAATTCCTCAACTTTAGGGATGAACCGGAAGGACATTTTGAGTTCAAATTCAAAATCCATTATTTGCATATACACAAATATTCACTTGGAGGATTTTAAAATTGAATACTTCAGCTGTCCAGATATATCCAATGTTAAATACTATTAAAAAGCAGAGGTCAAAATCTACATTTCTCAGCTGTTGCATTTTTCAGATTTTTACTTTGTGAATATCTTTTTCTTTATATTTCTTTTTGAATTACCTTTACTTTCCCAGTCATTATTCTATTATTTTATTTTTCTCCTTTATGTTCAGATGAGTTCATATTACAGTACTTTTCTTTTCTTTCTTACATGTATATATTTTTATTCTTTATTTTAGTTTTTGGCAATTTTGTTTAATGATCTACATTTTCTATTATTTTTTTCATTATTTTTACATACTCTTTAAATCATAGCTATCACCCATGTGGGCACCATACATGCATCATAGTCAAATTTGAATTACACAGAAAAAAACCTGGTAAAAACTGTATAAAAATTGTGAAAGACTTGGACAAATAGAAAGAAAACTGCATCACTGTGTAGATAAATTAATTTGGATTAATTGGTGAAATTTTCATGGATTAATATTGGATACAAGAAGAGAAATTAAAGTAAGTGTGAAGGCATGTGCATGATTTTTACAAAATTTTCCAAACAGGTAAAACACTTTGGGGCACAAGCAGCTAGTCACAGCTTAGTGTGGCTGGGGCACAGTAACAGTGTTACTGATAAGTTTCTTGGGCATGAAAGAGTTAAGAAGTTCAATGTGTTTGAGATAATCATTAACAAGCATTAGGCTATATATAAAGCTGTTCTGATTTGTATCCTGAACTTGTGGTTCTTCTCAAAGTCTTGCATGATGCTTATATGTAACTTTTGAAGTGAAAATCAGAAATGATACCTACTAGCCTAAATCATATACCTAGAAGACAACTGCCAAACAACAAACAGCTGCCTGTAACCCTAAGATGTTGCTTTACATCTTGTCTACTTATATCAAATATGAGGGCTACACTTCCTGTGTGTCATGCAGGGAAATATGTTACATTCAGTTTTCAATAACCACCAATCAGAACTCAATGAACAGCATACTATAAGTACTGCCATGCAAACTGCATCTAAATATATATGCAGCATTGAAATTTTGCGAAAAAGTGGCTTTTAAATGATATGCAACGTACTTAAATAATGCATGGGGAATGTGTTCTTTTATCCTGAGAGATGCAATCAGTGACATAACATGCCCATTACTGTACAATCAGCAAAGAGAGCAGATTCCAGACTGCACAGATCATGGCCACCTAGTTAATTTGTAGAATGGGAGTGGGTGTCATAACTAATTTCCTTTTGCACTCACAGAAATGATTGTGTATGTCTTCGGTAGTTATTCTGCATACGTAAGAAGAACAATGTGAAGGATCTGGTTGTTTGTCATCCCATACTTGGAGTTTTTCTAGATAGGATTTTCCTTGCGCTATTACTCCTGCTTTGAAGATAACGCCGTAAGGCATTGTAAATTTAAGAGAAGATATGAAATTGCTAATAAAATGTTTTATGCAGTGCAAAACAAAGGGTGTGGTGCACCTGATCAAGTGGAGCAGCATGAAATGGACCAAATGGCTCAATAAAAATCATTTACACCTAATGAAGAAGTATGTTTAGAAGTGGGGTTTTTTTTATTGTCAAGGATGAGAATGTTATATTAACAGATAAGTCTACATCTGTCTATAATCTGCACCCTAAGTTAACACAGTAACAGGGCACCACTAAGAGACCTTTTGAAGATGTGTATCATACCATAGGTAGTGTATCGTGAATCATGTTGATACATGGCATAAATGTATAATTTAACCCCATGTCACGATATATATTTCTTTCTTTATCATTTCTTTTTTGCTATACTAATGTTCAATGTTTGCAGTCAGGGCTCAGTGTGAACTATCATGTATAGCAAATACAAAACATGCAGTAGGGACAGGGAGAATGTGGGTGTGGGTGGGGGGAAATAGTGGATTGTTCACACATACTTGAAAGTTGGAATAACAGATGGGAATATCATCAGACCATAGATAAACACTCAGATAGCTGGCACCCAACATTTGTCAGTTGGACCTATCCAAATCCATAATTAGACAAATACACCTCAACTCCAAGATGTAAATGGATGTCCAAATGATGAGCTGCAGTGACATATTGGAATGGGGGCACCAAAAATCCTATAAATTATATCCTTTGGTCTTCTGTCATTGATTAATATCAAACAAGACATAATCGAAAAGAATTTACATAGCTCAGCCATAAATTCTGAGCCCTTGTCAAATTGGTGGACTTCTATGTCCATTGGAGATTTGTTACAACCCACAAGCTGTCAATATTCATAGTCAAGGTGATACCCTACAAGGCAAGTCCTCATGCAAATATTTACTTAGTAGTGTACTCCATGTTTAAATTACAGTTCTCATAGTGCTGGCAAGACATTAAACCATTCCACCCCAACCCCCAAAATAAAGATATCAATACATGTACTTCAATATTAAGAATATGAACCAATTATTTCACACTTAATTTCTTACTGTGGTTTATAAACATACTGTACAGAGATATATGTAACTGAATATTATGAAAATAGTCTGCATCCTTTAACAACCTTTAAATAAAATTAATAACTATTTATCACTTTTATTAGCAATGTCTTCTGTGTGCCCAGTTTTAAAAATTGCATTCAGTATATTTCTAATATTTCAATTTTATTAAGATCTTGTAGAATGATTATTTCCTGAAAATATTGCAAATGTTTCATTTTTGTAATAACGGGATTACCATTATTAACAATGTTGCAATATTAAAGTTCCTCATAAAAAAAGACCAATGTAGCAAATATTTCAATGATTGCATTAACACTGGAGACTATTTGTCCCCCAATACCAAACTAAATATAGTAATTGAAGAAATGACACTTGTGCTCAATTCTTTCAAAAACACTGGTATAAAGTTGTTTTGTTCGCTTGTTAATTGATCCACTACTTTATGAGTTCATAAAGAAATTGCTCGTCTGAGGTGGTGGTAGATATCATTTACAATGAATTATTAACTTTTGGAGGGACATATATTATTTTTATATTGGTTTCTAACAAGACACACAATTTTGTAGCAGACTACACCGATTGCTGTACTGATAGTGGCTTTATTACCATGCCAGCTTCTTACCCAAATTGCACTTGAGAAGGGAGTGACACTCATTCAATAAATGGATTTCCAGCATATCACTGACAAAGACAGTGACCTGGAAATAGATTTTCTGCTATCCTGCATAAAGACAAAATGAAAATCAAAGTTTGTATTTATTGTCAACACAAGATTGGATTTGTGGGTAATACTTGTGACATTTGCTACTTTCCCTTGCTGAGAGAGAGAAATCGATTCTTGTGATGTCCTCCTATATTAATCACCCATCAATATCAGAATCCCCTTGAATTGTGTCAATACCAATGGAAAGAGTTGGGACACAACAAAGAGACACTGTAATACTAATGAAATAAATGCCTCAATGACATGAAGAATACTCCAGGGATTTTATAACACTAGAGCTAAATACATGTTCATGTGGTTGATAATTTGAGGCTTAATAATTCATACAGAATTAAGCCTTGGCTGCAAGATTGCCTGCTACTTGTTGCTATTTCATTTTCATACCCTCATACAAGTTCAATCTCATTGAAGCTAACACATTTTCTTTGTACTATTTTGTACACAGAGACACACAATATATATATATATATATATATATATATATATATATATATATATATATATATATATATATATATAGTGAAAGAGAGAGAATACCAGTATAGTTTTTCAAAATATTATGTATCTTTTTGCATTTGGTTGATAATTTTTAAAATATAGTTTATTGCCCATATTTGTAGGTGCAATTTTTGATAAATTCACATGAATCCTGAATTTCTGCATTTTAGAAGATATGCTTGAGGATGGAATAAAAAAAAGGATCGATAAAAGAAAACTAACAGAAGTGCTACTGAAGGGACTTAATTGGATAGTGAGGCGAAAAAATGTTTCGAGTCAGTCAACCATCCATAGTTTTGGTTGCCAACATTAGCACACATACCCTTCTGTAATTTTGTTTAAATTTATATATTTTAACTGAATATCATTCATGCTTCTAACTAAGAAAGTTTAGCCCAGTATTATAAGTGGTTAGAACATTGTATATAATAATCAGTATATATGCTGCATAAAGTGTTTTAAAAAATAAACCTACCTACCCTAATTTTAAAACCAGTGCAGTAGAAAACAAATATTTGTTGGCCTTATATGGAATACATACAAACTAGAAATGTAGAGAATCAGAAAGACTGTGTATGACAAGTTTTATAAGAGACTGAGGGAATTGGAAAGCTACATTATTTGTGCTGGATCATTCAGTCTATTAAGTATGCCATTTGTTTTTAATTTTCCACTTTATAGCACATCTGATCAATAAAACTATTGTCTATCAGTTTTGTGAGACATTTGTCCCTATTCTGACTTTATTTCCTTAATTGGGGACACTTGATCACAACAGCAACAGGAAGTTGGTCTGTCATTGTGGGATCAATGGTACATGATCAAGTCAGGCTGCTGGCATCCATATTTGTGGTTGTATGCTCCAATAGCTGGTTTTATGATACTCCAAAACCATAAAATAATGCTAAACACTGATACTGTTTGCAAAAGACATTGATCATCAGTTGAGGAATATTGGAATATGTCATTCCTGGGACACAAGAGAGAATAGCTTGTTACAGGACTCCAGTTTATGACAACTGGGTCTATCAAATGCAGACCATTCAGAGACTTGGTGTATGAGCATTCCTTAAGTCCCTTAACAGGCTTTTGTGAGGTCAATATAAATATGCATAGTCCCAGACTGTGCCACACTTTTTTGACTTTGCCTTATTGTAAAGATAGAAAGCCAAGTCAGGGCAAAGTACATAAATTTGTTCTGCTTCAAACATTGGAACAAAAAATACCATGAATATGCAATATCAAAACAAATTTCATATAAATATTCAAGAACAAAGTTATAAAACTTTCAGGTTCATCTATACTGTATCACATACAAAATTAGAAGGAAGGGATGATTAAATTTTTACTAATATGCTAGTGTGTGAAAATTTGTTCATTGTATATTTATTCAGAGATACTGTTAGATTTTTTTAATTAAATAATAAGCTGTTGTTTGTTTTTAGTAGGACTGCCTAATTTCATCAGCATACATGCCAACCCCTGACAAGGAGAAAGCGTAATCCAAATGGTCAAAAAGTGGAACCCTGGCAGAAAACATATAACATATTTATATATAACATGCTAAAATTTCAATAAACAATGATTTATTTGCCCCTTTCATCTTTTAAAATCCTTTAATGTTTCAAATTTTCATATGTAGCACTTTTAGCTTCACACACGTTGACTAGAATCCATCTTAGGACTTTTAGTGCAAAATAATAAAATTCTTTCCACACTTGCCTGAAATAGATGTCATGTAATGCTACATATGTGTCTTCATAGTATTGTTATTTTTATAATTTTTTTTGCCTTTTTCTAATCCATCTGTGAAATTTTTTGAATGAGATAATTTAGCTCTCATATATGCATCGACTAAAATAAAATATACTTTTAAGTGCCAAATAACTTTAGACTGGTTCTGCAATAAATATGAATTAGAACAAAGAAGAAGAGCGTAAAGATTAGAATTAGAAAACCAGTTTATTCTCTCCTCCCTAAGCCAAAGAGATGCTATAAATAGAATTTGAGGTCGAAAGTTTGTAAGTAGAACAAGGTTTGCTATAAATTGAACATGATACTGTTAGAGAAGTGCATGAAAGTGCACGGACAAGCATACTCTTATATTGTAGTTACATAAAAGCCGTCTTTTCTAAAATAGTCTGTGGGATTAATGGAATGTTAAAACGAGAAAACAAATAATTGATTTTTTTGGGAAGGTGGATAAACCAAAAAAGCGTAATCCATATACGTTTACGCGTAACGTGTAATTCAGTGAAAAAAGCGTAATGATTATGCCAAAAGCTTAATGGTTGGCAAGTATGCATCAGGCATGGGCACCGAGAATATGATTACAATTATACATTATTTAGAAACCATAATTATGATAACAATTACATGGGGATGATTATGATTATGACTATAATTGTTTTGTATTTGTTTTGTTATGGGCATTTATATAGTGTATAACTGAAAACAAGCAATTTGAACTCATATGAAATGTTCATTGACAATTATCTCTGATACGATGCAACAGTGATGGTGAATGTCAAGAAAGAGTTGCTAATCAAACATTAATTTTTGAATTAACAGAAGGTCACCTAAAATTATCAGACAGTATATTTTTTTTAGAAACATTAGCTTTTCTATTGGCCACCTAAAATTACATATACCTTATTGTACAGCTTTTTTGGAAAATTATTTTATTCTTATAATTATTAAGAATGCAATTAGTAATGTTTTGTTTGTAATCATTTGTAACCATGATTATCTATTTGACTGCACTGCCAATAAAGGATGATTACAATTATGACAATGATTACAGAGCTTCTGAAATCAATGATAACGATTACAATTACAGCTCACACTGTAATCGATTATAATTACAATTGTTATCATCCCCATGCCTGTTGATGATGACTAGCTCAATATACATGCACCACAATCTGAATTGAAAATTCTAGTCAATATATTTAATTTCCATATAACATTTTAATTTCTTAAGAAAAGATCTTAAATAAAACCATTAGAATTTATGTAACTGTATACCCGGATTTAAAAATCACTTACTCAAAATGTTTCCAAGATGCAACCTTTCCATCTATTTCTCTTTCTAAATTAAAATTAATAGGGACATTCCAATGATAAAAAAGATTAATTTCCATAAATTGTCCATTTCTTAAAAAAATATAGTAGATATTCAAGCCATGAATAATTTTACATTTTGTATATACTTTACTATATGTTAAAAATTACCTTTAAAATAAAAAGATTAAATGATTCCATTGTAAGTTCTGGTACCGTATCCCTGAAATACTAATAAAAGTAAAGGTCTTTGTAAATGCTGACTCCTGTAATTTTGCAGAAACACATCTTATGTATGATATTCCCCAAAGTTTTGTATCATGTTTATATATACAATTTTACTCAAATTTGATTTAAAAAATTCTTTACAATGATAAAGGCATAAATAATAAGCATAGTCTCTTATATCAATGTCTCCCAAGATTTTGATGGTAAAAACCTATTAACCAATTACTACTGAATACGGAATAGATATAGTCTCCAGAATGCCAGTAAAAGTTTTACCAATCAAATAAAAGATCATTTCATTAATATATTCAGATCTCACTTTTATACAACTGGTCTAAAACAATAATATTTTCTTTAACCAAGTTATTGCAAAATCTGATTGGTCCCCAAACTGGTAACAAATGCAGCCAATCAGCATAAAATTATCTCATAAATATGTGTCACAGTATACATCATGCTGATAATAAAAAACATCAAAGTCTTGATAGCAAATTTAATGATATAAATATGATCAAGTCCAGCCAATCAGAGGCAAGACCATGTCATTAGTATGTGTGGCTGTCACTCATTACCATACTCAACTGAGATCTTGATACAAACCTATTTATTATAGTCAATCAAAATTGCATAAAAAAATAGTCTTCCAAGTGGTGATAAGTTCAGACAATCGGATGCAAAATCAGCTCATTATTATATGATATTCTCGTTTATAATAAAACATACTGTATTGCTTGATAATACAAGTCTATTTATCAATTTTGATAACTAATGAGAAACAAAGTTGTTTAAGTGATGACAGTCTCAACCTACCAGTTGTTAAATTACCTCATTAATCTGCTTGAATCTTGCTCTTGGCTGTATTTACCTGTGATTTAAACCTATACACCAAGTTTGATCAAAACTGAATTGGAAATGGATTCACAAGTGTTAACAATCTCTGCCAGTTTCAGGCCACATAATCTCATCAATATGCAAGGATCCCATGCAATATTGAACTTGTGCAATATCTTGATAAAACAAGCAAGTGTGCTTAAAAGAGAATAAAAAATAGAACTTCCAGAGTGGTGATAGGCTCGGTTAATCAATTACAAGCTAATCTCAATATTGATGTGTGGGTCTCACTCAATATTAGTTATTTAAGTTTTTCAAGATTTGTATGATATAAGCCCATGTTCAAAGTGTGATCAAAATATTATAATAAATCTGGCTTCCTAATAAGCTCAGCTGTTCAGAGCAGAGCTAGATCACCATATCACTTTGCACGACTCCTTCTCCCTTTCAAATTCATCCAAGATCATGGTGATTCAAACCCATTTTCCAAATCTGAGCCAAACTGAATCTGAAGTATCACCTTGACTGTGGTGATAAGCATTCATTAATGGATTGACAAAGGACACAGGGCCATACTATAAAGTTCACTTTGCCTTATTTAATAATTTCATACTATATGCACTATTTCTAAAAGTCATTAACAAGAACTGGTTGAATTACTGAGACTTATCGATAAGTCTTATTTAATAATTTAATACTTTATGCACTGTTTCTAAAAGTCATTAACATGGCTGTCTTTTAAGTCAAGGACAAGAACTAGTTGAGTTATTGAGACTTATCTATATCTTCTATAGAGATTAAACAGCATGTAAGAATGTCCAAAGATGTCAAATCTGATGACAATAAAGTCAGATATGAAGAGAATTTGTGGGACAAAACATTTTTTCAAAGCACACATCTCACTTAATTTCTTTGTTATAACTTCACTCATGTTAATAAAAATTCAATAAAACTTCATTCTCAACTGAAGCTGATGTCTTCTAATTATATAACAATTTAGCTACTATAGAATATCATCCATATGACATCATTAAGAACATATCAACATGTCAAAATAAGAACTTACAATGAAAAAGGATTGTGAAGTATCAAATTTTGAATAAGCAGTGAACCTTAAAGTTGAATGGCACAGAGCATTGAGATTTTATCACATTTAGACTAGGTGGGTATTTGGGAAGGTCATTTTAACTTTAGTTTTAATTTCTTTCATATCAGCATTAAAATTTCATAGGGACCAGTGTTCCAATTCAATGCAATTGATTGGATATCTTAAAACAGGTTTGAGAAAGAGACAGCTGAACTTCAAATCCGTGTTAAATAGTCATTCTTCAAAGGGAAAAGTTATATAATGTAGTTCAGAGATTCTCACTGACAAAACAAATGACTGTCTTAGAATCTTTTATTAGAAACCACTATCTATTTAAATATAGAGACATGTAACAAGCTGCAGATGAATGATAAAACTGAGGCTATTCTGATCACAACACAAAGACTTTCTCATTCACATCCTTTACCTCAGACAATAAATATCAGCAACACCAACATTAAATTCTTACAGTCAGTACGAAACCTAGGCGTTACTCTAGATAGTACGTACTCTCACACTGCACCAACATGTCATGAACATATGCAAGGCTACATATCTTGAATTGAGACGCATCAGTTCCATTCGTAAATATCTTTCAGTTGATGCCACTAAAACACTTGTGTGTTCATTAGTACTTTCAAGACTGGACTATTGTAACTCAATTCTGTCTGGTTCGTCACAATATTCACTCCAGAAACTTCAAAAAGTTCAAAACACAGCTGCATGGATAATCTTTAGATCTACAATGATACCAAATAATCTGGACATTTTAGCTGCACTACAAAATACTGCAGAGAAACTTTTTAGACCTGTTTTTTTTCTCTCACCTAAAATTTGCCTGTGGTTGGAATCCCATTTTGTGCCAAGATTTTAGACTTTTTAGCCTCAGATAGCCCCCAAAATGTGTTTCCTACTTGCATTTCATGCGAAAACAACAAAAATCTCCAGGGTTAATGGGTTAATCACATGATCTCTCTACAGAATGCTTATTCAAGTCTCAATACAGTGTATTTGAGCCTTGACTTGGAAGACTCTTTAAAATAAGTTATCTGGAAAGTAATCATGTGATTTGATGGGCTCTCTCAAACATTGTATATTTGTGCTTTGAGAATGTGTGTGTATTCTGTCTCAAATAGAGATATTGCGATTTAAATGACTTTCCAATTGGTCCCTTGAGACTACTCATTCTAGTCTTGATTCAAGCTTTGAAAATGTGAAATACTTTCAAGTTATGACCCTGCTGGTTTGCCAGGTACTTCTGAATTTTACATAATAAAGGTGATTTTACATTTATTTGTAGAAGAAAGAAAATATGTTTATGAAATTCTCAATGCTGAAATTGTGAGCTTTGTTTGTTTATAACTTATTTTTTATCTTTCTAACAGCATGTACAAAATGTACATCAAAGAAGTTTATGGCTGTAGGTTTTTGTTTACCACATAACTGGGGACTGGCAGGTTTATGATTACCACATAAATGGGGAATGGCAGATCCTTCATGTGTAGTTACAACACATAGGATCATACCTAAGAACATGCAACATTTATGTAAGCTGACAAAGTTATCTGAAAGCATAAACTGTAAGAAATTCAGTATCCTTCACCAGCTGCTACATAAGTTAGGAGACAAATGTACATCAGTTTGGTATGATTATCAATTGGTCTACATAATTACATTGGAAAAGAAGATAGGATATATTTAGTCAGTTAGTAATGATAGCACTGGAGGAATGCCTGAGACAGTTCAGTCTAATATGGTTACATCTTGGTCTGCACCCAATTGTCATCTGTGTAAACATAGACTAGACTTATATGCTGTGTATTAACCATCAGGGTGTATTTAGGTTCTAATAAAGAAGTAAATTTTATTTTAAAAAAGCTGTTTCAGACATAAATAACAAGATGAGGGATGATAATGCATGGCAGTAAACCAATATTTGGATGTTTGCAAGCAAATGCCTATCTTTTTGCTCAACAACCTGAAGGAGACGTCCCTCTCCTTTTATTGATTTTGCCTGACATTACCCATGATTTAGCGCAAAAGACCATCTAACAGCAGGGCGTAATTATACTCTTTAACAACAAAATATGCTCAGATTTAAAATATCCACATTGTGCATGTTCAATTCCCTCATATAAATATAGAGACAGTGGAGTCCAAAGACACCTAATCACATATGTAACAATGTAAATATAGACATTATTTGACACAGAAGGGCTTATAGTCCAGTCAAGGCACACTGTATTTTATTCTGATCTCCAAGTATGGGACTTTAGTTTAAAGAAATAATGCTTACTAGACAGTTGCTTCCATTTCTTAATTCAAAAGTTGGTTTCAGCAAGAGTAAATTGAATCAATTTGTGCCATCTACAGTGATGAAATTGCTTATGCTTCAGCTAAATAAAATGCTGTGAACTACTGAAGAACATGTAATGTACAGATTTATTTTGAGTTGCATGTATGTTATTTAATCTTTGAAATGAGCATTTATTAAGAGACAAGTAAATACAATAGAGATAGAGAGAAGCTTGCAGTTACAATCTTTTTAAAATTCTGAGATGGTAATGGTACTAGTTTTAAATATATATATGTATGTATGTATGTATGTATGTATGTATGTATGTATGTATGTATGTATGTATGTATGTATGTATGTATGTATGTATGTATGTATGTATGTATGTGTGTCTATGAATGAATGTATGTATCAAATTTTTTTAAAAATAATGTGCAGTATTGGAAATTAAATCTGAAATGCATTTTGTATATTTGATTTTATAATTTTTGATAAGATAACAATAATGGATTGCTAGAAATGGATGAGAAGGAAACACATGTTAAGCATTTGCATACTTGGGTAATAGTATTTCAAAATATCATTCAAAATACCATGCAAGGAGAACAATTTATATATGTGAAATGTTTAGAAAACAAACATTTTATATGCCAATGAGTCTTAGTGAAAGATTTCCTCATATCTGTCTGTACTCATTGCCTGCAGGAGGGCTATCAGCTGGGGTCAGGTAGCAACTTAATGTTCAGGGCCTGAAAATTTCTGACTGGTACAGGACCAGTTGAATCCTATATTGAAAAAATTCACATAAGCCAAAAATTAGTCCAGCAACTAAGTCTGACGTGATAGTTACTACACTGCATACAAACAAACATAACAAATGAAAATTAAAAATTAATAACATCTACATAATTTATTGCTAAGTTAATCACAAATTGTGTAGTAGTTTCATTCATTTACCTTTTTTGTTTATTCAATTACCACATTCATGTATATCAGATTACACTTAAAATACTGCAATAACAAAACTATTATAGATCAGATGGGCTATTACTGGTAATATATGACTTGTACATGGCAAGAAATGATTAGTTATAGAATTTGGACCACTAATAATCTTCAGGACATGATATTACTTAATGTTGGTAAGTTTTCAGAAGACCCATAAAATGGACTAAAAGCACTACATAAGCAATGTGCTGATTTTGTTCAAATTTATAAGTTTTCTTTCAACAATGAAAACAAATATGCAAAGGGGTCTTCAACAAATATCATAATGGTTTATTCCCTCTAAAACTTTGTGCAAATTACAATCTAATCATGTTACCTAGGGATAATTGATTTGATATGATATAATAATTACAAATGTTTTATTCACTAGGTATATCACATAACATCAAGTCTTTCATAATGTAATTTAAAAAAAAAACAAGTCTCTCAAAGGGAATTGCACTCTACTGTCTGCCCTATTTCCATGAATTCATGATAAGCCATTTTTCTTTTGAGCCGCTGAGTATTCAAACTATCTCTGATATTTGTGAGTGATAAGATTTTCAAATTAGCCACTTTGAAGTCATCTTGGATGTAAGATCAGCACCAATTTTATTGAGGACCAACTAAACACCAATAGAAGACATGCATGACTATCTATTCAGAAGAATTAGTGACAAGATTTTCAAAATGTTCATTGTGGCAGCTACAACTGATGTCTACTGCATATAAATTTTATTCACTACCAACCAGACATCATAAGAAGTTTCCATGTGAAAACCTGAAGTCATTAGGTTTTCATTCTAAGTGATGAAGTGTCAAGATCTTCTAGTGAGCCACTGTAGTTGCCATACTGGATTTCAGATCAGCACAATATTTTTTTGTTTTTTAAATCAGATGCGAAAAGAAGTCTTCAGGTAAAACCTCCATGCTGAAATTCAGTAACAATAACAAGATTTTCATGATGACTGCAGTCATGGCATTACTGAATATGCAATGAATATTCTATGACTTCCATTCGGGAAGAGGGATGATATACATGACTTTCTTGATGGCCACAGCGGTGGTCATGTTATTTGTTCGGGTTGTATAATTTTGAGTTAGGACTAACCAGACATCAAAAGATGCCTTTTGATAAAATCTCGTATTGATACAACTTTCTGTTCAGGCAAAGTAGTAATAACAAGATGTTTAGATGCTTGCAATCATATTGGATGTCTGATAGGCAACATTTTTGTTAAGAATGAACAAGACATAAGTCTTCTGATAAAAACCACATGTCAGTATTACATTCTGTCAAGGTGAAGCAACAGTAAGTAAGATTTTCTAAATGGATACTGCGGCATCGATACTGGATGTTGTATTAGCACCATGTTCTTTCAGGACTGACCAGAAATAATAAGAAGTCTTTTTAGTGAAAACCCCATATTAATATGACAAAATATTCCTGTGGAGTTGCACTAACAAGACTTTCAAGATGGCTGGTGTAGTGGATTAAGATGACTGAGCTTCACTATTTCCATTTAGGGCCAACTAAATCTTGGAAGAAAGTGTGTAAAGTTTGATGGACATACTCTCAGTAGTTTAAGAGTAGTTATAATAAACATTTGAAAACTGATGGGTTGAGATTAGATCTTCCCTACCTTGTACACAGATTTAGACAAACTGTGCAGATAGGATGGACCTTAAACAGCCATAGATGTATTAGAAGTTACTGAATTCATTTTTTTCATTAGTCTTTTATTGAAACTTTCAGTCATGAAATCCTTGACAATCAATTATCAAGGCCCATTAACACTGACAGGTGCTCATATATATTGGGAGAAAACATATTCTGAAGTATTTGTAATTATGCTTTTCCTTTACAATATCCCAGTTCTATATATTCAACAAGAGAAAGAATATTCTTCTGATAAGTAGTTGCATTTGAAGTCAACATTATTTTTACAATTAGCACATCGATAGTTCCTTTTGAAGTTTGCCTCCTCACTCATTTATTGCTAATCTAAGTGTAAGGATTGCTCAACTGTAGAGGACAAAGTAATTTTTGGCTTTATATCTGTCAAATCATATGCATCAGCTGTAAGTGTAGAAGCTGCTTGAATTATTTCTCCTCACTGATCTAACAGTTCAGTACTTTGTTGCTTTATATTTAATACTGAAACAATACATTCTCATTTATATTTAATACTGAAACAATGAAGCAGTACATTCTCTTACATTTAATACTGAAACAATGAAACAGTACATTCTCTTACATTTAATACTGAAACAATGAAACAGTACATTCTCATTTATAATTCATACTGAAAAAATGAAGCAGTACATTTTCTTAAATTTAATACTGAAACAATGAAACAGTACATTCTCATTTATATTTCGTACTGAAAAAATGTAACATTACATTCTCTTTTATATTTAAACAATGAAAAAGTAGTGTTTTCATATTTTCTACCAAAACAATGAAAAAGTAGTGTTTTCATATTTTCTACCAAAACAATGAAAGTTACAAATTAGTGCTAACATTTAATACTACAATTTAAATTATGCATAAGTGAAAACCATTTTTGATAAGTCAACAAGGCTTAAGAAAATGTTATTATCTATATGTCTAAACATCTTGAAGAAATTTTAAAAACGTGTGGAGAGAGAGAGAGAGAGAGAGAGAGAGAGAGAGAGAGAGAGAGAGAGAGAGAGAGATGGTCTTTATATTATACCTATCCAATAATATATTCATGCCTGATGATGGTAAGCTAAACTTTACTGATACACTCCTACATTGTTTTGACAACCATTACCAAAGTAAGATACCATTGTCTGATAACAAACATGTCCACCATTTTTTTCTCCATAAAATTATATCATAATGGCCTCATGGTCTAATCCCATTGGGAGAAAATGGTTTTACCATTCAAGTATTACGTAACAAAACAAAGCACCTTAAAAGCACAACTGCATTAATGCTCATATTACTAGTATATGCTATCAATGAAAACAAAGAAAATAAGAATCATCTTGCATCTGATGAACAATAATTATTAGCAAAAATCTGACATAGTACTTGACAATTGTTAATACTGTGTTGTGAAATAAAACATGTAGAAATAACAAGAAAAAAACATTTTAATCAAAATGATTCTGCACAGACAGCTTTCAACAATGTGTGGGGCTAGATTTCCATAACTTTTCATCAACTATGTGAAAAATGATTTTCCTCACAAATTCTAGCCAATCATTTCTTTCTAAGGTCAGATATTTTTTAATGGATATTTCCATCTTAAGGTCTTATAAACAATTTAAACTTGGTGAATAAGTTCATAAAATCAATTTAAGTATAAAACCCATATTATTATATACAAATTATTTATTATTTATGTCTAACAAAACACTTCAATAATTTATATTTTACAAATCATGAAATTGTGCACTAATGGTATATGTGCACAATGTTCCATAATATTGAGTTTTACATTGTTTTTTATGTTTCACAAAAATGTAAATTTTGTTAAGTATTTAGACTGATCTGGATTGCTCAAATTTAGGCAATTTACAAAAAAATCACTATTTTCAAGAGACAAAACAATAAATGAAAAGAGTAAATTACTAGGAAAGACACATTAAATAGCCTCATTATGGGATAGATACAAGGAACCAAGTGAAAATGAATTCAAAAGTGAATACAACATTAAAAAGTATATCTTCACCCTAAAGAGTCATGTAAAGTGACTTTAATTTTTAACAAAATAGCTTGCTCAGAAAAGGTTCAATTAGCAGCAGATTCAGAAGTTGTTAGCATTCAGTTACCTACCCTTTTCAGTTAAATTAGCATCAACAGTTCATTTCAAGCAAAAAACAGTCCATGGTTGTCTTAATTTAAAAATTCTAAGCAGGAAAAAACGGATCTTTGCCACCTTTGATCATAATGTACATGTTTTAATAGCATTCATTTTAAATAATACAAAAATACAGTGTCATAATGCATGTACCTGCTGTTTATTAAAGTTTTCCTAAAATAACTTGCAACATGTGAAAAGTGTAATTAAATGACAGGCATGCTAAGTACTTACCATGAACCACCCATCCATGTT
The DNA here is from genome assembly GCA_030141615.1 of Unio pictorum. Classification (NCBI taxonomy): domain Eukaryota; kingdom Metazoa; phylum Mollusca; class Bivalvia; order Unionida; family Unionidae; genus Unio; species Unio pictorum. The sequence goes on along the minus strand of JARLTB010000274.1, from coordinate 828,863 downwards.
TGCAGGTTTCACAGTTCCGCAAGGATGCCTTCCCTGGAGCAAAACATTCACAAGGACAGCTGGGATAGGTACAGCGAATGGCCTGGAAACAAAGGCGAGGTGGAAATGAGGATGTGATGTATTGTAGCACACGGTGATATCGTTCAGATTTAGTCAAATCTATCAGTGAGGGTTGGCCACCACCACCTTCAACCATCCTACAAGCCCCCAGTGTTGGGTATCTGCCTATATCCAACCCAGCACCTACCAGGATTGTACCAAAGTCCAAGTAACCACAAATAACTGAACTGATACCTTTAGTAACCATAGGTTTTTGTAGTAATTTGTGGTTTAAGGTAAAAGATCATGTCTAACCACACAATTCAAACCTCAAACACTAATAAATGTGTATCACTGTTTAAAAAATCATTACAATTTCATCTAAAAAAAATTCCTAACATAGAATTTTCAATTAATGTATGAAATCTGTTGAATTCCTGGAATAAGATAAGATTCACATGCAATAAGTGCACAGGTGTGTCAAAGTCTACAATCATATTCTTCTCAAGATCACATTTCGTTGCCAAATTCAAATTCCTCTTAGTGTTTTTATTGACTGCATTGAAGGTTTTGGAGTCCATGTATATTTCTTCTCTCCAACAGAAACTTTCACTGCTCCAGGATAACTGAGTGGTCAGCTGATCAGTAAGTGAATCTGATCCCTATAGGTGTCCTCCACTTTGGCATATTCCAGGAAATTTGAGTCTCTTATCTGTCTTCCTATCTCATTAACATATTCTCACTCAACAGGCTTGTTTCATTCCCTTTGGCCTGCTTTATAAACATTAACAAAGCATGCTTCACTCAACCTTGTACTGACACTGATCACAAGCCAATACACAATTATTAAATACATTGAAAAACTCCTTATTTCTTTTTTTAAACTCTTCCCCACAATAAGGTTTAATTTTTTAAGTCCAGCTTGTCAGCTAGGAAACTACTTTACTTTCTTGAATATTTATTTCAAGATTAAAATTTAACATATACATATAAAAATGGAGTAAAGCAATGGAAAGCATTATTACATCAATTGCTACAGTCCAAGTTTTTTTTTAACTCAATATGAAAACCACTGAAGGGAACTTTTCTCACTTTTATAAAGTAATTTTTTTTTTTTTTTATAAAACTGTCTCTAGAATGTATAAGGCTCAGAGATCCAATAAAAACTCAGCAACTGAATCACAGTGGGTGTCTTGAAACATCTCAGTAGCTCAGTCAACAGGTGTACTGATGTAATCACATAGCCAGAAGACAGAAAAGCATACCCCCACTGACACCAGTTTTTAAGAGGGAAACAGATAAAGATGTGAAGTATCCAGCCTGGCTGTGGAACAAAAACTGACTTAACTTTACTGTTGCTCCTCTATTCCAACCCACACATAGTAGAGGCTACATTGATTTTGACAGCAGTGAGGGAAGCTGAATGATGCCTTGAATCTATTACAACAGAAGCAACTGCTAACTAGTCAATAGACAATGGTCCAGCTCCTGTGCTACAAAAACCAGATGCATGTGTGCTTGGAATTTGAAACCAGATTTTTCCAGATAAATTCTTAAAAACTTGCACTTACTATGTAGCTCAACAATTAGTAATGTAACAACAATCTCAACTGACAAGAACATAAAACTTCTGAACATCCTAAAGATGCAAACTAGTGATAAACACTTTTTATCATGATTTAAAAAAAAAAGTCTTTTATTAGACAAATGTAAAAAGCAATAGCTATATATTAAATGATATTTACCAAAGAATTGACACATGAACCACCAAGAAATTCTATACACATCTATAGTACCAAGTTAAAGAAAGCACCCACCCACACATACACCTATTATATACATAGTATCCAGTTATTTTTGTAACTGTAAAATCCAAATTTTGTTAAAACATCTGCCAAAACTTTACTACCTTGGGTTTTCATTGTTGTGAATGGTGTTTATATAAAAAAATTTCTTTCAATTTGAGCATAAACTAATGATTTCACTGTCATTTTACAGGACAACTAATTATTGTCCCAAAAAATCTTAACTCAATGTAGAGAAACTGACCACTAAGTTTTCTAAAATAATTTTATACCTAACATTGTACTTCCTTTACTGACATTTGTAGTCTTTTATCATCATTAATTACCTCAAAATCAAGGTTAATATTTTAAGCTTTCACTTAAATAAACATTATGATGCAAAATTTGATAATTTTTTATACTGAGACAGGAGTCATACTAAAAATCCAAACATTACAGTTAAACTTTTTGTTCAAAGATTTTGGGAAGAATGCATTTAAAAGTTAGTCTAATTCATGCCAGAAAGATTCCAGCAAAATTTGGTTGAAACTGGTTCAGTGATTTTTTTAAAAAAAGAAGCTAATAAAGCAGTTTTTAAGAGATAATGCACAAGACATGAAGGGCTAAACCATGAGCCCAAAACAATGAAGTTGATGTATTCTGCAAATATGAAGCAGTACTTTCCATGATGCACACATAAATGATCAAACACAACTGTGCTTCAAGCAGAGACCTGGATTGATCACTCCACTATTCATGATCTGTGTCTGCATTGTTAGTAACACTGATGCTAATAATATAACACTTTTGACATAAGACAGGTACACATGTAGATATTCTCACACACACACACACACACACACACACACACACACACACACACACACACACACACACACACACACACACAACTGACCTTGCTGGGTCATTGGACCCTGCAAAATTTCCCTACCCAACCAAAAAGACCCCAAAAGGAGTGACAAAAAAAAATAATGACAATGCAAACACTTCTGAAATTCTTTATTATGATAATTATCTTGATTTCTGCAGACAGATTTGAATTTGTACTAAATTAAATGTTTGCCTCGGACATGTGCATAAATAATTTGCATTAAGTCAAATGTCACTTTAATTTAAATCACATTTAAAGATTTGTTTCAAGGATTTTTTATTTTAACTTGCAGCATAATTAAGTCCAAAAATGACTAAGTTTTCAGAAAATGAGTTAGTTGAACCACATGGTGTTTGTTTTATTATTTGTATTAACCTATGATCCTCAAACTTCATGTAGAAAAGAAATATGGGTATCATGATTACCCTATTCTTAAAGATGAAAAAAAAAAAGCACTTATAAGAATACAACATTCTGTGACATTCTGTGGCTAAGTCCGTAGTTGTGCCATGCAAATTATCTTTGGGAAGAAATTGCATTTTTCTTGAATGCTGTGTGTGATAAGTAAATAAGGATCTAAACTACCATAACTAATTAAACATGCGTATTAATTTGATTTTAAAAAAAAGATTAAATGTCATATTGATATTGGAGTAAAATCTTTTTCATCATCTGCAGTTCAGTTTTTGCCTACTTTTAATTTCATTGTTCATTGTAAATAACATATATGTACAAAAAATTCATCATGATGAATGTGACACTAATTATTTATTTCCTTGTGCATCATCCAATTATTGTGAAAAAACTTTACATGTTTCACAGGCTCAATAATGTATTGCAGGTAAAATAATTTATCAGTATTTAGTTCATTAAAAATCCTGACATTCAACAGTGCTTTACTGAATAGACGAGGATTGATTTAGCCGCTGGCCCTGGAGATTGAGAAAGACCAGTGAATCCTCTCAGATGCAGTGCCTGTTAAATTTTATGAACTTGTTATCAAATATATTGTATTCAATCATGAAGTTTTATCTGACAATAGTCTCCAATGCCAAGCAAACATATTTGTTGTCAAACATATTATCAGAGTACTGGAATTTTATTCTTTTTGAATAGGAAGGTCAGTATGATTTTCTGATTGTGCAGTTGGTTTCAAAGTGAGCTGACATGGCTGGCCAATGGAAAAATCTGTCAAGCTCATCCTTGACATAACTGCATATACAATTTTTATGTAGTTAGCAGTTTATTAGATTATTTGTTCAGTTGAATTTTTGTCTATCATACGTTCAATTTTGCATATCTTAAATAATATTTTTACAAAAACAAAAGAATTCGTGAACAAAAGAAATTTGTTAAAGTACAACAAAAATAACCCATTTTAGCTTGCCACATCTTATCTGGCAATTTTATTTGGTCTTTCTTATATATATTTATATATCTATATGAAACACAGATAATAAAGAAACAGAATCTGAATTTTGATATCAATAACAAGAAAAGAAATACATAAATTATTGCCATGATTAAAAAAAACACAGGAACTAATCAAATGTAAGGTAACAAAATATTGTAATGAAGTACATGTATCAAACTATTTGTGCAAAAACTGACATTTACAGTAAATGTGTATGAATACTACAGTTTCTACAGCACTGAACACTATGGGATATCATTACTAATATAGCCGAAGATCATGTGATATGTGACACACCCTTTAAAAACCATTATGGAAAGGTCTATTAGTGGTTTGTCCCAGTTGGAGAACAATTTCCTCCTTTTATCAGACACTCATATTCATAATTCCATAGTATTAAAGGCAACCATCCCAAGTCTCTTAAATTGCACTAGAAGAAAACCGTTGATAAGCTTGGCAGTTGTGATGTTGTCACATCAAATACTCTTTTAAGATATTTATGGGAAGGGCTTAAATGGCTCTTGTTATTTTCTGTAATACTTCTACATTAGAGAGCCAAGATATGTCTATGGTTGTATGTGATACACAGAACTCAATGTCTCTCCAGGGAGCATTTTCTGGTCCTGAAGACCACTATGAGAAGTAGTACAACTATTTAAAACTATCTCCTGTTAAGGGCTTGGAAATAACAATATATTATACTCCGGGAAACATTCACATGAAGACAAAACAACTAATACAAGAGCACATGCATCTTTTTACTGATCAGTGAAACATCATGTGTCAATTGTTACAGGAATGTATCAGGTACCAAGTTAACAGTTATGAGCCTCCAGAGTGCTGTTATTATTACAATAGTCAGCCAAAGGAAATTTGTCATCAAACTGTAGCATATTAGATAGAACTGAGCACCAAACTTGCAAAGGAATAAATGATCTAATGTGCATACTGCACATCCTACAAGACATCTTGATCAGTGATTAATCGTTTGCTGTTGTGACCAACCTATATGACTGAGTGCAAATCATCATTTTCAGTTACATTACTATATGATTGAATAACATTTATTTAATTTTGGTTGAAATTCAGCTTTGTGCTATTCCCACTGTTTTGGAATTTTGTTATCTGAATAGTTGCTTTAGCTTTGGCAAGAAATCATGTGCACAAATTAATTGATTATTAATTGAACATCAATCAGTTTGGAGAAGCTCCTGATAATCAAGCAGACAACTTTCAAGTGGAGATTCAATCTGCAAGTAGTAAATGTACAATATTTTATGAATGGAAATCAATCAGTGAACAATGCTTCATTGGTGGGTGGCTGGGTGGTGTATGTGTGTGTATGCATGCATGGGTGTGTGTGTGTGCATAAAAGACTGAGTGAAAGCAGGGACCAACATGTAAAAAAGATAATATATGCCCATGTTCTCTCTTCTATACATGAAAGTACTAAATTGGCAGAGCCCCGATTGGCTGAGTGGTCTAAAGCGCTCTGTTATGGATCACTGCCATCTCACCTGTCTGTTTGGGTTCTCAGATCAGACCAATGTGGGTATGTGAGAAAGCTTGCCAGTAGTTTCTTGTGGGTATATGGTTCTTTTCGGGGGTTTTCATGGATTCTTCAGCCGCCATTAATACCGGCTGCCATGTAAAGCCAATCGTGTGCTGAAAAATGGTATTAAACCCTACAACAACTAAATTGGCCAAGATGGCACCATTAGGTAGATAATGTCTAAAATCTAACATGGTCATCTCTCACCAAACAATGATATTCTTATTATCTTTACAGTGAGCTTCTTCCTCAAAGAAAGAAGCTTTTCCTAAGAGTTAACATTATCTTATATAGTGTGTACAAGAGAAACTAGCAATGACAGTGTGTGAAGAAGAAAAAAACCAATTTAATAATTACATAGTTTTTAAAAAAATATTCACCATAATAATAATTATTCTCAGGAGACATCTTTTTTCTTTAAATACTATAATTATAAATGGCATACAGTATGTATATATGATGCAGTAAAGTACATAATATTACAGAAATACAATGCTGGAAAGTTTTAAATCAAACGACTTCATGCATGTAGTATTGGTTATGATTACAAAAGGTATGATATAATTATAACAACCAGTATGAAATATTGCATTGTCTGTAATTTGACATTGCCTTTAATTTTTCAAACACTGTAAATCCATAAGTTTGCATGCTGAACCTATGAGAAAAACATTGCTGAAAATTATAAGGATATTTTCCAAAGTATGAAAATTCCCAAAAAGTGATTTAGGAAAAAATTATCCAACACTTTAATAAAAAATTTCTATGACTGACCTTGACTCTAAAGTTAAAAGAAGTAATTATGTCACAGAATAAACTATCTTAACTTCATAATAATTCAGACCAAGTATGAGACAAATCTATCATGGAGTAATGGAGTTTGTAAATATATACAAATAAAACATTTTACTAGAACCTTAACAATGTGATGATGATACTGATAGAAAGTGACTGCTATGCCAATGGAATGTGACCGCTATGTCGTAATTTTTGGTACTGAGAACAGCGTATATTCTTATTAACAAAATTATTATTCAAGGTACCTATGAAAATAATAGTTAATCCCTTTTACTGATATATCATTATTTTTCTCAGATTTTAAAAATAATAAAAAGCATGACAGGCATTACAGTTTTTCATATTAAATGAAATTTAAAGAATGATAAGAATTTAAAATGTCTATCCTTGTCAGTGCAACTTAAGGTATTTATTTAGACTAGCTAAGAAATGGACCTTTTCAAAATGTATCAACTCAAATACTACCAATAAAGTTTCACATAAAAGAAAACCTATCGTTGCATGGGTCTGGCTAATATATTTTTATAATTTGTCTCTTCTGATTACAACTAAAATTTCTTCACTTCAATTACAAAATAGAAATGACACAAAAATTACAATGTGTCATGTAACAGCGAGAAATGACTTTTATGTTGTAAATACAACAAACAGAAAGGCTACTTTAAGAAAAGGATATTATCAATGAAATGAAAATGGCAGCATTTGGTTTATTGAAATGTCATCTTTGCATGCCTGCTTGGTAGTTTCAAAACTTTCTCTTCTCACTTGCTTGTGGAAACAGGCAAAAAGGGTCTATGCAGTACCCTTTTGGGAAACATTAAAACCATTGATGATTAATTGAAACAAGAAAAACAATTAGGGAATATGTTCCAGATTAGACATTTTGTCGCTGCGGCTAAATATGGACATAAATTGCTTCATTACAATTGACAGAATATTCATGGAATATTTTCAGTCATTTATCAGGTAGTAAAATCATCTTAATTAGCTATTATGCAGGAAGCATGAAGTTATGACCATTGGTCCCCCTTATATTTCCAAAGTTGTTAACACATCTCTCATTGTAAAATCTTAAGTGCATGTCCTTTCTACTTCCACAGGCTGCTGGATAATATTGTCAGATATATTCTGTTGAAGATCGTGTAAAATATATATATTCTGATACTTCTTCTTGAGAAGTAAAATCTGTTGTATAATTGGCAATGCACGTACAAAGCAAACTTAACGGCCAGAAATTCTACTAACATTTCTGAATCCTTACTTCTACAGAATGGACTAATAAACTAGAAAATTTTATACATGGAGTATAAAACTGAACTGAAACTTTGCAAAACTGTACAAATACAATAGAAGATTTCAATCTGACTGAGCACAACTCACGGGTAGGTCATGAAAAATGCAAATGTTGAGATAGAACGAAGTGACAGAACTGGAGGAATTCTTTCGTACTATAAGGACTGAAACAACAGAATGAGCCTTTTTTTGATGAAAAAAATAATAATAAAAAACTCAACAAAAAAAACTTTTCCATTTGAAATATAACGCCTAATAAAGCATACAAATCCACATGTAGAATGAACATATACATCTGCTCAGTCTTCCCCTTTTCACAAGAATTTCTCTCTGGTCTGACAGACCAGTGTTTGAAAACATTCCCAGTCCTCTGGAACATTTACAGGTTTTCTAGATTTGCTTTTCATAAGCTTGTAACATTATCAGCTGGCCATAAGGAGTGGCTGCTTAAAATTTTTGTTAAACTGACTCGAAAGTTACTGGCACCTGACCAGTAGGCAGAAAAAAAATATGAATACTGTATCTGTTTCTTCTGTTTCAATGAAACAAAAGTAAATTCAAACACATAGAAATATTTTTTACAGCATTTTCCATGATTTCAAAACAAAGAGAACAATCTGAATACATTTAGAGTTTTCAGCTGTTTTTAAGGTACCGGTATTCATGCAGTATTTTAAATTTTGATGTATTTAGGTTAGGTGAATGTGTTTGAAATGTTGATGAAAATCTTTGTACACAGTTCATGCATAGAAATAGTTCACATAAAATATCCTCAAAGGCTACAGTGTCACTACAGAAATGGTTGCTGAGAGGAATAACCAAGACTATAATAAAAGACAGTTACCAATCACACATAGGGGTCACAAGTGGCCGAGTGGTCTAAAGTGCTCTCTGTTATGGATCACTGCCATCTCCCTTCTGTCTGCATGGGTTTGAGTCTCATATTCGACCAATGTGGGTATGTGAGAATGCTTGCCAGTAGCTTCTCGTGGGTCAGAGGTTCTTTCCGGGGTATTTTCCTTGTTCTTCCTCCACCATTCATACTGGCCACCATGTATAGCCTATCATGTGCTGAAAAATGGTGTTAAACCCTACAACAACAATAACCAATAACATGGGAAACCACTCTCCCCTTCTTAAAATGAGTGTCATAGTCTGAACATAAGAGTGGAAATGGAGTACAGATTCACAACTTGGATTCCAATAAAATCCTGTCATGCCATCTCACAATGTATTTGGTTGTCAGTACAGAGTATTTTTTAATAACACTGACCCTGATTGTTGGTTGCATGTCACATTTCTTTCACTAGTGGTTCCTATAATGTGGTTTATACAGCAACTATTTGCAAGCAAATTTTTTCAACAATTAAGCCCTGCTGCCATGAAAGATTCTGAGAATGTTTGTTGGCTATTTCTCATCTTGTTGCTGTGGCTGATGATGCTGGGACTGTGAAGGAATTACGCAAGTCAATTAGCCCCTTCTCTTAATTGTCATGTGCACTCAGTCCCAGGAGTAGTTGGCAGATAAAACAATTTACAGGATCTACCATAAATCTCAGCCAGAATGGCTTGTCAAATGCTGGTGGCATAGACTTGGTGTTGAGATAATATTCTATTAAACATCTTGTTTAAGTTGGTGAAACTATTAGAAAAACAAGATGAAATTACAGTCATATGTAAAAAGTTAACACCATCTCCAATATATTTTCAGTTCTTATAAAGCAGATCACAGAATTTACCTGTAAAAATTTATTCTGTTTTCACTGAAACCAAAACCACACAACTAGAGACATACTAGATAAATTGACACTTTGCTGGCCATTTACAATATTGCTTTTCACAGTGAAGAGCTCCATGGGTTAGGGATTATTCAGAGTAAAATAGTCTATGTTCAGAAGGAATTTTGACAGTTACATGCAAAAAATAATGCAGACATTATATATGTTAAATAAGCATTTATACCTACTTTAAGTTTTGACAATTTTTTCATTTTGTGCTTAAATACTTTTTATGATTAATCTGTTGTAAAAATCTTATTAAGCACAATGTATTTAAATCTCAATTGACTTCTGACTTCATGCAAAAGGATTTCACTCATATAATTTCGAAAAACTATTGACGAGTCTCTGCAGTTATGTAAAACAAAGCTGTATTCATACAAAGAACTCTTCTCATGATCAGGTTTACCCTATACATAATCAAACTCCTGACTTGCACAGAAAAATTTTACAAAAAAGAAATAGGTGCTAAGTTTCTTTTGCCATATCAATGTTACTCAAGATTTGTATTTAAACATGAAGGTTTAAAAGCAGATCTAATAGTCTTCTTGGTGATAATATGTATCGCATAATAATGGTTACCATTACTCGAAAATATCTGCATTCATTGTAGCGGTAAATTCTTATCCGACAACTTTTAATTACTGATTAAGAAACATGTTTTCACAGGTAATAAAATCTTTCTCATGAAGTCCTTGTACATTTGGCCAATGATCTAAGATGTGACAGTTTAATTTCAAATTTGTTTCAACATTTCAGGTTATGATGTAAACAACAGATAAAGCACATATTAGCCTAATATGTCCTGTTCTTAAAGAGTCAAGGTAACTAAATAATCTGAATGTTATGATAATCAAGACAACCTTTACACACGACATTATGTAATATGATTAAAAAAATAAGTTACAAATGCATATCTGGATATGAATTTGGGAACATATCATTTCAATCCATCATGTCTCTTTCATGACAGTAGATAAGGTGGAACCATGTTGCTTGATTCTAAGAAAGGTGCAAGTCAGAATCAGATGGCTATAACATGCTGGACTTGATTAAAGATTGCCTCTGACTTGTAAGTAATTGTTGGAAAGCAGTCAATCTACTCATAATGCAAAGCACATCTGACTGCAGTGGGCCCTAGACCAGTGACTTGTCATTTGCCATGCTTACAAGATACCCTCGAGCTCTTATCTCAGAAAATCCTACATCAACTGATATCTTTGGGGGAATGAAATAAAAATCAAATTCAACTGTGGACTTGCAAAACTGACATGTGGAGTACCAGGTGAAAATCTCCTCTGGGACAAACATAAAAACTTTGCTTACCCTGGGTGCTGATAAGCATGTCGTTGTGATGATGCCAAGTATTACTTCTAACCTCATAATGACACAATTGTAATCTTCACTCTGTGCTGTGCATGAATTATTGACTATCAAACTTTCTCAATTTTTCATGACTTCGTTGATTGTGATGAGTGTTAAGTTAATCAGGTCTGATGAGTATGTGTGATTTGAGTATGTGGCTGACATTCCAGACAGCGATGTGTCGTGGCATCATACGATGATAAGTTGATGATAGGTAAAGATTACATTAATTTACTTAGATGTCATGCAACATGGTATATGAAACACTGGCATGAAATACTGGGAAGAATCATTACATGAAGTACATGCAAAGAATTTGAATGACTAAAGAAAACTTCATCCAAAACAAATCTGGCATAGGTGCCAGCCTCTGTTTATTACTGGGTTTGAAGAAGATTAACCATTACAAAGAATCTCAAAGAGGACACACTTCAATGAATAAATCAATCTGATATAAAATTCTTAAACTGACAGCTTTTGCAACATCAATCATTGATAATGAGATCTAGTAAACTTATTAACCAACTATGCTGAATGGCAACAAGGATACATTTGTAACTAAGCAGGTCAACCAACTGGCTTTCCAAAAATAAAATGCACATGTCCAGTTTCTTATAATCTTTATTGCGAAAAAAAACATGAAGTAGAACAGTGTTATTTGGTTCATTCAAGAAGTAAACATGTAATGTACAGTTTTTCATGAGATTACAGAATTTAAAATTCATAGTTTTAATATTAAATTAATAGTTCATTTCATGAAGTTCTTTCATTGTTCTGTTGAGAAATAGTTGTAACATTTAGTGTCCACACAAATGTCTAATCTAGAAACACAGTGGCCCATTTTCATGAGGCATGAAAACTGGTACAAATGTTGTTGTAGGGTTTAATGTCATTTTTCAAGCTCGCTTGGCATATGACAGCCAGTACTAATGGAACCACCAATCCATGAGAAGCTACTGGCAGGTTCAAATGTATATAAGCAACAGTTTTCAGACAAGGTCCCTTTGAAAAATCAACCTCTGTGCATGCACAAAGCAAGCTTGAACCTTCTGTGTTATACACACCTTTGTACAACTTTAACTGAGATTACAACTTTGGAAAGTAGTAAACATTGCATACAAGATGTATTTAATTTAATTTTACTCTCTGGAAATAATATATTTTAATAATAAGTGTTGCAAAGGGTTTGCCTCTTTTCATTGGAATAAAAGCAGTGCAAATAACAGCTACCACAAACACAAGTGTGATATTTGACATCCATTTCATACATTTTATTATATTTGATTTCAGTGAGTTGATGTTTAATTGTAGAGATGACTTATTACAATGGTTAGTAAATAACTGGTTTTATTCCATGACTATATATATATATATATATATATATATATATATATATATATATATATATATATATATATATGTCTATGTGTGTGTGTGTGTGTGTGAAGCTGTCAAAGCACAAAAAATTCCTTTTTATCTGATTCATAAGCAAGACATGGCGGTAACTACAACATTTTCTCATTACAAGGTGATTGCACACTCTTTTAGAGGTTTTATTTGAACTACCCTTCATGCAGTGGATACATGGACAACATTTATTTTGCCACTCCCCCCCCCCCCCCCCGAAACAATGTCTGACCTACTCTTGGCTTTAGAAATATCATTCACTGCACTTGATAAAATCCTTAGGTGTCAGCACTAGTTCTTGATGAAGCAAGCACTGTGCAAATGCTTAAACATGAAAATGCAAGAATGTTTCAGGGATATCAAGAAAGAATCTCTACATCCAACCTGAAAATCAGCCCCAAATAGTTGACTGCTTTGGTGTTTTGTTTGACTGATACCTTCCAACAAGTCTGAAAACTTGTGCCAGAATACCACATAGCTGTGGCATGTGGCATTATGTGTTTGACAATTTCAAGCATGAGTCCCTTGAGGGAATCTTACTCTAATATAAAAACAACTTCCAAGAATTCAAGACAGATCCATTTCATCTTTTTAACTGTTTAAGTGTTGAAACCAGCTCTAATATTCTTGACTGATATTTCAATGTAGTTATGATATCAGTCATATTGGATGTATAATCATCACATCTACTCTTATTAAACCAAATATTTGAATTTCAAGCAGTGCAAGAAAATAATGTGATGCAGAAATCACAATTGTACTGCTTACTTGAACCAGTCAATACAATTATTTGATTCAACAATTAAATCAATAAAGAATATCATAGCAGTATATGTACTTTAAAATTTCTTTAATGAAGTTCTGCATACTGTTTAAGCAAGTACTTATTAATTAATCAATTTCCAAAGCTGATGAAAAAATAATGGAACAGCTTAAGCAATTACTCTTAATTATTAATTCTCAAATCTTAGGAATGAAATAAGGCTCTGGAAATACATACGGGTAGTAATACTTATCTATGCAAACCTATCATTGAGTACTCAATTACCAAACAGGACAAATTACTTACCATAACACAAGGAAGTGGAAAGAGGAAGAATATACATCAACGCCAGATGCACATGGTACAATAATATCAGCAAAATTATCAAAAGAGCTAAAATCACAACAAAAAATGCAAAGACACACTAAAAAAATACAGAAAATTAGATTAATTTGCTGAAAACGTATTCGAACAAGTAAATGAACACAATTTTCCAAGAGCAAACTGAACATGTGTTAGTGTCCCAAACATCTGAGGACATGATGATGAAGAGTATCCTGCAGGAGCAAACGACATGATTGTCCGACTGGTTTGGGTTCTTTCAGTTCTACATTTCTAGAATGTTCCATATCAGTGGAGGTTGGAATTATGAACTTGGTAAATGGGAATTAGTGTCCTGGAAGGTAAACACAGACAGGTAACATATTACTGTTATTAAAATTAAGATTTTCAAATTGGCTGCCATGGTATGTTACTTTGGAAAAACATGAACTGTCTTTAATGAAAGGAACAATGAATTCCTTGACCTTCTTCTTAACCATATGGCTGATGCAGTTAATGAGATCATCAAAAGACAAAGATTAAGTCTGGTTGTCAGACTGGCTTGGGTTCTTTCTGTTCTAGATTTCTAGAACTTTCCATATCAGTGTCCTGGAGGGTAAGCAACACAATACTGACAGATAGGTAACATGTTACTGTTAACAAAATACTGTAATCAGTGGACGCAGATATGGTGATTCTTGCAGCTGCTCTGGAATGCATGTAGGATATGTAAACTTTTTGAATACATACAAGTCTGTACATTACCAGATCAAATGAATCCAAAAATGCATGAATTCTAATATTTGTTTCTTCCAGTAGGATGTTTTGCTAGAACTAGTTAGTTTTTTGTGTGCAAAAGACACAAAAACATGCTCTAGACTGAACCCTGCATAGGTGACATTTATCAACCACTGCATAACAGATTGGAATGGACAGTTCACTAATTCAATCAGCAGTTACATGTGACTCGTTACTTTATTATGTGATTTCAAAAGTGCTTGTCCAACTGAGTATGGCATCTCCAATTATAATGTACTCCATTTTTCTGAGGCATCAACTATGTACCCTGTATAAAACTGTTAGAATGTATACAACAGAAGCAAACACAAACCTATAGGAGCTTCAAGCTCAGGCACATGTGGTGAAAATAGCTATCATTTCAAAGGGGGTTGGGGCAGCATACCTGGAAAAAGTTGGCATATACAATAATTGCATATGAAAAGCACCTTCATGACTGAAATAAGACTTAACTGAGGAATCAGACATACAAAGTAATAGCTCATCACAATGCATTGTAACTGTTTTAAAACTCATCTAATTTGTGGAAATATATTACCGTGTTTGAGGGTTACTGATAAAGATTTTCTGAAAAGAAATTATATCTTATGTTTTTTGGTTGTTTCAAATATATAATAATCAAATACACATTTTATTGGTTCTGACAACTTGTAGTATTAACACAACTTTATTATACTTTGTTTCATCAGTTAGACCAATGTGTACAGAACTTTGACCAATCATGACTTTATGTTTTGTATGCTGGTTTCTTATGAAATCTGCCCCAATAGACCAATGATTACAGTCTGTACATATGGAAACAGTGTAAAACAGACACTTTCTTAACTGTCATAAGCTACTCACATGTCCATTCAGGGCCTTCCATTAGATTTAAAACCGGAGGGTGAGTTGCCAAATTTGGCAAGGGTGAGGAGTTGGAGGGTATCCAATGGCTGATGAAGAAGGACCTGCTACGTCACGTACAGTATAGGAAAATCATCTCAAATGCATCAGGAAATATTAATAATACAGTTGTAATGTCCAAACCAAAACAAAAACTTCTGTCCCCCAAATCATGTATTATTTGTACTTGCATAGGACAAAGTTTCCAAACTAAAATATGCTTTAAATGATACCATATGTTGAATCACATTATGTAACAGGCTATTACATCCAGCTGATAGGTTAACAGATAAATATGCATTAAGCAAGATTCATTGATAAGCTGGAAAGTCAACACTATCTTCTCTGACCTTCTTTTATTGCCATGGACAATCTCTGGCCAGTTAAAGTCTCAGAGACCAAATAATTTTGAAACCCTTTTATATATAATGTGTGCTATTGTCTATTTGGTTTTGTTTCTAGCTGATATCAATTTTTGGTAGTCTTAACTATATCTTTAGGTACAGTAGTCGTATATTCTTGACCAGTGAATCTTAACTTTCAGTAGCTCTTTATGTTTGACTAAAGTGAACAACCACAGTGATTTTAGATTAAAATATGGAACTATGGGGGTTTAGGGGTTGGTATGCCAGACTTGAATTCCAAAGAGCAAGGATTTGAACTTTAAATCAACCAGGTCAAATTGGATGCTGCAGTGTCTCTCTGAGTGTGGCACTTTATTCTCATATCCTTGGCATTTGTATCGTTTTGTGTGTTGATATATTAGACACCACCAAAGAATAACTTAGGCTATAAATTAGTGATTTTTAATTGTCAAGTGTAGAATATGAGCCATAATTAGATTGTTTAGAAATTTAATGAATTTTTTTTTAGTAACTAAAATCAGCTTGAAATATTTATGGACAGCAACATGTGAACTCAATAAATCTAATTTAATATAAACACTGAAATGATTTCTTCATTCTTAAGAGTTCATAAATTTATTGTGAACTGTGCCAGTAAAATCAAAACAAAAATAAAAGTCAATATACATTACCGTAAATTACTCCCAACAGAATAGGATCAAACCTTAGATTTTTTCCTCTGTGAAGTTTGAAATATCATGCAAGTTGAAGGTGGTTCCGTCACATTGTTGTATACAAATCATAATCAGCAGACTATCAAATCAATTCAAAGACTGGACTGGGGTAAAAAGTACCCTACAGTAGGATCACTTAAGACAGTAGTTGATAAATTCGATTTTACCCTCCAAATCAGTTATCAACATCATTAGTGTGATACTAGCTGTGATTACTATAATGGGAATAATCAAAGAAACACTCTTCAAATAGTGATGAAAAGAATGAAAAACACAGTAGAAACCTAAAATGGAAACTGGTGCAACTACATAACTACATGTAGCTTGGAATGTGAATGTCATGCAAACTTGTTAATAATTAACTTATTTAATAATTTCTTGTACCTACATTAAAACAGACACATGTCTTGTGCAAAAATATTTGCTATTCACAATCTCAGACTCCTACAGCATTTTAAACATTAATGTTTGAAACACAAAAGTTTTGAAAATAAACTCAAACCTCGGATATTACAATTGATTTGAGACTTTCAGAGCTAATTCCCTGTTCCAGAACTGAAACTGTTCAAAAACAATCTCCTGTGTTAAAAAATATCTTTCTATTTTACATGGCTACTAACTTGTGCCTACTGTTACTATATTAGAAGCCATTAGAATATGTTATTGTTATGGAATAATACATACAACTGAGTAAAATAGAACAAATCACATACAGAAGCAGAACCATACAATGGGTAAATTATACTGCACATATTAGCCCATTGTTCATATGCTGTAGTTTTCAGCTGTGAAACTGAAAGCAAATGTATACACTGCTCTTTTCATATGTTGGTGGCATAATGAACAAGAACTGACATGATTAATGAAACAAAACAGATCATGCCCAGCTGATAATTTATTTTTTGTGACATAACATGAGATGCCATTTTCTGTTCATTTCTAAAGATTTTTTAATGTGTTACGACAAAATACAATTGACCATAGGTAAATAGATTCCTCATGATAATAGGCTTTCTGAAAATTTCAACTTGCCGAGAAGAAAAATACACTGACAAAAGTGACATGAAAAGGCTCATTTTACATGAACTAAACAATGCACCAGTGTAATCACTGGCAAGAAAATTTCAAAACAGAAGATATATTTGTATTGTTGCAAGTTTATTGGAATTTTCTAACAAGACTTTGTACACACATTAAAACTGATATTGTCATATTTATATTTAATTTGAATTGTATGCTCTATTTCCATAACTGAATTTTAGTGTGTTCCTGACTTTTGTCTTGGCTGTAAGTATTATGACCTAAGACAGTTCTGAAAGCAAACTTATTTTACAGTTTGGTGTAATTTTCCATTAAGATGGTAGTTGTTTTAGAAAATGTTATTGCAATATAGGACAAATGGAGATTTATATATATGTCCTTATTCCTATCTTAAAACTCAGTATGTGGAGTAATTACTGTTGGCTTCAGATATAACTTTAGAGGAATTATTTAAATCATTCACAGGAATTATTATAATGCTCATTGACTGGTATTATTGTGAATTCATTCAAAGACATTCTGGATTATATCATTGTGATGCATCAAGACTCCTGGTGTTGGTTTTGGTTCTCTTTGGTACTTAGTTTAAGCCCATAATGAAGTCATAAGGGAAACTGGGAGCCAAACTGGACTTTATTTCCTAATTTGTAGTGTCCCGGCAGTATTGATATATCATCTCCTAAGTGTTGAGATCAACCTTGATGAGGGATTCCACAAATATAATCCAGGCAAAAATCTACTAAAATAGGCTAAACATTTTTGTGCTACATATAAATATACATGAAATGTGATAAGATACTGTCAAACAAATGATGAACTAAGATAATGTGCATTATAAACAGAAAAAAAGGAGATTTGCAGTGGTTGTCATTTTTGTCCATTTGCACGCTAAAACTAGGGTAGTATGTGATATGGATTTATAACATAGCTTTAAAAAAATTTCAGTCATGTTGCTACAATGTCTGCAGTGTAGCAGTTCATAGTTATGTCTAGCACTAGGGCATGTAGCATCATGTCCCACCTAGTCACATTATCCTGACACCAGGTTGACCAGTTCTAGCACTAACATCTTAATGCTAGCGAGGTAGCTGTTAGTCCCATTTTTATGTCTTTGGTATGATTCGATCCTGCGACACCCTGCATCCAAGGCAGATTCTCTAGCCACTAGGGAAAATGAAAATTATCCTGATTTGAAACCCAAACTTCTGACTACATTTTGCAAATCTCTTTAATTGTCCTAAGCTGACTTCTTTGTTCTGTCACATGTATCTCAGACTATTGTCAAGCCTGGCAATAACCTGCGAAAGGATTGTTTCCCCATGTCAATCGAAAATTGGATTTAACTTACAGGTGAACCACCGATTTTCTGGCAATATATGGTCCAGAACTTCATTTAGTCTGGACAAAATTACAAGAGGGCACTTGAAATTCCAGACACTGCCAATGTAGTTTACTGGGTGCGCAATCTCTTGCATTGTTTACACTGCAGTTGTTGGTGGTGATTCTTGTATTATGTGCAATTCTTAGCTTACTTTACTAACATTTAGCCCTGTGTATGGCTTCTAGAAAGATGCAAGTGTCAAGCTTAAACACCAGTCAATATTGATACAAGAACAAGTAGAACTGTTGAAAAAAACTGGAGTTTCCTTGCGAAAG
Source organism: Unio pictorum (assembly GCA_030141615.1). Lineage (NCBI taxonomy): Eukaryota > Metazoa > Mollusca > Bivalvia > Unionida > Unionidae > Unio > Unio pictorum. The sequence goes on along the minus strand of JARLTB010000274.1, from coordinate 810,002 downwards.
TTGGTGACATATTTTATGCAGCCATCCATTTAGTATATTATGCATGGAGGTGGAAGGTGAACCCAAAGGCATACACTTGTAAGGTGTGTGTGTGGGGTCTACTTATAATGTACGTGCAAATAGGAAATGTGTGTGTGTGTGTGTGTGTGAAACCTTGATAATAATTTGTCTAATATGTAACATATTCAACTGGGTTCAGTCGGCGTTTGAATTTTAGTGGACACTAGATACAAATTTTAAAGTTACACAGCTTATTTCTTTGATGCAGCCAGCCATTCAACATGGGTCGACTATCTCTTTTATTAAACACATTAATATTACTAATCCTTGATTATTTCTGTGTGGATTAATTATAAGCCATTCTACAGAATTTGGATGTGTGTCTATACATCAAGCCTATGTAAGCATTTGGGTGGGTGGCGTTGTGTAAAACAAACATGCATGTGTACAGGGAGGGGTCAAGCTTTGCCAGATTTTTGCATACATACTAAATGGATGGCCCTTATTAGTTCCTCAACTAATTAGGATATAAAGAAGTAGAGGGAACAAAAAACTGAAAGTTTATTCATACAATGATTCCATGAAGTAAATAAACATTAGAAAAACTATGAAAGATGGTAAGAGTATGAAAGCAAGGGTGTCAGTAAATTGGTGGTTTACTTGTATCATGTATGACTGGATGAGTTCATCTATGATACATAAAGATTTATTAACTATTTCTGAAGAGCATTGGTAATGTGTAATGTTTATAAACCAGAATTTTTAAAAACTCTTTCATTATTTTCATTATTATCTTGTACAAAACTTTAAACATGCAGTAGAAAAGTGACGGGGCAAATTTCTGACGATCTATCTTGGACCCATTTGCTGAGACCAGAGAACCATTAATTAAATTTCTAGAGAATGGACGTCAATCAATCGTCACACTGCCATGTTCAAAATGTCTTTTTGAGGGGAGAACTCTGTTTTGAAATTTAACTTTTGTTGTTAGCATTTGTTTATGCAGGAGTCAAACAGACTATTAGGAACATGGTAAACTTTGAATTCATGGTGAGAATTTCCTGTGACCAGTAGTCAATGAAGGAGGTCAGTCTGACCCAAGGTTTGGTGCTTCTTAAAAAGTGGAAAATGTACGTAAGTATGATTGGCCACACTAAATGAAGGGGTGTGTTTCCCACACTGAAATTCCTAGTTTAATATTGTACATCGAAAAATCAAATCAGTCTAAGCTGCTCTACAAGGGAATGGAGGATACTAGTCTTTTGACTTCAGTCTTTGACTCCAAGGACAGAATTTGCTAGAAATTCTCCTCATGATAACCATTGACCAAGGGGCTGGATGCCTGGGAAGAATCGGGGTGTAAACAACACAACTTAAGGTATTTTGCGTCAATTTCATGAAATTTGTTTATGCAAATATAATGTATTGCTTGAATTGTCTAATAATATGTGTATGAATTTAGTTGTTTAAATTAGTAGATCAATTTTTCATAATATGAGTATAACTGCTGATTTTTATAATTCTTTTATAGAAGTGTGACGAATTGTTCAATTTGTCGTCTTGCATAGCAATGAGGTATTATAATATTTCTTGTATTACATCTGTTATACAAGTTATGAGAATCCGTTTGAATTCACCCTTCTTAAATAATTTCATGTATGATAGACTAGAATTGTGTAATCGCTGAAATAGCATCATATGGGACCTAGGATTGTTTTGGGCCTGCCATGTTTGGCCTGCTTAAATAGCCTTTGACATCTGTTTGAATGCCCATAGTGAAATCTGATAATGAGGGAGGGAGAAATGATTCACTCCCCCTGGAATAGCCCATAGGAAACCTTGAGCTAGCTCTGTTTCTCTTTACAATGGGAAAATAGTTCTTCACACCCAGTGAGAAGTCTGCAGAGATATATTTAGGACATCTTCAGACACATTGAGAAGTCTGCAGAGATGTATTTGGGACATCTTCAGATGCATTGAGAACTCTACATATCAACCTGTCTGCCTAAAGAAGGGAGGCAAACCACGAGAAGTCAGAGAAAAAAAAAAAAATGGGAGGAAAGGAGTGAAAGGAAGAATTGGAAGGAACCATCACTATGCAGCAGGTTATGCACTCTGCACATGACAACAATTTAGACTGTTCACTCGATGGTATGATGAGAAAAATCCTATCTGTAAACAAATTGGCTATTTTTTTAATTTATATAAATCTAATTGTGTCTTACAGGGTTCGAAGACAGTTTTATTCTAAAAGAAGTGTATCTTCCTAATGAATTGCATTGGTTTTCCGTTGTTGTAATTTATTAAATGTTGATTCTTTTGTATATACGGAGGCTCGAGTCATTTTGTTCTATATATCTGCTCAGATTCCTACTTATTCTACCTGCAAGTTTACTAGAACCGAGTGAAAAATATCGAGGGTGGTCATCTCATAGATACAGAGTACCAAAAGAGGTGAGAAATATAATAGCATTATATACATCACCCCATAACAAAAAGCATCCTTCCAATATCCTTCTCAATTATTTATTCACCTCTGGGACGTCCTCCCATCAGATATTAGAACAAACTAACAACTTCTTGTCTTATGAATAAATTTTGATATTAGAAGGTACAATTCCAATAATTTGTCTACAGCAAATGACAGCTGCAGATTTTAAAACTGCAGAATGAGCCAGATTTCTAATTCGTTAATACACAGCACCACCAAGACATGATAGAATCAACTGACATCTCCCAGACAATTCATCATCTGATATGGAGTTTATATTTGTGAGAATGTATCATTTGTGTTTGTCCTTTCCAATGACAGTATCAAATAAATGACATTGTCTAAATCTATGATGATGCCTGAGTTCTAGCTTTATGTTATCAGTCTCCATGGTGGTAAATTTAATCAATAGCATTTAGGTTCTCAGGTCTTTGGGACAAGGTCTGAATGGGACAAATCCAACACTTCATGCAGTGACAAAATGACAGGCCAATTGTGAGGAAAACGTGCTTATCATGATTGAGAGTAATTTTAACAACTGATCCAGCTAGGTTTTGAATATATGTATTAAAATTGCCTTTGTCTGTGCAAAGAATCAAATGCCTTGGAGACTGTTTGATATAAAGATGCTAAAAGTGTATATTGAGATGTCTATATGGATTGATCTGTTTAGCTCAAATGAAATGTTACACACAGTAAATGGTATAGGAAACATTAATGTGTTTTGACAAAATCACCGATACTGGAATGTTTTTTGGTCCGTTGTTAAGATCCCAAAAATACATTTTCAGAGAATCTTATTTGAAATATTCAATTCTGCAAAGAATAGTCTATACAAATAGTCATTAAAAATGCAAAAGATTTTTTTTATAAAAAAGAAAAATACAACCATCTGAATTAGTTGGATGTACTTGTCTCATATTTCTATTAATCTTTTCAAAACAAAATATTATACTGACAATGATATGGTCAATGTGAGGCCAAACTTGGCCCGAGACTGCTCACCTGGCAAATATTCAAATGCAAGAAGTTGGCTGAAAGATCTGAGTCTGCAGGATGTATAAATTTCTTGAAATGCTGCTGACTGCATATGCTATGGAGAAAAAAACTCTGCCAAGGTATCTCTATTTCTAGAATCTTGATCTATATTTGATGGCACATCATCCTCATTTACACAAAACTAAAAGGGCTCAACACCAGGATGTTTTTTTGTTAAAGTTGGTCAAGTTATATTAAATAGTTATTTTTAGATAAAATTGCTGTATATGCTTTTCTACTTTTAGTAATCTTTTAGTAATGGTGACCATATTTAATGGTAGTTCAACATTTGCATTAATTTGAAAGGCCTTTAACTGATGAACCCTGCATGCTGCATTTATTCCTCATGAGGTTGTACACTAACTCTGAGCTCTGTAATGTCAACATCATTTATGATACAGCCAATCAGGTGGTATTACAGAAAAGGAGAAAGATGTAGTTCTGCAACAAAACCTAATAATGTAGACACTCAACTTGCATTTCAAAACACTGCACAAGAAAACATAGTTTTGAAACCGGAGTTGGCATCTAGATTTGAGACTGTTTGACCTTACAATCTAAAGCCACATGGACTCTCTGCCAATGTTTATTGAAATTAGTAAAATAAACTTTTTCAGGGTTTTTAAAAAAAAATATTGACAGATGCAGGGTCATACTATCAGCTGACTTGGCCTTAAACCAGGCAAGTAAACAAAATATTCTGGAACAAGAGTGTCTAAAAACCAGGTTTCTTATTTAACACCATATGCAGAAGATACATTAGCTATGTATTTCATATAAATTTTTTTTTTGCAGTAAATTACATTTTTGACATGTTAAATTATCAAAGGTGTCTTTCTCTAAGTACCCGAAAAATGATTTGACTCATCTTTGGTAGTGCTATGATTTTCCTATGCTGTATGCTCAAAACGAACTATTATTAGTTCTCATCAAATCTTTTCTTGTACTCAGTGGTGGGTGGGGGAATCTACACAAATCTGTCCAATTATACATCACCTTTATCACAGCAACAAAGTACAACCACACCAAAGTAGGTGAATCAGTTTACACATTTCTTTACCTATCATGTCTCATTGAAAATTCCTGGTATCTGCCTAGGCCCTAAATGGGTGAGGCTAAAATCTAATAAAATGAGATTAAAACTATCTTGTAAAGGTCATTTGATCTTAACTAGTAGCTTGTCTTTCAACTCAAGAGTGAGGAATATATACGACGTTGGCGGAGGAGTGAGACCTTGCTGGGAATCTTGGCACGTTCAAGCACCTCGTTGTTTGTTACTCGATAACTCGCACCCAGGTTTCACTGGCATACAGGAGAGAGCTTAGCACACAGGCATGGTACACAGCATGTTTTTGTTCCACACTCTCTGTGACAACCTGGAGAAAGTTGTTGATGCCTTTCCAATCCAATTGTTGAACTCAGCATTGAGCGATAGGTTGTTGGTGATGATACAGCCAAAGTATGTGAACTGACTAACTACATCAAGTTTGTAGTTGTTGATGATAATGCTTGGGGGGAGGAGTCTGAATTCTGAGCATTCACGCTTGTTTTCTTATGGCTGATGTCAGCCCAAACTCAGCACATGCTTTAGCAAAGTGGTCTATAAGATGCAGTAACTCAGTTTGTGTGGGTGGCTAGGGCATCATCATCTGCAAAGAGCATGTCCTTGATGAGTATTCTTTGCTTTTAGTCGTGCCAGGTTGAACAGTTTGCTGACTGACCATGTGTGCAGGTAGATCCCTTCTTTGGATATCTCAAAAGCATGCTTGATCAGGACAGTGAAGACTAGCTGAAGAGCGTGGGGACTAGGATGCAACCCTGTTTAACTCCAATACATATGTTAAAGGGTTCGAATGTTGAGCCATTGTACTGCACTGTGCCTTTCATGTCATCATGGAAGGACTGGATCAAGCTTAGCAGCTTTGGAGGGCATCCAATCTTCGCCAGGATTGTGGAAAAATCTATCTCTGCTGACCAGAACAAATGACTTGGTGTGGTCTATAAAGGCCAGGAAGAGAGGTTTGTGTTGTTCTCTGCATTTCTCCTGCAGATGCCTGATGGAGAACATCATGTTGATTGTGGAGAACTCTGCACTGAACCTGCACTGCAACTCTGGATACTCTATCAGCTAGCATCTGCAGTCTGTCCAGGATGACACGTGCAAAGACATTACCCATGATACTGAGAAGGGATCTGCCCCTGTAGTTGTTTGCAGTCACTTCTGTCGCCTTTGTTCTTGTACAAGGTTACGATGTTGGTGTCTCTCATGTCCTGAGGCACTGCACCCTCATCCCAGCATTGGCAGAAAAGGTAGTGCAGAGGTGTGAGCAGCACGCAGCAGCTGCACATTCTGTTGGGATGCCATCCTTCTATGGAGCTTTGCCTAACGACAGTCCTTCTTTACTTCTGCCACAGTAGGTATCTCGTCCAGTTCTGCCATGAGTGTGAGGTTTGCATAGGCGTTAAGGGCATCATTGGTCACAAGGTTCTCTCTGGAGTACAGTGCAGAGCAGTACTTCACACAACACTCCATCTGCTTGCCATTGTCATGGATGGTATAGCCTTCGGCAGACTGCAGTGGTGCTATCACTTTCTTCGTGGGACCCAACGCTTTCTTTATGCCATCGTACATGCCTCTGATATTTCCCATATCTGCTGCTGACTGCATGTTCTGACAGCTGAAGCCACTATTCATTGGCATACTGCCGTGCTAATCTCTGCACTTTGCTTCTGGTAGGGGGTAGTTTGTATTTCAGGTGTGCACTGCAATGCTCTTCTATGACTGGTGTGAGTGTGGCGAAGTTAGTCTCAAACCAGTGGCTGTTCTATCCGATGTGATCCCATCTCTCTTTGGTACTGCCATTTGAAGATTTTGAATCAAACGTCTTGGGGAGGACATAAGTGAATTCCTCAGCCTTGTCTGGATATGACATCATGCTCCTGCCAATGTTTGGTTTACCCTCTTGACTAGAGCAGTAAATTTTCTTTCGACTGAAGCTTCATTTTGCAGCACATTAAGGAGTGGTCAGTGTCGCAGTCAGCATTGTGGAAGGTATGGGTAAGAAGCACACCCTTCATGGCTGACCATCTCATAATGATCAAGTCAAGTTGGTGCTAGTGTTTGGATTGGGATGCCTCTAAGACACTTTATGCTGTGGCTTTGTCTGAAAGAATGAATTGGTGATGATGAAGTCATGGTAAGATCACATATCTCTAAGAGTCACTGCCCATGCTAACCCATCTTCCTAATGCTAAACTTGCCAAGACAGAATTCCATGAGTCATGGTCAGCATCCATCCTAGTGTTGAAGTCGCCCAGTAATATAAAATTATCTTCCTTAATTTTGTCGATGAGCAAGTTTAATTTGTCGTAGAACACACCCTTGATATCTGCAGTTGCACTTAGTATGGGAGTGTAAACAACAACAGGCCTGGTTCTGGTGTGGAGGCAGAAGGATAAGTCTTCCATTTCCTTGTTGGCAGGATTCTATCATCCCCAGCAGAGTTCACGATGGTGAATCAAACATCAAACTATCTGGCTTCATTAGCACTCTTTCCTTGCCAGAAGAATGTGTAGTTCTCTTCTATGAGGGACCCGGAATCTGACAGCCCTATCTCCTGTAGTGCAGCATTGTTGACCTGGAATCTTGCAAGTTTGTCGTTGACGACTGAAGTCTTTCAAACATCGCTGATTGCCTGGAGATCATCTGAGAGTCCTGTCAGCATTGTCCGGATATTACAGGTACCGGTACCTAGCTTGACAATAACTGGAGGTTTCCTTGCTGGCGTTAGTTTGTTATTTCTTGGTGCAATAGTTGCAGTCCACTTTGTCAGGTACTCGTGTACCTTAAGCCCAACACATCCAGTACAGCAGATGAACTGTGGCGGGATAGCACTTTATTGTCTGGGGGTTAGGGTTGGTTGCCCAAGCTTGAGACTGGCGGTAGCTGTCTAGTGAGACCAGTCTTTCTTACTGTTGAAAGCAACCCTTGGCATCTGAATATACACCATTCGAGTGATGACTTATAACCAGTAAATTGCTGCTTCCTATGTTGTGGTGATGCAAAACTTGAGTGTCCTCTTCAGGGCGCAAGCCTGGGTAGGGTGATATGGAGAATCAGTTGTTGCCCATGCAGCTGATTCCCTCTCTCCATGCAGCTGATGGATCCATGGGAAAGGACAAGCAGATATGTAAGGCACCTGCATCAACGCAGAGTTGCTGAGATTACACAGAAAACAATGCCAAGTTGCCTTAGAGACTCCATCTCTGGATTTTCTGTTAGAGTTTACTTGCTTAGCCTTTCCCATGAGTGGGTTAAGTCACAAGACAGTCAAGGTTTGAAGTCAGTTTAACTTCTCCTTGATGGGTGACCACTCAAGGTTAAAAAGCCCCATCTGCCCGAAGCATCTGGTTTTAAGGTGCCAGAAACTCACCTGTCATCTCTTCTCCAGTCAGCTTAAACAGGTTCTGCTGCCAGGCTTAGTCAAACCACTCGTGAAGGCCTGGAGTTGGTGATAACCCTTGGAAACCTGATATATATACGAATAATGTGCCGAATAACAGTCCTTTCAAGTACACTGGATCCACCAAAAGATCACGTTTGTCAGGGACTGGCTAAGATAAATGTAATAAACTGACTATGAACAGTGCAAAACTATCTAACTAGCCTAAGTGCTTTCAACTGATTGAGTCTTTTTCAAAGTCAAATACAAAACATAGACAAGACAAGCAAATAGAACAGAAAAACTGTTGTCATTTAAAGTTTTGCAAAGACAACAGTTTTTCTGTTTTAGACATACTTAATAATCCCAAAATAAATTTTGCTTAATCCCACAGTTCCTTCAACAATTATGAAGCTAAAATGAAACCTGTGTTTGCTAGGATTTGCTACCTTGTCATGTTACAATTGTGTACATTACTTCAGAACTTCTTGAAGAGAAAAAGGTAAGATACAAATATATCCAAAATGGCAGGAATACCTTCACCAATATATGTTATATCTGATGACATCTTGGGTCAAGATGCAGTGTCAAATGTCTAAGTCAAACAGAGCATTATTTAATGAATCATGCAAACGTAGCAATACAAAGTACAAAACTCCAAATCAAACTTAGTTCTAATCAATGACAAAGTCTGATGCAAAAAAGTGATTCAATCCAGGAAGTCCTTCAAAAGTTATTGCAGATAAACATAATTTAAGCCAAACAAGGGTTGCAACTGTCAATTTTTGACAGAAATATATAAAATCAAACTTTACCTATATGACTACAATAAACAATCTCATAGAAAATGTGGTTTCAATACATGATGTCCAACAAAAGTTACTGAACAGAAAGAATAAATCATTATGCTATGGCCATCCAAGTAATTAATGTCACAGACAAATTTTGGTTTCAATCAGCCAAGTCCTTAGAAAATGTTTTGGCATGAAATGAAATTCAGGATGTCTGTGATATGACATGTCTAAATAGACAATCACAAATATGAAAAGTCTCTTCCAAAAGATATTGCAGGAGCCAAACATGGAATATTGTGACATACATGGAGAGTTATCCGATTTTACTAAAATCACTATTGTCCTCTTGGTTCTTCAGCATCTTGTCCCCAATATATTACAGTAAATTTAATATCAAATATTTAATAACATGCACTTGGAGTTATTTACTTACAAGATAGTTGCTCCCCAATATCATTGTAACCATAATTCTGGTAAGGCTTTGACCATCCTACTCAAGTTCTAAAGCTCAAAGTTCTTTAAGTCACAATTCCCACTTGTCCCTTGTGCATGTTACATCTCCCTAAGGAACTGTAGTCTGGTAAAAACAACTAGCAACTGATTGACTCCAGGCCTACTGTTAGCCCAGTTTCAGCAGCTTCCCAAATGAGATTGGCCCTGAGGACACAGTTCACTAAATCTACCTTCTAGTCTGACAGACAATCACACTCTTGCAAGGCCCAGATCAATAAATAAACACAAACCAAGTAAGAGGACCCCCTCTATTGAGTAAGTGTGGATTACCAGGACACCCAATAGAGTTCAACAAACAAATACAAGTTTTATTACTAACTGTGCTCATCCCATGTCCAATAGATTTTCCCCAAGACAAGGATGTTTTCTTGTGAAGTAAATGTAGGATGTCTGGATTTAATGTGTGCATATAGATTAAACAATTTGTAAATAAGGACAATGATGTAGTTGACATAATCAATACAATTTAATGCTTACTGATAACCATGTCATGAGATGTGGCATTAATATCACAATACTTTTTACAACATAAGCCTTTAGACTGGCATTTGCTTTGAACGCATGTATTTGTTTGACGTGACTCTTGACGCCAATCCAAAATGTGAAATTACTACAGACTTGAGGTGTAGCAATTCTTCAACACAATATCAGCATTGCTTTTTTTCTGCAATGATATACTGCATTAAAATATGTTCTACTACTGCAATATTAAAATATACCTTTTACAATGCAAGCGTGACAAAACATCAATGAAGTAACACTTGACAGTGATACAACATGACATACATGAATGAATTAATGTTGAGAAAAGAAAGTGAACTAAATAGGTTGTTTTCTCTTTATTTATAAACATTAAACATTTTGTAATTGTTCTTTTGCATATACAGATGAACATTTAGTTAAAATCATGATTGTCCTAGCTAGCGAAATAAAATTAGTCTCAGTGACGCAATGTCAGATTCTATTCATATATGGTCATGCAAAATGATAAATGAATCACATGTTAAACACTTCAATAATATTAAATTAAGAAATTCATCCATGACAATTCTGTACATGTAATATCAATATGAAGAATTTGTGATGTCATAATACTGATGGAAGAAATCTTAACATCTTTAACCCCTCTGCTGTAATTAAGATTCCTGTCTGGAGATATTTCAGTGTTAATAATCACAGTAGTAGTTAGTAACAAACCATATGCAGAATCTTCAAAATGGTCATGAAATGTAGTTATTACTAGTAACCTTGCCACATTCTTTTTTTTATATATACAGTCTTTCATATATATAGTCTCATCACTCCTGTATCACAATATTTATTTTATTACCATACCTATATCACAATATGTATTGTATCAACATACATGTAGCACTGTGTGTTGCATATATATATATATATATATATATATATATATATATATATATATATATATATATATATATATATATATATATATATATATCTCACTTCTGTATCACAATATGTGTTTTAACACTTATATGCATTCATATCATGACCAAGTAGGCATTGCACAGTCTACCTACCTGTACCTACCCACCTTTTGTCTATCTTTGATTAAAGGATTAATCTATCTTAAAAATGCTTTGTTTTGTAGCTTTCACAAATACAGTCTAATCCACTTTATCAAGGTATGGTTATCCTACTCACATTATAATGGAATCCTAACGTTTTTTGGGTAGATTCATTTGTCCAATGAAGAGTTTAATTGATCTAACATTCAAACAGCAACAATTTGCATATGATGTAAGGCTGGAATGTACATGTCTGCAAATATTGTTTCCATTTAAGTGAGCTGAATTTTGCATAAATTATACATATTTCTAGAAATAAACTTTCATACAAACCTGAGCAGAAAAATAAATATGGCCAATGATTAATTCAGTACATGTATTTTAATTTTAAAGATGTGCACATTTCAAGTATTGAAGAAAAATAATTGCCTCAGATACAGTCTATAGATAAAACAAACAAAATATTATTGTAAGGTAGCTTTAACAGGCTGTTCTGACACTAGGTCATATATTAAAGAAGGGACAAAATTTCAGTGATAATGTAGATAGCTTTCAGAAAAGCTGCCTGTTTAATAAAAGATAAGAGAGGTGGCAACATACAAAAGAGGTTCTGTGCCAGTTTTGGATTTCCAAACACACAAGGACAATAACGTGATGTCTATCAAAGCATGCAAGTGTATTGATTGGCATTGCATGTTGCCTGATCCCTATTAAAAATGTATATTTGAAAACTAAATAAATAAAAGCAACTAGTGTAATATGAAAATGAAGAAAAGAAAGCCAATGAATATATTTAATTTTTGGTAGGGGATGTCAGCAATTTCATTTATACTTCATTCATTAAGTGCCAGTTCATGTCCTGATTAAACATCTATAGTAATTTCTTTTGCCATTTTAGCACTTAAGTTGAATTTATGGGCCATTTTTTGGGGTGTACTGATTATTATTTTATTACTGACTACAAACTTCACTTATTACATCAGAAAAAATTCAACATTTGCATTAAAACTCATTTGAATCATTAAGATATTTTCAAACCAGTATTTTTTCCTTCATATGTCGATGAAGTTATTGGTAAATTATTGTAAAATGTTTTCATGAAATAAAGGAATTTATTAAGATAAGAATTGAATAAATTAGTGCCTACATATAAAACCATTGTTGTCATTTACTTTTCAACTGACTCTTGGTTGCAGAGTGGTCTAAGGTGGCTTGCCTTTACCATCACTGCCATCTAACATGTATATTATGGGTTTTAAGTCTTGGGCCAGCTTGGTCATTGTGGGCATGAGACAATGCTTGTCTGAAGTTGTTTAGGTCAATGGTTCTTCAAAGGCTTTTGCCAGGTTCTTCCTCCACTAGATAAACTAGCCACCATGTATAACTGATCATGTGCTGAAAATGGCATTAAAATGAAAAACAAGCTATGAGAAAAGATTGAAATCCTATTCTTTTATTTTCATCTTTTGAAGCCAACCTATCTGGGATCATTAGAAGTATATTTTACCATTTTCTTCTGCACTATTAGGGTTTGATTGGTTAAAATATTAACTAGTGCTGGTATTGGTAAATTGTTCTAACATGCTCTCATTAAAAATCTACATTTATAAAGAAACGAATTGCTGAACCATGTCCCCATAGTCATTATCATTAATTTCACCAGTTTACTTCCTTTGCCACCAATTACATAGTACATGCATTTGGATCATACCATATGATTTTATCACTTTTACCACAGCATTCTGGGTGAAAAAGCCTGGCATTCTTAAAACAGTTATTATTATCTCATTTAGAACTCAATCAAACACAGAGGTAATTCTGATCAATGAGAAGCTTGCCACATGGCTGGAGTAACAAAATCTATCATCTTGATGGCTTAGTGGGCTTGCCCATATCCAGGACAAAACTTGCAAAGTGATACTTGTTTTTTGTGCACCTTTAATGATGCCTTGCCACTAGTTTGTATTTTTTTTAGAATTAATTTTACTGTCTTAAAAGGTGAAAACATTGCATCATAGCAATAATACCAATACAATCCTGACTGTTTTATTTCTTCTGATTATATTTTAAAAGTAGTTACATGCACTGTCCAGTTAATATTCTTGAATAATATTTCAGAAACAAGATTTCTACTAGAAGACAAATTATATTGATAACCTTTTATTTACTACCATATTTCTCTGAAAAAGTTTACAAAAGAGACAATGGATTATATTTAGTAAATTAAAAGCAGGGGTGTACCCCCATTATGCCCTCAATAAACTTGAGCAAAGTCAGAATAATGTCAGACTGTGCATGTCCCATGATTCTTTAATGTCCCCTTTGGAGGATGATGAAAACCATATGTGTGCTGCCATCTGAGCAACACTGACAGAAGCTGAAGTGGGGAGATGGGGGTAAATAGGGAGGGTTTTTTGATGGATAATTCCCAAATCCAATTACAAGCAGGTCCTGTAGACAATGATCCACAGCCAAAAAGTCATTATTAGACAGTCTGAAGTCTAAAGGATCTCTAAACAGCAGGACTTTGACACTAACTTGATTTGTATGCATGCATGTATGTATCAAGAATTTACAAAAGTTTAATAGGTTGACAAAAAATAAAATGACAACACATTAATCAATACCCCCCAAAATATAAAAAATAAATAGCATCAGTTTTTATTCTGTAGCTTAGACTGGGACACAGTATATCCTAACAAGGTACATGTAATGTAACACACACACACACACATACACACATACATACATACATACATACATACATACATACATACATACATACATACATACATACATACATACATACTCAATGGCCATATCAAGCTGAATAGACATAATGCAAATTTTGTGTTTGTATTAGAAATTGTATTATTTTATTATTTACAATTTGAAATATTTCACTCATCAAGTGGGCTAGCAAATGAAGTTTCAATGAGACACTAGTTTAGTGGCTGTACAATCTGTTTCAAATTTAAGGGTTTGTACAACAACTGAAAACATGTATTTTAACTTCCAAAATAAGTAAACAGATGAATTACTACTACACTTCTGTCCATTCTGACCACATATAAAAGTCATCTGGATGCTGTCATCTGAGAAACACTTTACAGGCTGAAAATGAGGTGGAGGTAAAGAGGAATAACTTATGAATGGTTTCCAAATTGGATTAACCAGAGGGTTCCCCTCCACTCCCCCAGACAATGGTCACACATCTGAAAGTCACTGCTGGTCAATGGGCAGAGATAATTATCTTTACCTTCTGGACTTCTCTTTGGTAATTGAAAACAGAGAGAGCAGACTTTCACTGTATGCATAAGATAAAAAGGAAAGGTGTGGGAGGATTGACTATGCTACTCTAAATATCATGAAAATTAACTTTTATTAAAATAATTCAATCTAGGTTAACTATTTTTCTTTTAAATGTGGTAAGGTATTAAGAAACTGTAAGAGCTTAAACAGGATGATAAGGGAAATTGTTCCACACAACTTCAAATATATCTTTAGACTCATCTTTTTTCAGTTTAATGAGAATTGTAAATGAAGAGGGTGAATCAATAAATAAAAAAAAATATTTGTCATGATAGACCTGCCTTTAATGACGAATTAGATAAAGTAAAGCTAATGCTGAAAACTACAGAAATATGTAATGGTAGAACCTCAGTGATTATTAGACCTGACAACAGTGTTTTTTTTTTTAATCAACTTAAAATCTCAGCATGTTTAATTCCAACTATGATACTCAATGAACTGAACAACTGACTTTTTTTTCTATGCCCATCTTAATAGCTAATGAAAAGCAGGACATGCTTGTATTTTAAATTTGGACAAGCGGAATTCGTACAGAAACCTAAATGGAAAATCTGCATATGAACACGTCAATAACCTCTTAAAGATTTTATAATATAACCATATCAGGTACACAGAAAACAGAAACTGGGATATAAAATATGTGCCCTCTGGCCTCATTAGATTATAATGATTTTCATTGTGGACTCTTAGAAGTGCCTTTTATGGAAAAATGGCTCTTGTATACAGATAAACTTTTGGGCATTGTTTTGATGTATTAAAAATTCCCCTTATGAAATGTCACATTTCCTACAATTAATGTACCTCCCAAAAAAAAAATAGTTGTACGGTTAATATTCATCATCTCATTTTCATTACATGTACACATTTTTGTAATTTGCATTCAAATGACAGCAATCAATTATTCATGTATATTAGAATCCTTTAACTTCAAGAAATATTTGACATAATGATAAAAAAATCAAATGTTTTCTTTCTTTTTTTCGATTTGTAATGGGAAGGGGTGGGTGTTGATTGGTGCCACATTGGACTATTACATGAATTTCCTAAATATGACAATATGAAACTGTTCATGAAAACATTTAATACATATAACCAATTTTTCTTTCAATAAACTTGAAAGTGCACATCTTTTATATCTGACACATCACTAAACAATGTTTCAGTCTACCTTTGTTTTTTTTATACCTGTCTTAATTTGTTATAAATAAAGACTAAACAAAATAAAAAAATGCCTCTTAAAAATGCAATGTCAATAATTGTTAAACTTCTTATGCAGCAGTAAAGATTGGGCATTTAAAGGGGTTTCTATTTTGATTGGTAGCTACTACCTGAAGAAAAAAATTTCAAACTAAGATCCCTGTTCAATTTAAAGATTAAAAAAATGAAAATATTTGTTTAAATATATACAATGTACAAATGTATTCAAACTAAGTGAAAATAATTTACTTATTTCAATACAAAATAATGAAAACTAGAGAAGAGTGAATCTTACAGCTCCATTGATTAGAGAGGTGGCCATTTTGTCCCCTACAGTGATGCGGCAGAAAATTTCTTCAGTGAATTCTGACAGACATACACCATGTTTATATTCTGCTAACATTTCAGATACCAACACTGCATATTTCACCCTCACCTTTTAATTACTTTGTTATTACTGAACATCTAAGATACATTTTTAAAAAGAACAAAGGACTGACTGTTGGTGCCATCTTAGATGTGGCTTTGCTTGGGTCACAGCCAGCAATAGCAGCTACTGTTTGACCTCTAACCTCAGAACATCAAATTCTTTAACTTCAGCCATCAAAAAGTTTTTGAAGTTTTTTCAGTATTATCTAGTTACTAAAACAATTTCAATACATGATCTTGTGTGACAGATTGTATAAAAATGATCTGACAACCTTAGAAAAAGTATATGACAAAATAATGGACTCACCTCAAGTGGCTTCATGTCATATGTTCTGAATGGGCATTCCAGGCAATGTGCTGAGTTGTCTGACTTCTATTAGTACTACTGATGTTAGTAGTCACACTCTCACAAACTGAAGGTAGAATTTGGTAAACAGGAGCAGGCAGCACAGAAAAGTAGATTGTCAGCAGATGATGTCAGCTTTAAGCCCAAATCACATGCAACTGGAGACTGATGTGGGGGAGACAGAGCATGGGGGGAGTAAATGAGGGGGCCTTGCTCATTGAGACAGCTGGCTAACTGACAGCAGAACCATGTGTGGAGGGGGCCCTGTAGTTGGTGGCAACAGTAGGATAGATAGGATGAGGATGCTGGTGATGCTGGTGATGAAGCTCTTAGCTGCCACTCTTCCAGAAGGCAGGAAATCATGTATACCAAACAGTTGCCAAATTTAGCATCAGCTGGAACGCTTCAAAGACACCATCTTAAGTTCACAGCACACCAGGGGATACTGGAGGATGAGCCTCTCCTTGGTCCTCTTCCCACTGTCAGAGATAGGAGCATAAGACAAGTCAGTCATTTAATAACCTGGGCCTGTATCTACTTACTTACTGGGGAGAGATAAAGGGGGACACAGGAAGGGAGGGGAGTGTGTTAATCTAGAATGCATGGAGACCTGAAACAGGAGCCAATTTCATTATCTATGTGTACCAAGTGTGTGTGCCCTCTCACATGACATTCCTTACCTTGCTTAACACTGTTTACTTCTCTTTTACATTTTATTTGCTATTTTCAGCATAAAACTAAAAAGCTAATGAAAACTTTTTTAAAAAAGATTTCTTATCAACAAACATATGCAATAGATTGTAAAACAATCAAGTTTGTCAATCAATGATGTAAATCAGTCATACTTAAGAACTTATAATTTTAAAAGGTTTCCAAGGAAACAGTTTTCTTTGAAACTTGATTTAAAAAGATATATACATTATTTAACCAGACAGGAACACAGATGCTTTAAAACTGAAGAGACAAAATTGCAACACTCCGTTATATTTATCTACATTCTCTGATAAAATTTATACATATTTTATGACTATAAATCAAAGTTTTATTTTGGGCTCTATTCAACCCACCCAACAGTATTAGGTATGATATTAGGTAAGTTTTAGGGTCAAAGTATAAAGACAGACCTCAAGACTGCTAACAGTGGCCTAAGTGGTTAGTGTTCATCTGTGTGGGAGGTAGTGGGTTTGAACCTCAGCAGAATCAAATCAATGACTTAAAAAAGTGATCCTTACAGCTGCCTCGCTTTGCACTTTACATTTATTGGTTAGTATTAGGACTGATCAGTCTGGCACATAGATGTTTAAAACGTTAAAATTAAAATAAAAAACGTAAAAAACGCATTTTTTCTCAATATATAAAAAATGAAATAAAACGTTCCAGTAGTTTTTAGGCTACAAAAAAAATCAATATTCTACTTATTTACACGCTACATACCAGTTTTAAAGTTTCAGTGATACAAATATGAAATAATGTCAAAAGTTTTAAACTGTAGTCCAGATAACATTGAAATTTTTCTCACTCAATGTCGTTATCACCATCTGACTGATCTGACCACTCTATGGTTTCCTCCATATAATTTATATTGTCCAGCATCATAGATTCATTATTGATAGATATTTGTTATCTAGAGTATGACAGACGGACTGCCTGTATGGCCGGTGATAAAAAAATGGAAATACCAAACATAAACAACACACAACAAAAAAATTAATTAAAATACACGTTTATAGAGATAAAATAAAAAATAAAAAATAAACGTTTTTATCATCTATTGTCTGGCATCAGGATATGTGACTGGGTAGAACATGATGCTATATGTCTGTAGTATGATGCCCCAGTGCTAGCTATTACTATAAAATGCCATACTGCAGATATCATAGCAATATGACTAAAATGTTTTTAAAGCTACATTTAAAAAGAAATTACAAAAAAATATCTCAAGTTTTTTACTTGAAGTGATTTTTTTAAAATCTTAATTCTGTGATGGGTTTTATCATCAATGGAAAGATATTTTTGAAAATGAAATAAACAAAGTTAAAATACTTGGTCTCTACAAAAGAATGTTTTTTTTTTTACATAAGTTTGTATCAAATTCAGTTTAGTTGTTACATATCACATGTATTTTCAAAACTTAACTATCAATCTATAAACAAGTATATAAATACAATGTCTGCCAAAGACATCTTCACCTACTGCCAAATGAATACCGCTAAATCCTCCTTTTCAGTCTTGAGTTTCTATTCCAATATCAACATACTGAACAGTATCATAGAAGGATATGAGTGACTAAGATAAAAAAGTACATTCACAGAACAACACAGTATCCACATGCTAATAAATATCTCAAATAATTTTCTCTCAATTTTATGTCACAATGTTTCTATGAAAAATACAATTTACCTCATTTTGTTCAGAGACAATTTTAATTTTAAAACCATGGTATTAAAATATGTATTTAAAATAAATGTTATAGTCAGCTTTCAATTAACATAATAGTGAAATAAAAGATTTCACACATAATGAAGCATTAGCTTCAGCTAGTTAGACCAATGGAGTAGGAAGAAAGAGTTTGACTAGAATAGTAATTAAGATTTGTGTTTGTCATTGCAAAACTCCTAATCCCAATTTTTGAAAAACAGTTATAACTACATACAAATCTAATTAGGTCATCTACATGTGTATAAAAAAAAAGTGTCTACACAAACAGCTTTTGTCTAATCATGTTAGCAATTTTAATTGCCCAAAATGTCCTAAACATTTTTTAAAAATGTGAAAACAGTTTGAAATAGTTTTGAAAACCAGATCATCTTCATGATCAAGTATGAAATTTCATTAGTCCTTCTGACTTTTTCATAATTATGCTAATAAGGTTTGTGTAACAAAAGTCCACATCAGGAGAGAAAAAATATGCATTACAAAATTGAAAAATGTTTGTTGTAATGGCTTAAATTTAAAAACCATACACGTGTATAGATAAACCTCTCAAATTTCATTGCATAGCCCAGCTGTATCTTGCTTAATCGAATTATATATGCATGTATGTGGAAAAAGCTTAAAAATCTGAAAAAGAATTACAAAAGTTGTAACAGTTCTGAAACTAATCATATCACCTACATAGTTATGCAGATATGTCTACCAAATGTCATTTGGCTACAATGTGTGTTTTTTGTGCAAACTTGTTACAAGTGTTTCTTGCTGGATGTTGGACAGAACCAAATTAAGATGACTCCCACTACATAATGACAGAATATTCACCTTGTTCCAGGTACAAATAAACATTTCAGGTTTATTTTGACAGTTTTTTTACATGATGCATTGGTATTGTGACATAGATGACATCTGGAATTGTGTAATCAAAAGGTATGGTAGATATCAGCTCAACCAAATAATAAATTATAAAATATCTCATTATATCCTTTTTACCAATATGTTCCTATTATGCATGTGTCATCAATTGCAAGAGTTTGCACAGTATAATGTTTTCTGTCTTGCTAAACAATTGCTTTTATGAGAACAAAGAATTAACTATGCACAATATTAGTTCTGAAGAAAACACAAGAAAATGCCTCAATAATTTAAATAAAATTATATTTCCTAAAAGAAGTATTTTTTGCAAAAAATGTATGTTATATTCTAGCATATGATATTTATTATAAGTATGTTATTTCTTTTAGTTAGTAGCTGTCAAAATAATTAACACTAGCAAGTTAAAATTTTCCCCATGAAGAGTCCCCCTGAATGTACACCTTATGGTGATGGCCCAGCCTGTGTGTAAGCAAGCACCATTTGGCAGTTTAAACTTATTGGCACTTAGGTGGAACACAAGACTCTACTTAATGGCAGATGCCTCCTTTATCTCCCCCAAACTATCTACATCTCCTGTGCATCCCTATTTCCAGTGATCAGTGCTCTTCAAAGCTCCAGGGAAGAGCACACTTCAGTGTATTTGTTATTATAAATGCCACAACCTAGATGCTGCTGCTGCTATACCTCAAAGACCTGTCCTAAATAACACTCATCTTCTGGTGCCAGTTATCTTGTCTTCAGATGCAGAACAGTTATGTTCAGGACGAATATAAGCTGTCCCTGGTTATTTTTATCAGGGAAATGAGAGGGGAAATTGGAGGATTTTCTATAGATTTCTGGTCTGTTTTTTTAGGGGAGGGGGGAGATCAAAAGTTCATGAAAATAGATATATATGATAAAAATTGTACATATTTTGCACATTTCATTTTCAGGTCTATACTAAATTTTGTATCTGATAAGAAATATGCATTTGCCATGGAGTAAAGTACAAGTATTACCCCAAATCTGCATGTATTAAATCTAGAAAAGTTTCTGAAAGGAACTAGTTTTCATTAAATATGTATTGGATTTGTTAATATATTTGGGTAAAAATGAGTTAACATAATTTATACCAACATAGCACTAGATCTATCGGCATGCAAGTAGATACATTTGGAATACCCCTCTCTGTACCAACACACTCACCCCCATACCCATAAAAAACTCTAATAAAGCCTGTTCTTATATGTCACACAAACTCTTGGCATGATATAAGTGATCCAGTCATACACAAATTCTTGCAATGATTCAAATGCAGAGCAAGTTTCATGAAGATATTTTCAAGTATTTAGGAGATATTACCTGGACACAATTTGTAATATGAAAAGGGATAGCTCTTAATATCCTGATGAGACAGACTCTAAGTTTTGCTTTTACTGGACACACTGTCTAGTCAGGTTATAATGGTATGCCAAGTTTCACAAAGATATTTCAATGGTTCCAGTATATCAGAGGTCTCAAACTCAAATGGCCACATGAGGGCTGAGGACATTTTCAATGACCCTAAAGCTACACCACCTTTGTTATCTATTTCTCATGCCACCTTGTGATGACAATCATTTTGTGTGCAACAGGATACGGATTGGTGGGCCACATGTTTGAAACCCCTGCAATATATATTAAGTAAACAAATAATTAATGGATGGAAGAGCTGAATATAGTGTACACCCACCAAAAAAAAATCATGCTTGAAAGGTGGTGTTGTGGGAAAAATAATTCTCAACAATAATGCCCACAAAAATTTTTCTTTTCATTTGGACTGTATGATTATTTAGACCATAATATTTGATTGCCAAAATTCCATTAGCACAAAAATTTCATCACTTTTTTTGCAATAAGGTTAAAAACACTATTTCCAAGTCTCATGCAGTTTACTGAGATTAAATAATCTCTACTGTACTTATATCTTATATTTCGTTATTCCAATTATTTTGGAATAAATGTTAATACCTGAGGGAAAAGTCTAAAATGATAGGTTTATTTCAAAATGCATTTTGTTAATATTCCAAACAGGTAGTTAACCTTATTCTGTTAAACCTTTATCTATTTTAACATCCATTACATATCAGTACTTTATTCTGAGGCAATCAACAACACATCTCACACAAAGCTGATACATGTAATAAGAGCTGCTATTTTCTCTCATTAGCACTTTGTGTACTGTGGATACTATCAATAAGATGTAAATAGTTTCATCTAGAGCACAAGTCAAATCCTCTTGTGACTTATATCCCACTCCAACAATCACTTGCATATAGAACTTCAAACTTTTCATAAGGAGCAATAAACATGCACCTGTCAGGGACCTCCTGTGGCCCTTTTTCCAAATATCTTTAAAATAGAAGGTGCAGTTACTTATTCAAATATACTTGCATAATATATATGAACTACTTTATCAGCTGAATACCCCTCCAATATACTCAATCAAAAAATTAACCCATGTCAGATTACCCTTACAAATATGTCAGAAATGAAAATATATATGCATATCTGCTGTTTTAATGTAAAAGTGTCACTGCTTCTGTTTAAATTAATTAAGCATTGTCTTGACCCTGATTCAATGGCTTGTGATTGGACACTTCTTGCTTGTCTGAAGTGTTGCAGCTGAACGGGGCTTTTAAAAGATTACACATGGTAACTGTGTGCCGTTAGCTGGGCATCATATGGGATTATATATGGTACCCATGTGTGAAGTTCTAAATACCATAAATAAATTTTGAGTTCCGGTACAGGGTCCCTAAAATATATTTTTTCCCATGACAATAATAATATAAGCAAACTTCCACAATTCAATGGTTATATTAGTGCCTGATAACATCACCTGGCACAAGTATTTTGGACAGATATAAAAGTTACTGTTGCTTGTTCAGGTTTGTATAACCATTTATGAAAAATTAAATTAAATGAAAAACAGAGACCCATTGTTTCTTCCACATTTTTGAAGGTATATCTCGTGTACCTATACTATCCATAAATTACAAGAAGTACAAAAATCTGTCAGTTTACAGGACAAAAATGACATCTACTTTTATTTAAAACTAATGAATTTTACTTTGGATTTTGTTACATAGTAATTTTTCTAATTAAAGAATGCTTTTTACTGTATAAGAATTACAACAAACATCTATTATAACATTAATTTTATTTGGACAGTATAATGCAGATTAATTAATTTAAAGCTTAAGGCAAGAGACATAGAGTTGCACATACTCTCTTAGATTATCTCTGTCCCCTGATTATATCTACACTTGTACAAATGGATTTGGATTAGTCCTAGTTTCCTTTCCAGCACATCTTCAACAGCAAAGGTTCTGATATCTTAACCTTTCTACACCTTGGCAGACGGATCGGAAATTTCAGTGCTTTGGGTCCATAAATTTGAATTTCATTGAATTCGGCAGCAAGCCACTGCATCAAATCAAAATCAAGTTGTTCAAATCTGAACACTGTTCATACATGATTTACAAGGACAATATACAAACACAGTGGACTCATAAATAAGCAATATTACACTGCTGATCTGTGTTTGCAAAATACATCCATTCCAAAAAATATACCTATAATGACTTCTCTGATATTTTAATCATACTTTTTGATGTTAAATTTATGAAGTATCCTTTACCTCCAACATTTTCAGCCAATGTACAATACACTGCAGTTACACACTTATGGCAAGTTGGCATTACGTACTAAGGGATGTAACTCACAAAATCTAACAGATGTCGCTAGGAAAATGCACTGATCAATCTGCGAAGATGTAGAACATATTGGAGACTTTGATAGTGAAGATGTTTACAACCCTGTATTACATACTTGCATAGTAACCCACCCACCCCAATGTACCTGTCCAAATATGGGGGCTGGGGTGGGGAGTGGAAAAAGCTAGGACTTGTTAATAACTGCTTCTCTTGCTACCACTCATTCAAGTCATTCAAAGAGGCTGCACAAATGCCATAAAATATATAAATATGTATATAGTTACCTCTGTTCTAAATATCATTGCCTGCCTGTTGATCCATCTGTGTCATATAATACATGCGTGGTTCAATGTGAACATATACCTTCTACTTCAAGAAGTAAACTAAGAGTCTTGGAATGCAGTGAGAGTGTATTTACATGCCTATTCCATCACTCGCATCCAAATGTCACAGTTTGTGGTGTATTCATGTATCTCACTGAGACAATCATCACTGTGGTATAGAGTTAGTATATGTAATTGGACAAAACACATCACCTCTCTTACTCTATTGATCTCAAGACTTTTGCTGACAGAGACCACCATGCCAATGGCACTGGACCCCAACCTAATTTCCCACAGGGGACTGACTTCAAACACTGCCAATAGAATATCAACTGTAAAACACAATTTGGTCAATTATCAATTATTAACCTGGCCAAAGTAAAACTGTAAAACTACAGGTAATGAAATTAGTGTAAATTATTCATAATACCAAGGAGTAGTTAAAAATCACAGACATCAATATATCTATGGATGACAGTCCCATCATTTGTCCTGCTTAATTAATTTCGCATGAAAATCCCTCCTCTTTACATGTACATCATATACAAATTACACAAAATGACATTTTCTTTATATTTATTGGGGGAGAAAATACTATTACTGGTGATTAATGTAGGTAATACATGTTCAATTTAGTTTTGTAATCATCTTTCTGATCTGCACACTGTAGGTTTAAATATAGTCGGCTCCAGATATGTGCATTGCATAGCTTTGTGCCGGTCCCGATTTGGTACCATTGTTTTCAATGGATATCAATGTCGGACAATTGCATATCGTCTATTTGCATATTTCGCATTATTACATACATTTTTCTGGTCCGAATTGCATTATTATGTATTAAGTTGCTTCGGATAACTGCATTGTTCAAAATTGTTCGTTTCAAAATGAAAAGAAACTGATTCCGAACATTGGCAAACAAGGTTGATTAATGAGGTCTGTTAAGATCAACATCACAGCTATTAGATCTGCGTTCCTTCTCGTGGGTCGGTGGTTCTTTCCGGGGTTTGTCCGGTTTCTTCCTCCACCATTAATACCGGCTGCCATGTATAGCCTATATTGTGCTGAAAAATGGCGTTAAACCATAAAAAATAAAAATAAATAAAATAGATCTGCGTTGGTCACCAGGAGGTGCTATAGTAGATAACCATGAATATTACCAAGACGGCATTAGCTCTCTGATTCTCTGTTGATCACCAGGAGGCGCGATAGTAGACAACCATAATAATTAACCAAGCATGGTCAACGGCTTTAACACTCTTTAGCTTTAATACAAACTCGCATTGCCCTCATTAAGAATCCAATCCAGTTTGGTCATTAAATTCGATAAAGAATGGAGCGCTGACCACAAGTCTGCTCCTCGATCTACTGACAAAACTGACCTCCATACGATACCATAGCACATTTAAATGAACTAGGCCAAATGAGGGTTTGTTTCGGAGAAATAATGGGTATCAGTATGCATGCTGCACCAGATACACGCCATAACATGAATGCTGGTTTAGTGCATATGTCGCATAATTGCATATCATAGCATCGGTCCCGAGGCCATGCATATAATCGGAGCCGACTGTATATGACACCATAGAATAAGCAAGTATAATTTTGCTGCAGTAAAAAGTTTGTTGCATTCCCAGTTTGAATCAAACAAAACAAAGTTATGTACCATTTTCAATGAAATTACCTTCATCTTCCACAAGCAAAGTAAAACACATTTTTAAAACTGACAACAAATATCAAAATAATAAAATAAATAGAAACATATAATTATTGACAGGGTTATAAGCATGCTGTGTGAAAATAACATGGTTCATACACATACACATAGTAATGTAAATGTCTCAAATTAAATTGCATTTGTAAGATAATAGATTCTAGAGTATCGGTGTAATATTTTCTGGAAGGCATTGATTTTCTCATAATATTTTGGAAGCAAATTCTGACTTATTTCCTTAGATGTTCAATTGTAAAGAAAAACTATGAATTGGAATTAATATGGACAAAATCTGATGATTTAATATATAAAACTTAACTGAGGTTTTTAATGTACCAAATTAAACTCTTTTATATATAATAAATATTATGTAAAAATGTTAAAAATCTCTAAAAAAGGATGGTACGATAGTTTCTTTTTGTGTTAAAAGCGTATCATTCATTTTTACCTAAGACAGTGAGATCCTGAGTGATTAAAATGACAGTTCCAATATATTCCACATCAGGAGTTTTTTTTTTTTTTTTTATTACATCTAATGGCTATACCAAATGTTGACACCTCAGGAAATGGCTCACCATCTTACCACACAGGTATAAAATTACCACTAGATGTGATAAGTAGAAACAAATTTCAACACCTTTGGAATTGCTTAAGGCAAGGTTTCTGGTGTAATAAAAGTAGGTCTGAAAGAGTGATTTTATGCCCTGTCCAAGAGATATACAATAATAATAATAATAATAATAATAATAATAATAATAATAATAATAATAATAATAATAATAATAATATAATAAAAATAATAATGATAATACCAATAATAATAATACAAATAATAATAATAATAATAATAATAATGATGATGACTTTGTATAGTGCCTAATCTTTATAATCTCTAAGTGCTTTACATCATCTATAATGATATGATGAAAAAAAACAACAACAAACACCATGAAATTAGAAAACATTAAAAAAATTGCTAATATATTTAAGGTAGGAAACATTATTAGGTCTTTAAGTTTGTTCTTGCAGTCGAAAAAGGTGAGTCTTAAGAGCACTCTTGAAGGAGATCACTATCTGTGTGTCTAATTTCAATTGGCAATTCGTTCCAAGTTGCTGGGCCCTGGTATGCAAATATATATGGTTGAAGATTTTTGTTTCATAGTTTCATAACTGTCTTACAGCTTCTCAGTCAATTGATGTAACTTTCTGTCTTGGCTATTGTAATGTATAATATTACATATATGTTAATCATTCTAAACTTATCATAATTTAATTTACACAAATGTTGTACAATTAAAACTTCCAATATTTGCATCTCCATAAAGGTTTAGAAAGGAGAAAATGAAAAACAATAAATTCCTCCATTAATGACTAATGGAGACATTATATCATCTAAAATCTCTTTTTTAAGGACATCTAAATATGGTAACATCAGAATACAGTTTGACATACTTCAGTGGTGTGTCAGTGCTACTGTAACCAAACACCTACCTCCATACCCCCAAACCACAGATCCTGGCTGGATAAGTTATTCTTCAAAGACTTCATATCACCCATTACCTAGTTAAGTCAGATGTTAAAGGTTCCACACTGGGCCTAGTAGGGGGCAGTGTGATAAAGGACAGTCATATCAAGAAGCTATTAGATTTGCATGGTTACTTAAAAGATAAGACAGGAAAGGTTGGGTTTTTATTTCATTTACACCCTGGACACAGAAGATGAAAAGACTTCTTAATAATATCTTTTGAAGAGTCTGTGGAGTCTGGGTTGTATGTAAAACTGCTAGACAGTCATTGGTAAAGGATGTAACAGCATGAATTTGGTTTGGTGTTCTTATATTATGTAAGAAAGTATTCACAACCTCTTTGCAAAAACCTGTCACCCATCAACTGGTGCAATCACAGCTGATGGTTAGCTATGTGCCCCACAGGAGGAGATACTATTGAAGGAAAGATATCAAGAGTTTTCTGGGGCTTTTTAGAGATAAGATGGGTTATGTTTTCAACAGTAAATAGAAAAACTGAAAACTCAATAGAGGGTAGATTGAGAGGATGCAACACTCACATTCATATTACCAAAAATCTCTCTCTCTCTCTCTCTCTCTCTCTCTCTCTCTCTCTCTCTCTCTCTCTTAATTTAGAAGTTTCTTACACTAATTCTCCTTTCATTACTCACTAAAGTTACATGTTTTGCTTAGTTCCATTTAAGAAAGATATCATTTCCATATAACAGTTGTTGAATTCGGTAAACATCATTTTGTAAAATCCATTGTTGGACTTTATGCGCACGAGTATGGTTTCGCATTCATTTATCGTTCACGATAAATAAACATTACACTCACAACACCGTGTCTTCGCTAAATTCAGTATCAACTCTCTCTCTCTCTCTCTCTCTCTCTCTCTCTCTCTCTTTAACTATATTCTGAGAGACTGTGTCCTGTTCCAACTTGGATATGCGAGAAAGCTTGCCGGTAGGTTCTTGTGGGTCGGTGGATCTTTACGGGGATATCCCTGCTTTTTTCATCCACCATTAATACTGGCCTCCATGTATAGCCTATATTGTGTTGAAAATGGCGTTAAACCCAATAACAATGAAAACAACAAAAACTCTCTTTCTCTCTCTCTCTCTCTCTCTCTCTCCCCCCCCACACACACAAATATATTTACCTACCAAACTTTGCCATGTCATGACAAAAAATACTGTTTTGGTCTCATAATGACATCCAGTGAACTGATTCTGATGCACATTCATTACTCGACATGTACTTTTTGCTTAAATTATCATCTTAAGAACAGATATGTTTTGATGCTAGTGCAGGGTGACAAAATATTAGATCAGGTTTATTAATGTTAATAAACTATATTGCACAAATTTAGTTTAACATATGAACATGTTGCTGTCTTACCTGCGAAGTCATTACATTTATCCAAATGGTTTAGTTTGGTTTTGTGAGGTTTAACACCAATTTTCAATACATAATAGGTTTATAATACATGGGGGCTGGTATATTTGATGGACAAAGAACCAATGACCCATGGGAAGCTACTGGCAAGCATTCTGATAAGTCCAAGTTGGAAAATCAAAGACTTGAACTCAACTGTGGTGAGATGTGTTAGTGATCTGTAAAGGTGAGGACATTACAACAGTCAGCTACCCATGGCCACTTCAAAAAAAGACTTTGGAATAATATTTATTCAGATTGGAACTTCCCTACAATTTCTGAAGGGCATTAATGAAAAAATACAGTTACTTAGAAGCTACACAATTTGTATCAAAAATGCTACTTGCTAAACAAGGATCATACATATTTGAGATATGTAAACAAAATGCTGAAAGATCACTTTTATTTTTTTCTTACAGAAAATTTACTTCATTTCAAATGTTGTCTATATATGCTGATATATATTAAAATTCCATATTTTAATTTCCTCGAATTCCACAATGTTTTCCTTCCATGCTCTGTATTAGGAAAAATTGTCACAATGTTGATTAACATTGATAAGTATCTCCGTCCATTGAAGAGAACCAACTATATATCTTTTATAATCAATATAACACCCAGCTGGCAATTCAGACAGATTTTTAGTTTATTGAACATGTACAATTTATTGATTCAAAACATGTCTGAATATTGCAAGTAATTTTTTAATTTGGACATCATTTCTATAAAATTTTCAAGGTCCAAATATGCTTAATTTCTTTTACAAATATAGTTTAGTTTGGTATGGTGTGCCAAGCAATCCATGTGGCTTGCCCTGGGACACATCAGTGTAGATGACCCAAGCCGACTGATGGTAAGATTTGAACTTGCACTCTTTCAATGCATAATGAATACATTTTGTAATGCCATTCATAACGGTGCATAGAAACTTCATTGCTTTCTTTGAACAAGAGAGAAAGAAGAGAGGGTGAAAGAAAGAATGATATGTATAAAAAGGATAGAGTAAAAGAAAAACCACATCATGGATAAAGACATACAACTATAATGAACAGAACTTATATATTGATATATAAAGACATAAAGACTCAGATATCAAATGTGTGTGTGTCAGAGAGAGAGAGAGAGAGAGAGAGAGAGAGAGAGAGAGAGAGAGAGAGAGAGAGAGAGAGAGAGAGAGAGAGAGAGAGAGATGCACTGCTAAGCTTCCTGCTGTGCTATGAGGCTGCTAATGTATGAGAATAACAGGCATCTCTAACTAATGAAACTCCTCCACTTCACCAGCCTCTTCATCAATCAATAAGCTCTGAAGTTACAGAACAACAACAAAGACAGGGGACCCCATATCAGGACAGCCACTGCTTGATTTCACATTCCCCTCCTTGACATGGATTCTGGACCCTTCATGTCACACATAAAAAACAAATAAAAGCATAAAACAAATTACCTCAAGCTGTGAGCCTGTATCTTGAAGGGGACAGGAAATCATTTGCCTGAAGCAAGAAGTTCTGTGTCCCAGTCACCAAGCCTGGAAATAAATGACATAACTTATCTAAATGAATTAAATCAAGTGTCAGGACATTTGTGACAAATGAAAGTGTTTCCATGGGAATGGGATATCAATTTCTCCAAGTGGAGAAAGCCTGTTGAAAAGCAAGGCAACACTTTCTGATTAACTTTGTTGGAGTATTCTTCAAGGAAATCTGGAGAAAGCTTGAAAATAATTTGATTGCATGGAGGATGAATTGTCCACCATACATGCTTGCAGTTGCTGAAAATTGCCTAAGATGATCATCAAGTGAAATGGATACATGATAACAAGTATATTTACTTAAAGGCAGCATAAACTGATTAGAGAATTGAAATGTATTGATGAGGAACATAAAACATAAAATTAAAATAGACATTATGATATACAAAACAGAGGGCTTCGAAACAGAAACAAAACCCAATCAGAAAAATATTTTTAAAAAGCAAAACAAAACAAATCAAAGTAGCACGAAACATTCTTACAACTCAAGCACTTTGGACAATAAAGAAAGACTGATGCATATACATCTTCAGATTTAACAAATTAACTGCAACTACACATATTAAATAATCACTAAGGTATTGTACTAGACAGAAAAAGGAAACTCAGTAATGTTTAAATGTAAAAAAAAAATCAAGGACCACAAAGTGTCAATGGCGGCGCTTTAAGCTGGCCAGGATATCAAGATGCAAGCACAAGGACATTTATAGTCATAAACAAAATTATTAAAAGGAAGAAAGAAAAGAAGCATAATTTATTAAAAAAAAGAGAAGAAAGAAAAGAAGAAAAAAAAGTACAAGAGAATATATGTTAGTAATATTACATGAATTACATGAAATTATTTATTCTTAACTATACTATGTATTATCTTGTGTAATATTGTAATCAATAATAATGTTGCCTGGGTAGTCTTACAAATCATTCTATAATTTAATGCATGATTTTTTTGTTGTTGACTGAATATGTATATATATGTTCAATCTGGTCACTTCTCCAAGAAAAGCTTAAGAAAGAGGAACTCTAAGTTAACAACCTGTGGTAATGTCAATCAATAGAAGAAAAAAATGTTACCTAAAAAACGTCACATGACTCTAATTCAAAGAAAGTATCTATTATTATACTTTTTCTTTAGTCATGAAAACATGCTTTGACAAGCAAAGACAATATTTTATAGGTTTTAATGCAGAATATTTGTTTAAAACAATTTATTCAACCATCAGGACCCTATAGTGACAATAAAACAGTAGGAGACTGTGTGACTAGCTGCAGATGTCACATATGGATACAATAAGCTCTCATCAGGTCTGGATTTTACTCCCCTCCAACCCCCAACCCCCCCAGGTCTTAGGATCTTTAGAACAAACCCAGCTAAAATACAGCTAAGATATGAAGGACAAATATTGCTCACAGTCAGCACACTTTGGGAGAAAAATATGTGATGTTTTTTCTCCTGTAAAGCCTTAAAAATGGCAATAAGTCATACTGAAAATATAACATAGTAATCTACAAAGTTATTATTGTATCTAAAGAGCAATTAGAATAGCAGAGAGGGTGAATCCTACAACGTTTTGAGACAAAATTTGATTGAAATCCTAAAACGAGCCGTCCTATAATCTTATTTCAACCAAAAAAAGGGCGAATCCTACAACGTTTTCAGACAAAAAAAATTGATTGAATCCTTAAAACGATCCGTAGGATTTCGTTGAAATCTCCCTACGAAATCATTTTAACTAAAAAAATGAAAACGATTTTTTAATTAATTTTGGTCGCAACTTGTTGTCATCCACCCTCTCTGCTGCTTAGTGATTTCATCACTGGTTAACAAAAAATAAGAAATGATTTGATCGAGTCTTTATGATGAAAGTCCTTAGGACGAAAATCCTTTAGGATCTCACAAACAAACTAATCACTAACACCTCTTCTTGTAAATCAATCAGATTATTGGACTGGTCGGTGAGTTTGAAATTAATTCTGGTTAATGAATTATTATGGCATCGCATATAGACTGGATTAACCGGAGACTCAATTATTAAAAATCCTGGAGGAGCTGTTGGTGCAAATGAATAAAGAATATACCCTTGCTGAGCTTGATTTGATCGTTCGAGATTAATTTGATAGCTTCCTTCAATAACATCACACACTAAATTGAGCGCAATCACTGAGGATATATTTACGTTGAACGGAGCGATATGCCTACCGCCACCGTCTGGGTCATTATTGTGTTTGAGGATTTTTATTTCCCCTGATGATGTTTTTTTCCATGCATCATGAATTATTTTAAAACCAACATCGATGGTGTCACTGAGAAATTTTTTTAGTTCTGGTACGTTATATCCTGGTAGTTTGAATGTGGGGATATCTTCAACGCGGATTTCATAGTCTAATGCAAATTCTGTTCTCGATTTTGGGTTATCTTCATCTAATATATCCTGAATAATTTTTAGGTTAAATGTTTCCATATCGTCGATAATTTTATTGCATGTTTCTACGACGCTGATAAATTCATCTCGGGTGAGAGAACCGGATTTAAGAGATATTAACAACAGTGAAAAATCATTATTCATCGCTGTGAAATTTTTAACGATTTCAGGTTTGTTAGCAAAAGGATACTCTGGCAATGATCTACCATCCGCCCTTTTTGGGAATATGAAACCAAAAAAATCTAAAGTGTTTTCGTGCTCTTTATAACTCTTTATTGGATTATCAGGTTTTATTCTGTCGGTGATATAATCAGATTTTTGTGGTTCTGGTACATCAACGGTTTTTTCCACTGGTGGTAATTCAGGCCATCCTAGTACGGTTCTTATTGAGCTTTGATATATATCTACGACGTATTCTTCTGAGTTTATTTCAATGGCAGATGATAGCGTCGGCTCATGAACCGTTATAGCGATTTTTGATTCTTTTCCAGTAATCGATTTTATTCTACGCGCTAATTCATTATTGATTTGTTCGATTTGGTATGACCCTGTTGGTATCGAAACAACTTTCCAGTCTGGGGTTCCGTCGGGTTTATTCTCATTTGCAAACACTAAAGAATTATTGGGTTGTTGACCACCAAATGATTTTGATCTGATATTAGGCCAACTGTGATACACTCGTAGTTTTGCTAGCGCTATCTCCTTCACCGGAACCGGAGAGGGGAAATTCACACTGAATTCTGGATTCGTTGATGTTATTGATATCATGCTTGTTTGTACTGGGTTCGTGTTCTCCACTATTCGTTGAAGTAATTCCTGCGGTGTCGTCATTATATTCATGTTGTATTTCTAATTTTGGTATCGAGGAATCATAAATACTGACCATCACCGAGAACTCACAATCTGGTAATGTTGATATTATTGAGATCATTTTGTTTTTTGGGTTTGTTTTTTCTGATTCCATCTGTGTTGTCATTGTTATTATACTCATGTTGTTGCTCTAATTTCGATATCGCGGAATCAAAAATACTGACCATCGCTGAGAATTCACTATCTGATATAATTGTATTATCGAGTGACGACGATATCATCAGGGATAACTGCGAATATGCGGTTGATGCAATATGAAATTGAAGTAAGTAATTCTGCAGTTTACTCTGGCTGCATGATGATATCCTTTTTGCTATCCCGGTTGATATACCCCCGATTGTAGCCACCGCAGAAATGCAAATTGGAACTACGACCGGGGCAATCATTGTAACCGATGCAAGTATTATTCCTGCGCCAGTGAGAACGCTTGACACCGAGTACATAATAATATCAATTGCG
Source organism: Unio pictorum (assembly GCA_030141615.1). Lineage (NCBI taxonomy): Eukaryota > Metazoa > Mollusca > Bivalvia > Unionida > Unionidae > Unio > Unio pictorum. The sequence continues at coordinate 776,610 of JARLTB010000274.1, read as the reverse complement.
GTGATTCTTCGTCGGTATTTTTTTATTTTTATTTGATACTCTTCAGTGAGGGTTTTGAGTCTATTTTGAAATTCTCTGACCTGATCATAGCGACATTGCGTTGATGAAATCATTTTTATTTTAAAAACACTAGCGTTTTCAATTGTGAAATCCTTTCAATTTAGTTATTTACTTAAATCCGCTACGAATTCCACATACCAGGTTACTGAAACCCCAATCAAATTTTTATCAGTAGCTGTTATAGTGAACTTTTCAGTTGTATCCTTGTCGATGATCGTTGAAATCGTATTATTAACCCCGGATGAACTCGACGATGATATATTAAATTGAGTTAATGGTGTTACTAGTGTTAATCGATAAATACCCTTAACGGTTGCAGTGATATTTAATTTGTTGTTTGTAGGTGTCCACTCAAATGATCCGTGTTGGATTGTGTATACCACGTTGTTGGTTTTCTCATGAGGAATTTTTGTTTTTTCAATGATTGTTATCATCCTCGAAAAATCACCTTTGACGGCTTCGATGAAGTTTTTCGTCTCATCGATGGATTTTTTAATATCAGGGAGTTTTATTTCTATTTTATCCAACTGGGTTCCAATAAATTTATCAATGATATTTCTACGAAATGATATAAACTGTTTTCCGTTTTCTTCAATTTTAGATTCAAGTGTTTTTATTACAACTATAGAATTGTTTAACTCATCGTTGATAGTTTTTAATCGATCTGTAATCGTCGAAATGAGTACACCCGGTTTGAGTTTACCCTGATCGGAAAATAACGCAACGGTGTTCTCGATTGCGTTTTGTTGTTTAACCAAAATATCATCCAGAGAAATATTACTGGTTTTCAATTTACCCTGTTTGTCTTGAAATACAACTATTTCATTAGGATCAACATTTGTTAAGTTCAACGTCTCAGCTATTTCATCTTTGATTAGTTTTTTTACATCCTTGACAGAATCAGGTGGTGCAGTGCCATCGGGTTTGGGTTTCAAAGATCTCCCCCAAATATCAATCATGTTATTGTAAAACTCTTTCTCTCTTTAAAATCGTTTTTGACGACTTCGTCGTTGCCAGCGATTGCTGGTGTATTCATTCACGACAACATGTGGTGGTTTTCCGCTTGGGTTACTCAAGGAGTTAGAAATAGCATCAAGGACATTTAATACTTCGCTGCCACATATTGGTGGGTCATTCATTTGTTGTGTTGGTAGCGTAGAATACCAAGTCTTCATTGGAAGGGTTTTTATATAACGCAAAAACTCTTTTGGTGGGGCTAATCCATATGAATCGAAATAGACAATCCCACGTGGATCAATAGCGTATGCAACCCAGTGAGTTCCAGGTCCGGTGCTGTTATCGAGATTAATAATACCGGTTTCAACGCTGTTTGGTTGATGTGGTAATTGATCTTTCATAAAGACACCTCTGAAATTTTTAATCGCCAGCTTTTTAGCAGCATCCATTAAATCAAAATTGGACATAGGAATCTTCGATTCCCGAATTAATAAATCGTTCCTGGTAGTCTTAGACCCTTTCCGCTGTACCACGAATACGGGGTTCCTGGTAGTCTTAGACCCTTTCCCTTTTTTTTATACCCCTTCCCCGTTGCTTTCTGTAGTGCCATCCCTGCTGCAGTACCAACAGCCCCTAACGCCGCCGCCTTAGCCACCGCTGGGGCTGCTGCTGCAATCAATGCTGGTATCGCAGCTAACAACGGAAATATACCGCCTGTTTTAATCATATTTTTGATAGCAGCCGCAGAAAGAGTAATCTGAACACCCTTTTTTGCTACTAGTGCATCATTGAAATGTTTCACCTGACGAGTTGTCAGCGATAATTTATTTGCACCACCAGTCATTTGGTTGGGTTTCAACGTGATTGTGGTTCCACATCGCTTAGCCGATTCTGATTGCAATTTTTTGATTTGACCAGGAGTTAACGCAACACTAATAACACTATATGACATTATACATAATTGATTGATTCTAAATCGTTTACAATTTCAATTACATGTTTTCCACTGGTGCATCTACCACTCTCATTCTTCCACCAACACCTTCAAGTAGCATTGATTTATCACTGAGAATGACAGCAACCGCTCTATAATTCGGGATAAGGATAGTAGGTACCCCACCAACTGGTGGACCAGTCGGACGGGTTACACGGGCTCTAAAGTGTATATCAACGACAGATTGTCTCATCAAATCGAGATGTTCCAGTGAGAAGTAATAGATCGGATAGAGGCTTTTAAAATCCAATTGTGATATTTGCAAACCAGTATCCACATTTAGATCACGTGCCATAAACGACAATAGGTTATGATACACGCGTGCAATATGATTCTGACCGTAATCAAGTTGTATATCCTCGGATGGTTCCTGCTGTCCGTTTATTCTCAGCGAGACTTCACTAACACCTAACTGATCAAATATCATATGGCTTCGTTCTTGATTACCAACTCGCGCATTATTCTGTAACGCTACGAATATATGACGTGGAGCTGAAACACCTTGTTTTGATGCCAGGTGCCATGTGAATGTACCATCAACACTGTCTTGTTTAATATCCGTGGTCACTGATAACCAACTTAACAACGACTTTCCTCCTTGGTCCATAAATGATAACAATTTTTCTTCTGCTATGATTGATGGAGTTAACACTGGCATCCACAATGATAGTTTTGTTAAAATGACTTTACCGGCAGCAACCCCAGCATTACGCCAGATTGCATCATCATCAGTACCCTTTCGTACAAGCGCTACTGTGTGTTTAGCTCCATAAATAACTTTTCGGACGTTTCTACAGAATCCAAATATATGATGCAGTGGAATCGCACATGAAAATCGTCGATGCTGCCCATGCAACGTTGCTACACGTGTTGCAAATCCTAAATTGAGATTACCATTAACGCCTCCGAGAATATCAAAAGCAGCTCCGGGTCTAGTTCGACGTTCTGGATTAGCTGCTTCCTGTTGATCGGCTTCTGCATTATCTCTTGCTGTTAACACTTTAATGAATTGAAGGTGGTCAGCGTTATCAGAGGTATCCTTTGCAAACATCATAGATGGACCAGCTGATCTTGTATAATCATCAGAATATCTCGCTAACCCTATGATTGTTGTTGCAACATCAACATCACGGTCAATGGATTCAATTTCTTTTCCATCAATGAGATATCTAGCGCTTTCAAATAACGCCATTATGCCGTTATTAACAAAACCAACTCGGACATTTGCGTTATTGTCATATGGGGTATCAGCTGCAACATTTGTTACAAGTTCTCCTTCTACTTCAATAAATGCCTCACACGGTAGGAAGTATTTACTGGTATCATGAACTTGAAGTTCAATTCGCGATCGGAGATCTGGTTGTACTGCGTGATAAGAATAAAATTGAAAATCGCGTACAGAATCATCCTTGCCAACTGGGGCGTCTATATCAAATGCTGGATCAGGTGACCTTTTGAACATTTTATTCTATTTATCAGAGTCTAAATCGCGATTTCCCATTTCATCGTCGTGTTTTTTTAAAGCCACTTCCTGCTATCATGTTTGCTATCATGTTATTTTGGTCCTCTTGATAAATCAAGGGAGTCACCATCGACGCTAATTTTTCATCTACTGCGTTATTTATAATTCTACTAACACTTGCAGGCATTTCTGCTGTAGACGGTAACGGTACCGGTTTCTTTTTTCGTCTCACTAATGATGTTATTTTATTCTTCGCAGTTGAAAACGCTTTTCCAGCAAGATCTCCAACAGCACTAATACCCTTATCACGAATAACATCAATGGCTTTCATTCCTAGTTGTTTAGCTAACGGCATCACTTTTGGAGCCATTCTCGCAAATAACCCCGCAATGGTATTACCTAAACCATCTCCGTAGTATGCTCTATAAACCGGAAACCGTGAATTAACTACGTAGACGGGGGTTGGTTTATCATGATTGTAGTGTATGATCATTATTTTAAATCAGAAACAATTTTTCAATTGTTATTTATCTAATCGATTCAGTCACTATGATACCCACTTTCCACTAACTCTCCAATGAAATCTCGATATGTGCTGATATCCATGATACCACCCTGAAATAATCGTCTACAGATATCAGCTGCTTCATTAATTATTTCCGGTGAGTTATTTCCGGCTCGGAACCCTCCTACAAGAACCTCTAATCGTGATATATCACTGAGAACACTACCAGGACATGAAACGCTAGCGTTTCCAACTAGACCACTCCCCGAAAATTTCTTTTCATCGTATGGCCGTCTTATTTGGAGTTGAAATTTTCTTTTGAAGTTTCTGTAGTCCTTCATCCTTCTATCTAAACTCCCAGTATTTATTTCATACACTATATCAGCCCATTCATTATGTGACATTCTATAATCCGAATAATTGTCCGTGAAAAACTTCTCTTGTGAATCATAGCTGTTAGCAGCGAATTCACCTAAATTGTCTATATCCTCGTTGAGAATTTGTTGTTTAGCGCTCTCGGTAAATATAATTGATCTAGGTAGTCCACTAACTAGTTCTTCCTGAAATCCTTTAAATTTTCGTTCTGAAGCGGTTGATATATCCTGAGGAAGTGATTGCAAGGATTTTTTTGTTTGTTTAGTTCTTTTTGCTATTTTTTCTAACACAGGGAGAAAAGTCTCTTCTTGTTTTTTTCCTTGTTCAGAGATTGTTGACACTATCTCCTTCGTTGCTGTGGTTACTGGTTTAAACAATTCTTCAGATCCCGCAGCAAAATCAGTCTGAAGACTTTGTCGTTGTTGTAGTTTATTCCGTACAGAGTCGCGAATTGGTACAAATCTCTTAATTGCATCCAGTCGTTCACGAGCCAATCGGGTTGTTAATGCTTCATTGACCATTATTTGAAATCAGAAACAATTTTTCAATTGCAAACAATTTTTCAATCCCGACCTAACACCATCGGATGGTCATGGAAGTGTTTTAACAGCTCTATCAATGATGAGGAAAGTCACATAATTGTATATAAAAATAATAATAATGTGACTTTCCTCACTTTTTTGACATGTCGGATGATTTTTGATACCACCATGGAAGTGTTTTAACGGCTCTATCAATGATGGGGAAAGTATCATAATTGTATATATAAATAAATAATACTGATAGTTTCCCCACTTTTCCATTGATCATCCATCGATTTTTGACATCCCTTGAGGGTCGGCTAAAAAAAAATGATTAATGGTCGGGCAATCAAATAATGATAAATGGTCGGTCAATCAAATAATGATAAATGGTCAGTCAATCAAAATTGTTCATTTTCTTGAATTAACGCTCGTAGGTTTCTGACTTTAGAATTAACCTCCTTTTTCAATTCGTATTCGTATCCCAATTCTTTTCGTATTCGTTCTACGATGGTATACAACGGAGCGAACACACTTACGTCACTGGAAAATGCGAGAGAGTCCTTAATAGAATTCTGAATTCTCTTGATGAGCGCATACTTCTTTGGCAGCATGTATTTATTGTTGTTAACTCCGTATTCTATATCCTGAAAATCAGACATGATTTGATCAGGATTTAACCCATCTGATAGTTCAATATCCCAACCTTTCAATTTTGAAATCTCGGATATGATGCTATTCATGTTTTCAGAATTCATTATTCTATAGCAATGACATATTTCTAAATGAAAAATATGACGCATCAGACGTAACTAAATCGAATTTTTTGTCCAGTCCACTTTGAAATAGCCGTCTTGGTTATTCCCTCTGCAACGAATCGTACTGAGGATATACAAATATCGAAGTGCCTACTGGCTTCATTCATTGATTGAAATATTTTTTCTTCGTTAGTTATCGTATTCAAAGATTTCACAGGTCTCGCTTTTTTCGAGTATTTCCCAGTCCCCCCTCGTTCGGAATTCTCACTTTGTGTAACAGCCTGCAGATTTGATAAAGAATTGTTTTTCGGATTAGAATCGATATGATCAATAACAAAATCATCCTCGATCAATCCATTGAAACACTCGTACACGAAACGATGGCAGTAATATTTCTTCTTTCCAGCACCAAACATCAAATACCCCATACCATTATCCCACCCAACTGGTTTCTTCAGTCTGCGGTTTCTTACAACACCATCACTGGATGCTTCATAATTTGTGATCACAGGGTGTTGTCTGAATTCTTGGTTCATTTATATATTATACTATTGTTTGTCTAATTCATTGTTTGGTTTAATGATAAATCTTTCGATGTAGTCTTGAGGAGTTCTTATGATTTTATCCTTGATACTGACTTTGTCAGCGTCAAGAATACTGACTTTGTCAGCGTCAAGAATACTGACTTTGTCAGCGTCAGGGTCATAATTTCTGATTGATTGTCTATTTTTTATTCTTTTATCATAATAACGCTTCAACTCCCTGTATCGCTTACCACCGCAATTTAGACACAACTGCGATTTCCCCCTGACCCCAACCCCACATAGAATACAAGGTAACGGACCAAGGCTTCCACGTCGAAAGCTTTGCATATGATACCCACAAAACTCACTTCTGCATGATTTGTTACACGGGATTACTGATCCAATCATAAGCCACTTGCAGTGATTCATTATATAAAAATCTTTCATTTAAATGCTTGTTTTAATTATAGCATGAAGGAATTAAGGAAAACGCCTTCGAAAAATGCTGAATTCAATGTTGATAAAGAGTTTAAGAGATTATTAAAAATCAATCCTAGATTTAATCTCGATAGACCCAAAAAACGTATCAAACGTCCAAGAGACGGAAACATGAAAGAGTTTAAGAGATTATTAAAAATCAATCCTAGATTTAATCTCGATAGACCCAAAAAACGTATCAAACGTCCAAGAGACGGAAACATGAAAGAGTTTAAGAGATTATTGAAAATCAGTCCTAGATTTAATCTCGATAGACCCAAAAAACGTATCAAACGTCCAAGAGACGGAAACATGAAAGAGTTTAAGAGATTATTGAAAATCAGTCCTAGATTTAATCTCGATAGACCAAAAAAACGTAACAAATTTAATCTCGAGAAACCCAAAATCCTTCGGATTTCAAAAGCGTCCAAGAAATTACACTGGAAGGATGCTCAATTCAATCTCGATATAGTCTCTGATACACCAAAGAATAAAATTCTTGATAAAGCCATGATTAATAAAATCAGAGACTGTTTTAATGAATTCAAGCGTGATGGAGCATCCTATTGTTGGTCAACATTTCGAATTGATGGTGTTGTTGACGCTACCATGAATGATGAAAAAGCAGCAGTGATAATTTCACGTGTTGGGGAAAAACGGTATTTTTTCCGAATCAAATTCATTATTGAAGTCGATGACAAATGGATTATTAGGGATAAATTTGAACCAATCCTCAAGAATAAAAAAGCTGTCATTGTGAGTAGAGATTCCAAACCAGGGATTCTAACCGGCATTGACAAACCATACTACGAAAGATCTTATCCCGTAACAGCAATGGTTTATGGGCTATATCCGTTAAATGATAAACCCGATATCGCAAAACTAGCTCCTATGAAATATTCGTCAGGGCTTAATTGTGTAGCAACACGGGTAATGGAGCACTTCACAAATGCATCCCGAGGAAATAAACTAACTGATCTAAGACGAAAAAAAATAACCGAGTGGGAACTGACAGTGAAACAGAACGGTGCAAAGATTTCTGATATAGCTAAGTTAGAAACATCATTAAGATTTCCAATAACAGTTATGACGATAACCGGAGAGGTTTTATACGAACCGAAATATAACAAAAATGGAGCACCAATACAGATTATTGATCATAACAAACACGCGTGGACACCTGCGGTAACAGTATTTCCACGAGAACGAACCGTGAAATATATCCCTAAGGAGTTCATCGGGGATGTTTTCTATGAAGAGAGATTATTTGATGCTATTAATGCGTTGTGTAAGGATGATCCTGTGTCAGTGTGGTTACTTAGAAGTGATGAAGGATTCGATCAATTTGTAAAACCAAATGGTGAATTATATCGCGTTGAAGAATTAGATAACAGAATGAGAAAAATCGCTAATGATTTTTCACCGGAGAGTTTCCATGAAAAACTACTCACGGATAGTTTTACTATTCCATCAGTGGTAGCTCACTTCGCAAGAGAAAAAAACTCATGGCGTCCAACACGAAGTGATTTTCTTGAGGATGTTAAATCGAGTTGCGTCGAATTTGGTCATGGAGGATTGTGGAATACGAAATACTCACGTGATGGTATGATTTCAATTGATATAGCCGCGTGTTATCCCGGAAGTTTTCTCGGGTATGGGGAATGCGCTGAGTACTTCAAACGATTTGGACACCCCACGCATGAAATGACTCGTGTTGCGATTAATGGACCATTACCTGATTTTGATTTAACCGGATTCGCTCGTGTGATATCATTCGAATTAGCGTCAGGATTACATCCGTGTAGTTATGTTTGGCTCGGTAGACACCTATCTGAAAAGGCCTGGATGCCAATAGTGTTACTACGATATATGATTGATTGTGGTATGCTAATATCGTTGATTGTTTCCGAGGCTATTATATGCTATCGAGCTCAGAAAGAAGTTTGGCTACCACAACCCGATCTAGATCGTATAATCAACGAACTACGAAAACAATTCCCTGATTTCAATGAAGAAGAAATCATAAATTGGTCTAAGAAGTTATTTGAAATTAAAAAAGAACAAGCAAAAGATCTCGGACGAAGAATAATCGGTAAATTCACTCAAGGTGGACGATACGACAACGCAAAATATTCTTCGCGGTTAATCACAGATGTCGCTGAATACGATTTTCTTGTAGCGGATTTAATGAAGCAGGGAAAACTTGTATCCCGTAAGGATGCTTTTCTATCCAATGGTGAGAAAATGGGTACGGTTGTTACCTACTGTGATGGACATAATTCCCAGTACACACATTTGAGAAGTTCAATGCTAGCCTATGCTTCTATTAATCTATTTTCGATGATAAATAGATTTCCTAATACCGCGGTTAGAGTGGCCACTGATTCGATGTATATACACAATAAATACAAATCAGCTGTAGCTAAATTCACAGATCCCGAGGAAGCGTGGGGGCGTTGGCGATTTAAAAGGGAGATGCTACATGAGTATTGTGAATCCGCAGACGTTGCCATGGATGATAAATATCTTTGTTGTAACCGCGCTGAAAATCAATCAGAATTTTCTAATGCACCACCGGTATCTGATCCAATATGTCGATACAAGACAGTTTATTTAAACGGTTGTGGTGGGTCAGGAAAGACAACTCGTGCAATTGAATTATTTCGTCGGTCAACCATGATTGTGCTAACACCGACTCACAGACTCGCCAGAGAGATGATACAACGAGGGGTAAATGCCTGCACCTACCATAGTTTCTTTCGATGGAAGGGTGACAAATGGACTCCTGATCGAATGGGTGATAAATTCATTCCTGAAATCATAATCTGGGATGAAATATGCACAGTGTCATTAGATGTATTACAGACATTTCTCGAGTGGTTATTAAACAAAAACACAAAAGTCGTCATGTGCGGTGATCACGGCCAACCACCACCATTTGTCGGTGCATCTCCACATGAATGGCTAAGGGGTTTTGTAGACTATTATGAAGAAATTACCACTGATTATAGATCAATTGATGAACGATTACGAGAATTTAAGAAACTAATTAGATTACAACCGGATAGAATCCAATGCGAAATAGCGCGTAAAGTGATTTCAGAAACTCAAATAAACGATTTCTGGGAAACATGGAGACCAAATGATTTGATAATTGCAAGTAGAAAAATAGTCAGGGATACACTTCAGATGAAGTTATTTGAATTGCATAAAGAAAAATTTGCAACGCTTCCAGTACCCCTTTGTTATAGGCCATCGGATACACGAAAACAGAATATTGAAGTTGATATTCCAGGACAGAGTGAAAAACAAATTCTGGTATTAAATGATATTGTGCTGGTTGATATCAATGTCGTTGAAGATGCATTGCGTGCTAATAAATCCCCGTGGACTCTAGGATACGCAGCGACGATACACTCTTCACAGGGATTGACTATATCGGATACAATTGTTTGGATGGTGGATAATCACATCGAATGGTCGAATTTAGTCTATCTCGCAGTATCCAGAGTACGAAACATAAATCAACTTCGAAGAATTGTCCTCGATGATAATGACACCACAATAAATGATATTGATGTTAGCATCATTAATAAAAAACTCTCCGGTTACAAACAACAGGACAAAAAAAAACAACGAGAATTTGATATTGATGCTGAATTAATAATCACTTTGAAGAAACAACAGAATAATCACTGCGCGAGTTGCAATTGTATAATGCGTTGGCAGTATTCGGATAAGGATCCTCGCCAATTCACCGTAGACAGAAAAAATAACAGTCTCGGTCATGTCAGAAATAATGTGATGTTGACTTGTCTTGAGTGCAATAGACGCAACGGTGCTAGTTAAGACCATGCGGTGGCAATTGAGTATCCTCGGGAATTACCTGTAGTTGTTGTCGAGTAAATCCACGTTGAGGGGCAGTTGAATCCAGTTTATAGACTGGAGGTCTACCAGTTGATCGTGTTATAGTAGATATCTTATGCGTAGTGACACTCCAAATAGGATCAGTAGCCCTTTTTCTACCCCCTTCAAGCTCTCCTGGTTCGTATAAGTACCTCACAATGACATTACTATGAAGAATTGGTTCTTTGAAATCTTTTTGTGGTTGTACGGGTATTGACTTCTTTTTAATCGCGTTGATAGGTTTCATGTTGATTGTTCTAGTAATCTCGTTATTCAGTGCAGTAATCACAGATGGTAATCTTTTAACCCATTCACGGGATCTTTTTTCTTGGATGAATTCTTTTGCGTATTGATATCCAAATAACCGTTCAGCAAGAGTCCGATTAAATCGTTCTACAATGGCCTGATCGCGATGTAGCGCAGTATGCCCTCGTCGTATGGTGACATTATGATGTTTCATTGTAGATAATACTGCACCCTGAAATTCCTTACCAGGATCAACCTGCAATAGATTTGGCCAGTGCAGAGGACCTCGTCGATAAATCCTCTCAAATGCAGAAGCAACTTCAGTGGCTGATTTTGTTTTTAACGGTTCTGCTTCTTTGTATCGACTTGCAATATCAACTACGGTTAGCGCGTATTTGTAACCACGATCATGAGGTAAAAATAATATATCAGCCTGATGAACTTCATTAGGAGCGGTCACATCAAAATGCGAGAATTGAATTTGTTTAGGCGGTGGTAGATAAATTTGCCATAGTGCCTGTTTGGATAACCAATTAGCCGCAGTGGTTTTTTTCACTTTTGCAGCGCTAGCGAGTTTATGGACTGCTGATTTACCCCTCCAGTATCCTCTTGGGGAATAATAAATTGATTCCATATTATTAATTACCGGCACCTAACATCAATTTGCTTTTCATAGCCGATTTTATCAAAAATGAAGCCAATTTTTCTTTGAAGGATTTATCAGGAATAGCATTTAACGCATGAATTAATTTCACATCTGCTAGATGCCTGTGTTGCAAATTGCTGCTTTTATAAGCAACATCATGAAGGTGACAGGCCTTATCAATGGCGTTTATTGGTTCTTCACCGGGGTTGGGTTGATTTTGATTATTGAGTCTGATATCAAGTCTGGTTCCCGGTCCACAGTAGCTATATCCTGGGAGGTGCTTTTCTCCGGGGTACTTTGCCCATGGGGTTCCAGGGAGCTTTGCCAATTTGGCTGCGATATCACCTCCTCGTTTTTTTTTAAATCAGATTTCATTGACACAAATCTAAATTTCTTTGTACCACATTGCATGCATTTACCAGAAAGCGCTGATCGGTTATTTTTAGTTGTAACCGTCGTCACATCTTCTGTGCCAGTACGCGTTTTGCACTTCACACAATATAGATCCATAATTTATGTATAGAGATATGGATATAATTGATTTTTCAGCGACTAAAAGAAGAGAACCGGTTAAGCATCATGCAGCGCTACCAAACTCTATCCGGATGATTATAATCGGGCCATCTGGATCCGGTAAAACGCAATTGTTGCTCAATTTAATAATGAGATGGATGAAGTGGGATAAGTTGTATTTAATTGCTCCTAGCGTAGATGATCAACGATGTTATGAAGTGCTAAAAGATTTTAACGACAGCGCGGTAGAAAAATCCGGAGAGGGTATTATTGAGTTTATAACCGATATCGATGAAGCACCGAGCATTGATGATATTGATGGAGATATTAACAATTTAGTCGTATACGACGATATAATGTTGGATAAACAAAAAAATCCTGCTAGAATATTTTCCCGTGGGCGTCACAAAAACACTGACGTGATATATGTCACTCAACGCTACACTCAGGTTCCAAAAGTCATCAGAGATAACTGCAATATTCTTTCTGTATTCAACGGCGTTGATACACATACGCTACGAAATATTTGGCAGACATGGTGTTCTGATATGGACTTCAATCAATTTCGAGATTTCTTTAGTCATGCTCAGTCAAAACCACACGGATTCGCAACAATAAATTTGCATGATCCTCGGACACGATATCGTATCGGACTGGATCAAATATTCGGTTAAAATCATTTATTATTTTTTGTTAACCAGTGATGAAATCACTAAGCAGCAGAGAGGGTGGATGACAACAAGTTGCGACCAAAATTAATTAAAAAATCGTTTTCATTTTTTTAGTTAAAATGATTTCGTAGGGAGATTTCAACGAAATCCTACGGATCGTTTTAAGGATTCAATCAATTTTTTTTGTCTGAAAACGTTGTAGGATTCGCCCTTTTTTTGGTTGAAATAAGATTATAGGACGGCTCGTTTTAGGATTTCAATCAAATTTTGTCTCAAAACGTTGTAGGATTCACCCTCTCTGCTGCTAGAATAAAGCAAAGACTGATTTATACACATTGTCCATTAAGGTTAAATGGAGTGTAAATTATTTACTTCCTGGTACATAAGACACAATTTACTAAATATTTTTAACAATCTCTTAAAAATAATTTAGAGCAATCCAGTTTAGGAAGTGAGAACCTCTTGTCAGATGAGACACCAACACTGCAAATTGGTCTCTGTAAGTGTATTAAAACTTTTATAACCCATACATGGAATATGGACTTGCATACAAACAAATAAATGACAGATTATCAAAATTGTCAATAATCATTCAGTAAGATTATCAACTTTCATGAATTATGTTGCTTTGATTAATGTCCAAACTTACTCTTCAAGGTAGCATCCTCCTGGAGGCATGTTTCAGATCATTTGAGGACTAATTCTGTTTGCCAATCATAATTTGACAAATTGGGACATAAATTTTTTCAACAGAAGACTAGTTCCAATGTAGTTACAAATTTACTGTAATTGAATTCACACTTTATAATAAATTCAATGTGTTACACTGTCACACCTAGCTTATTATTAGCTTCTTTTGGGTCTCATCTAGATTGAATTTAAAAATGCATAGCTATGTCTACAAAACCATTTCAGATTAATGGCACTTCCCATCACATGATAGGGGTAAAACAGATCAGGATAAAGCATGTCAATATTTTGTAGTTAGTTCACATGGATTGCTTTGGGCAAGTTCAGTCTGGAAAATGCACAACTGAGTTCTGTCAGACTGCATCATTTTTCTTTGATCCAAATTTACATAGTGTTTTTTTTTCTTCTTCTAAAATTCAAATACGTAATTTTCTATTTGTATATGCTCTCATTATTTGCAAGTCTAATTTTTCTGAGCTCTTTAAAACATATTTTCAACAGTAATATTTTAAACTCTCTTTATAATAGTAATCATGTTTTAATATATAAAACACCTTAGTTTTATTCAATCTCTCATTTTATGTGGAAAAAGCAACAAAAGAACAAAAGCAAAACCAAACCAACAAAAAAGTCTAACTAAACTGCCAACCGTGACATCTATCTTTTTGCATGTAAATGACGCAGTGAAAGAATCGCTCTTTATAAATAACAACTGACTTTGTTTTTTACTTCAAAAAAATGTGAAACATGTAAAGCCTTATATATTCCCATGTTAGCTCAAGGGTATACAAAAGGCCATATGTGTCTTCCCATATGATGTAAAATGCTACTAAAGGAGACATGAGCTGCAGTTGTTAGCATTCTGAATTCCTGACCTAAATGGTGTCTATCTTTAAACAATACTATTTAATTGGTCTGCCACACTTACTGTGGTGTGTCCTTTGGCAAGGTATTTTTCCTCAACTGACATGGCACTAAATAACCTACTTGTGTTGCTGTGCCATATAACCACAAACCAAACAAAATGATTCTTATTATTATTTGGCTCTATCACAGTAATATTTCCAGCAGCTGAACCTGTGAATAGTGACTGTAGTGTTCTTCTATGACAGGGCTGATCCTGCAACAGATTCCACATGACAAAGAGTCATTATGATTTAATACATATCAGATTGCACTGCACTCTGGGAAGGGACAGTCCTGCCTGTTCCCACTTCTGACATCAGATACAGCAGCAGTCATCTATCCCTTTCCTCCCATGTGTCTTTGTGCCTTCTGCCTACCAAAATGATGACAAACAGATTTCTTTCATTAAACTTCTGGAGGCTCTTAACCTTCACAAGTATTTAGAATGTCAGAAATTGCTTGACAACACTTCTACTTCATAATTTAGTGCTAATGTGTTCAAAAAAGCATGACCCCACTGAAGATAAAGTTCATTGATGTGAAAGGTTCAAACAAAGAAATGAAGGTCAAATATATAAATTAGAAGTCCTAAAATATATGAATAAAATTATAATCTAATGTACCATCTACACTAGCTTATACAAGTCCAACAGTAAACTGAACAAACCCAGATCTGTCAGTGCAGATTTGGGTCTGAGCAGTTTGTTTGCTTAACAAACATATATCTTATCAGTGAGCCAATGAAAAAAGCATTTGTACATCAAATCACCTGACATTTTGTCAGTAACTTGTGTTTGAAATAGAAAATGTTACTTGCTCACACTATTAGTATGAAAAGTCATGTTGGGTCAACCTTTGGGAAATATTTTACTAGGGCTTGCAATGGTTGGTTAAGCAGGTTTATGCATCTTCATGAAAAAAAAGCAGTATGTTTGGAATAATTAGTAGAACACAATATACACCTCTGATCTGCAGGCGCATTATGCGATGGTAGATCAGGATCTTTGTTTGCAGTTGAGTTATAAGCAAATACAGATGGCAATTTTTCTGACAGTTAAATAGACAAAAGTTGGTTAAATGGACTTAACTGGACTTTCCTGATCAATCATAACATGAAGTATATGAATGAACACTTGTATTCTTGAAATTATGAAGACAGCAAAAATAAAGGAAAATTAATACCATCAGTAGGTAGCTTTTCAAGCATGCTATCTTAAATAAAATGTGAAAAAATACAAAATGCATGAAACTGTTTTTTTTTCAACTTGCTCATGCTATTATCTTTGATGATGAACATATAAAGTAAGTCAAACTAATTGAGAGAACACATTATGTCACAGTTATGTAAACAGATTTATAGAAATAGGTTGTTGGTTCTGTTTTAAAATTGCTACACTTATACCACAAATACCAAACAAAGCAGAGCTGACTCCCCATTTATTCTTTCCTCTTGGTATCTCTTCATATACTTAGCCAGCAACCAAACTCAGTGGTTCCAGGTAAGATTCTAAAACCAAGACACCCAGTTGCAAGTTAGTATGTTAGTCAATACAATTTCATGATTGAACATCACTTTTGATAACCAATTGCTGATTGAATAATTACTGATTAATTTGTCCATGTTCTCAGGCCCAAATTGGGGTTATTTGTCAAATAAACGGAAGCACAAAAAATCACGATTGTATGCATGTTATGTACTTACTCATGTATGTATTGGATTTATCAGCATAATTCATGCTCTATGATGCCATGATAGTTTCGGTACCAAAACAAAGATGAGGTCAAAAAGAGGGTTAAATTCTTAAAATACAAAGTCAGATTATTGATATATTCTCAAAAAGGGGTCAAGAGGCTTTAAGCTTCAACATCATCATAGGACACATACCTTGACAAAAAGGTTGCCTCCAACGATGACCATGAGGGCGAATCAAGCACATTATACATATCCCAGCTCAAATAGGGGATTAAACAGCAGGAATGTTCCAAAACCAAATTCTGTCCTGAATCAATTACATCAATCATAATTGATTAAATAGTAAATGACCAACAGTGACAATTACTCACAAAATGCACTAATCAAGACTGGAGTACAATTACTAATTATAAGATATCTCCAATCATACTCAAAGGGGCTGCTGTTACCGTTGATGTTGTGCCGTTGCTGTTGTAGGGATTAACGCCATTTTTGAGCACACAATAGGCTATACATGGCAGCCAGTATTATTGGTGGAGGAAGAATCAAGGAAACCCCAGGAAAGAACCACAACCCACGAGAAGCTACTGGCAAGGTTTCTCACATACCCACATTGGCCAAATCTGAGACTTGAGCCCATGCATACAGAGATGAGATGGCAGTCATCCGTAATGGAGAGCACTTTATACCACTTGGCCACTCATGGCCCCGATCTCACTAAAGGATTTGGGTAGAGTCTGACAACTTTTATGATTAGGAATACATGTATATGAAAACAAATGTATACACAAACAGTACAAACATACCTCAACAATTATCATTTCAATTTTGCCAACGGTGTTATCATACATATGGAATTTTTAATTATTGACATGAACAAAAATCTTTAGTAATAATTATTCTATCCATCAAATTGGATGTAGAAGATGGTTAAGAAATGACCAACTGTTCTAAAATTTATCCCATCACAAATGTCATGTATATTTAATTTGTATTGTGTGTTTGACCTTTGTCTGTAATTGAGAAGTTTGGGCCCACCAGACAAATGTGTTTGTCTAAATATGTTTACTTGAATTTGAGTTCAGGGCCTTGGTTTTCCTCATGGAAGTTCTATCATCTACCTGAGTTTTGTCATCATGTTTTGCCTGAATTTAAGTTTAAGACCAAAAATTGTTTACCAGTTTGGTATTTTCTAGAAGCAAACTTATATGCCACCCAAGCAAAGTCATGCTAAAAATCATATTAAACAGACTGAAGCCGCGGAAGAGGAAATCATTGCTGAAGAACAGGCAGGCTTCAGACCAGGGAGAAGCACAACTGAACAGATTTTCAAACTGAGAATACTAGGTGAGAAATACCTCCAGCACCAACAAGACATTTATCATGTCTTTATAGATTTCAAGAAGGCGTTTGACAGGGTATGGCATGCAGCCCTTTGGTCCACCATGAAGCTGTACAACATCAACGCTAACCTGATCAGAGTCATAGAAAGCCTTTACAGCAAGGCCACCAGCGCAGTATGCTTCAATGATCAAATAGGAGATTGGTTTAGGACAACTGTGGGAGTCAGACAGGGCTGCTTGCTTTCACCTACTCTCTTCAACATCTTCCTTGAAAAAATCATGACAGATGCACTGGAAGACCATGAAGGAACTGTCAGTATTGGAGGCAGAATAATAACAAATCTGCGCTTTGCTGATGACATCGATGGCCTTGCAGGAAATGAGGAGGAGCTAGCTCAGTTGGTGGAAAAACTGGACAGGACAGCTACTGCTTTTGGTATGGAAATCAGTGCAGAGAAGACCAAATTGATGACCAACAACACCAGTGGCATCAACACTGACATTATAATTAGAGGCCAAAAACTGGAAACAGTTAATAGATTCAAGTACTTAGGTCCACCATGAAGCTGTACAACATGAACGTGGCAGACAAGGGATTAAAACCAGAAATATTGTCCAGGATTGCGCTGACAATAACAGCAATGGCAAGGCAGAAGACAGTTTGGAAAGACAGAAACACCTCAGTCAGCTCAAAAATCAGACTGATGCGCACCTTGGTTGCATCTGTATTCCTATATGCCTGTGAGTCATGGACCCTCACAGCGGATCTCGAAAGGAGGATACAAGCTGTTGAAATGAGATTCTTTCGAAAGTTGCTTGGCATTACATATAGAGATCATGTCACGAATGAGGAAGTGGGAAACAGAATTAAGCAAGCCATTGGGCCCTATGAAGAGCTATTGACTATTGTGAAAAAGCACAAAATGAAATGGTACGATCATGTCACATGATCAACATGGCTTGCTAAGACAATCATGCAAGGTACTGTGCAGGGAGGGAGAAGGAGAGGCAGACAGAGGAAAAGATGGGAGGATAACATCTCAGAATGGACAGGACTGAAGCTGAGTGACACAGTGAGAGTAGCAGAGAACAGACTGGAATGGAGGAAGCTGGTAGTCAGGTCATCAGTGGTGCCCCAACGTTCGGCAAGACAGACAGACAGACGGACAGATAGATAGATAGATAGAGATAGATAGATAGATAGATAGATAGATAGATAGATAGATAGATAGACAGACAGACAGACAGACAGTCAGATAGATAGATAGATAGATAGATAGATAGATAGATAGACAGATAGATAGATAGATAGATAGAAACTTGTTTACAAATTTGATGGTAAAATGACCCACAACTTGGTAATTTTGTTGTTTATAAATAAGATGATAGCCTGCACATAAGGGACAGGGTGGGCAGTTATTTATTCCTGGTTTAATATCATTCTGTTTAATCTTTGCCAGCTTATTTTTCTGATATGACTTGAAGGGGAATAAATTATCTAAATTATTCATTGTAATTACAAAGTGCTCATTTGAGTGTTTGAACTAAACACTATTTTGGGATTATTATGAATTCATACAAAGGCATTTAGAATTACATCACTGTGATACACTAAGACTGTTAGTACATGAAACTATTCAAGACTATTGGTACATCATAGATTGAAGACTGAAATTCATTTGGAACACTCTGTACTGTTAGACTTGTCATTAAATATTTATAATTACTTGGAATTTAATATAAAATACCGTTTCTTTTAAAATTTTCACTTTGTATTCATAGAAATAGATTGCTTGTTGAGTTTTACAAAACTTGCTGTGTTTGCTTTTTTTCTGTTATTGGGACTCTGAGTGAGTTGTTGGTCACCATTCCATATCACTATCATCTCAAATGTCTGCATGGATTAAAGTCACTGGATAGGCTAATGTGGGTGTGTGAGAGAAGGCTTGCCAGTAATTTCTCAGAGGTTGATGGTTTTTCCTGGTGTTTCCTTTGGTTCTTCCACCACCAGTTATACCTGCTGCCATGTATAGCATATCTTGTGCTGAATAATGGCACTAAAACACACAATCACAATAACAATGTTCAGTTACTTAGGTTAAGAAAATAAAAGTCAACACACATATACCTAACCAAAAAATAAGCACTAAGTCATCTTTAAGTGACTAAATGGGGTTATACATAGTTTGTTTAATATATCAAACCAGTGACAAGTGTTCATTCAGTTGTCTTGTTACACCAATGGACTTTATTTGAACTTCAAACATTTGCTTGTACATCTTGCTGATGGTCCTGAATTAGTTCAAGTCTTCCTTTTATGAATAAATCAATAAATGTTGACACTTTCTTATAAGGGTATTTTATTCACAAGACTTTTCTGTGACCTCAAAGTATTGGAAAACAAATCAAGTCTATCGAATAATTTTGATAATGTCAGCAATTAAAATAAAAATAATATGTTCCTTTAAATTTCTATGACAATGTTATATGCTGGAGATATGCATTTGATGCAGTAGCAGTAACAGTAACAGGAATATCTTAGTTTCCAACACAGAAGAATTTGAGTGCAAGAGATCTGGATTTCCATTGCAAGAGATTTGGGTTAAAGCAGTAAGTATCCATCTTCAGTGGCAGACTCAAACCATATGACTGTGCCAAGAACCGACAGCATACACCTATAATAATTATATATTTAAAATTTGTGTTTGAAAATCTTAATGGCTCACAATATCAGTATGAAAAGTCATTCTGAGTCAAAATTTGGGAAATATTTCACTAGGTTTGTTTAAACACATTTTATGCATACTCATATCACATGCTACCATTTGTAAGTAGGCAGTGGATTTTCACCCAGGAATTGTGACGATGCTACATTTTAATGAAAGAAAATTTTATTAACAAGTATCAAAGCCATCTTTAGTTGCAAATAAGGTACAAAAGTTTTCATTACGACTTAAATCGAGTTATAACCTTATGGTCATAAAGTATGTAACAGAAAAAGCAAGCCAGCAAGTTTTGGAAAACTTAACAATTTAATTATCAACGTTATAATGAAAATGTGATTGGAACTTACAGTATTATGAAGTGAACTGTGAATCCAAAATAATTCTGACATAGAATGAAAAGTTCCAAATAAATTTCAAAATTAATTATGTACTGGTCTACCAAGAATTGTGACGTCAAAATGTCATCATTTATCCTTTGAATAATTTGCAACATTTTCAAAATAATATTATAGTTAAAAATATGACAGCTTTCTTTTTGCACTGAACAGTCCAAATAAATGTTTTTCCTCTAAAAAAATAACAAAGTACAACAAAACACACATCTGCAGACTTACAACAGGAGCACAAAAGATGCGGATGACTCCAAAATAGGACTGAATCTGATTAATCTCCTTATATACATATCTATTTATAGCTATATTTTGCAACATAATCCAAATGATCCTCCTAGTAATGGGAATCGGTCTGAAATTCATAATCGATAATCAGTTCCCCTTTATCAAATGATCATTGATTATAATTGGTTACTAAGAGCAAATTTTAATTTTTGTTCCAAAATTTTTGTTGATCAAGAGTTCAATATGTTTATAAATGTACCGGAGTAATCTCTTTTAATGACATGTATACTTTAACCTGACAATAATATTACATTATGTGTTATTTTTGTTCTACAACTTTGTTAAATGAACGCAACTTTTTATGGCTGATCAGTCATATGTAACTGAAATACTGCTACAAATCCCCCAAAATTCTTTCATTCATATCATACATATGTGATGTGTCTATAATTTAAAGTATAGAAGGACATGACTTTCTTCTTTGTCATTGTTTATAAATACTACAAAAGATGTTGCAATTAAATTGAAACAAATCAACAAAATGTGTTTAAATTTTTTAACTCAACAATTTAACAACTTGACAATGTAATAATGACTATATGTTCCTAATTATGAATTGTAAGGTATTTAATTTGCAGTTGTTAAAGGATTAATAAATTTTAGGTCAACTTAAGTGGCTGGGAGTTTTACTAACCTTTGTGCTCTGTATACACCTAAAATGTAGTCTCCCTTTATACACAATCGATTATGGAGTTCACAATCGGTTATCTTAGTGGCTTGCACAACCAACTGGTGATCGATTATAATCGATAATCCGAACAACACTAGATCCTCCTACTATTTATTTTGAACTTGCCAATTCATGTTAAAAAGTTGAAATATATTGGATTCTTCTAGAACTTTCCAAACACCATCAGCCCATGATTAACCTAAAATTGGCACTAAATCTTATTATTTACACTATTGTAATTGTCATAAGAATTATTTGTAACACATATGTAAGAATCTATTTAAAGATCATATGTAATTTTACACTCTTAATAGAGCCCGTCAAGTAGGCAAAAATATAATTAATTAATCTGTACAATTAATACGCATCAATAAATATGTATTAAACAATTAGATAGAAATAACGTACCAAGAGTTACAAACAAATATATATATATATATATATATATATATATATATATATATATATATATATATATATATAGTGGAAAAATGGAGATTTGTTCTTATGGATTTTACTAGTTTTCTTAACTTGTGAAAAATCAATAAGATATAACATTCCTGTGGTAGATAAATTATTGCAAGATACCAAAGGTATTTTTGAAATTGATGTGTGTGTGTGCTCTAAATGCAAATATTTCTTAGTGATTTTTTTAAATGCAGATTTTATTCATTGGATACATTTTTAACTGAGCATTTCCTTCAAAATCTGCTCAAGAAAAGACAACTATCAAAACAAAAACCATGTTGTATGGGAAAATACACACAATTTACCAACTTTCCCATTTAGTTGTCAAAGAGCATATTTATCCTCTAAAATCAAACAACCTTATGGTTTAGACCTTTATAAAAATAAAACTTATTCCTGTCTATGATCATAATGGATAGAATTTCTTTATTTCAGAGAATTTATTAGGGGACAAGACTGTTGAAAATGAAGATTGCATGACCTTTGATCGTCTTATCATAAATTTAGTTAAGTATCACCAGTTAAACTCTCATAGGTGCAAATAAAACACCATGATCAGCATCCTCAAATACAACACACACACACACACACACACACACACACACACACACACATACATACATACATACATACATATAACTGAAGGAAAATTCTGTCCGTGAAAATGATCTTGTTCTGACTTGAATAGACGCAAACAGTTTGTCAGTATCATAATATTAGTTGATTCGAAAATTTATCTTGAAAAAAAATATGGCTGCAAATTAAATATCTGGAGTGACTTCTTCTTTGACCCCCACCCTCCATGACATTTTTTTAAAATGTACCTATGCCTTACGTATAGTTCTAACAGATTTCCCGAATAAACATACTAATTTCTCGATCATTTGTACTCCTGTATGGAAGTTCTTTTCTCTCAACAAACACGTAAAGAGGTGATACTGAAACACTACTAGATACACGATTCTTTCTACGCTTGTTTGTTTCTTCAACTTTAATCCCCAAAATTGTTTGATTTTTTTTCTAAATTGCAATAATCTTTCCAAGTTCCAAACACTCCGTGCACTTATATATAGATGCAGACGACAGGTCACGTGCACCAGTTGATGTCGTAAATAGCTCAACTGCAAGTACAAAACAAATCCTCAAGTTAATTTCATAGTGCTACATGCTTTTAATGAGCGCAGTGTACTTTAATTCAAATTAAACAACATTAAATCAACATATTTCATGCAAATAAATTGTTCCTAACCGGCATTAATTTATAATGGCAGTTTCATACATTTTTTCGTACGGAGTTACTTATTCACGACATGCAGTTTCATTTACAGCAGTGATCCGCTAGCGGGATTTCAAAACATCCGGTATGGTTTTCGAGCTACTTTAAGAAATTATTCGCTGCTTTTTCGGAAAAGTCATATTCAGATTTTTCACATTGGACCATTTTTTAGTTTCATATAATGAATCCTTTGAAGAAAAATTGATGAAGTTTGAGAACAAGGTTAGAAACAGCTTTTAAAAACGAAAGTCTTCTAGCTGTGACATGTTTTATCTTGTTACTAAAACTTAACTCTCATCTCACATTTTTAATGTCATAAGGCACACACCAAAGTTTATATTTTCAGACTTTAATGTTTTGGAAGCACAGACATTTTCGTTACAAATATATTGAAGATCCACTAAATTTTCACAGGATTGGTTAACTGCGAGCAGTACGTGCAGCCTTGTATAAAGTTAGTCCTACCTGTAAGACATAGCACATGTTGAGTTTGTTTAAGTGCTATGACTTACGAGCCGAATAATGGCCTTGTGTAGTCTGTTCCGATGTTGTCGACATCGGAACGAGTAGTCAAAGTTTCAGGAATATCGCACATACTTGGCAACCTATATCGACACTCTTCTACTAATTTATGTTTAATTAATATACTTACTGTGCTGTTTTTATCCTGGTGGAATCAATATCTGACACTTGCAAACGGATGCATTTTCTTGTTCAGTTGACATACATTTGAATTTGTTGAAATGCGACAGTAGTCGAGGTATGCCGAAGTATGTTCAAGTAGGTTCCAATCTGAAAATGTTTCTTGAACGAAACGAAATGTTGCTTGCTGTTCAAATACTTGATACTTTGATACTTTCGTTTCGTTAAAATAAAACAGCCTTATTGAATCCTACTTCGGCATTCCTCAGCCACCATCGCATTGCAACCAATTGAAATGCATGTCAAAGGAACATAAAAATGCGTTCATTTGCTATTGTAAGATTTTGAGTCGATTACGATCAAGACAACTAAGTAAGTATACCAATAACTCTAAATGTTGATATTTATTGCCAAGTATGTGATAATCATGAAAATTTCACCTCTTATTCTCCTCTCAAACATAAATATCAGAGTCAGGTCTTATTCGTAGGACTAGTACAAAGTAAGACGCGTCCCGAGTCCTACAAAAGCAGGGGATCATTACAGAGAAAATTAAGAGTATAATTCCATGAATCGAGAGTTTGGGTGTCTAACCTGTAACAAGATTTGTTACAAGGAAAATTAGGAGTATTCGTCCAGGAATCAAGGGATCGGGGTCTAACCTGTAACAATAAATAAATTAGGAGTCAAGCTAGAAGTGAATTTCATTATATATATATATATATATATATATATATATATATATATATATATATATATATATATATATATATATATATACACACACACACACACACACACACACCATGTCAGCCAGTTCTGTGCAATGATATGTCATTTCTGTAAATATTGGATCACGTTATTTTGAGTCAAAATTCATTTTTTTTATCAAGAAAGAACAAATATAGTCCTACATGCAAGACCTTGATGCTGATATTTATGTTGTGGGTGCAAGGTCTTATAGCCTAACTAGTGGTACTGTGTAGTGTTTTGATGTTGACTAATATTATTACGAACATGTCAAATTTTCAGGAATATTTCCCACAACTGGCAACTAAATACACAACGCTTTTCTACAAAGTAAAATCATAATGTTTTAGTCAGACTTTACTTACTCTAATGTCTTTTCTCTAATAAATTCAAATTCTCACAAAATAATTAGACCGGTTATCAAGTTTTGTCAACCTACATTTAAGTTGACTGGAAAGCCAGGAATGCCAAAATTGGGCTAAGTTAAAATATTATTCTTTAATGAAATGAATACAAATATATTATGTCTAATGGAACTGTAAGCAATGATTTGTTTCTTTCAAGAAATATATCCCCAACATGCACCTACTTGAACTTACTTAATCATACCTCGACTACCATCGCATTTCTACAAATTCAAATGTATGTCAATAGAAAATGAAAATGCATCCATTTGCTAGTGTCAGACTTTGATTTCACCAGGATAAAAACAGAACAGTAAATACTATATTAATTGCATATCAATTTATAGAAGATTGTTGATATGTGCTGTCAGTTGTGAGATATTCCTGAAACTTTGACTACTTATTCTGATGTCAACCGACATTGGAAACATGCTATACAAGCCTGTTATTTGGATAGTAAGACATAACTATAGCACTAAAACAAAAATAACATGTGCTGTGTCTTACATTGTAGGACTAAGAATGATCATACTTTAACTAAGAAAAGAGACATTCGTAAGGTGTACAAAAATATTCCACATTTCAATAAAAAAAAGTCATATGAAAATGTGATTTCTAAATTGCAACATGAAGACCCACTCCATGACCTTCTTTAACCTGTAACACAGAAAATCCTATTTACATTGTATCTTTTAGAATCATACCAATAAATACATTATTTAACAGATAGAAATAATTACCTGAAAAAAATTCTGCATCTTAATCCAAGTTTCCAGTTTTGCATGTTGTCTCACACATACAAAATCATCTCCTACCCAATGTGCCAACTTAAAACTAGAATGGGATTCTCAAGAAATTCCCCGGTGTATAGTCTTACTGATTTCTTTTGCAATTTTTCCCTATAAACAAGACATAACTGCTGTTTGTATTCCACATAACAGCTTATTTTTTTCTAAAATGTTGAACTTAACTTTTTATTTACAAGAAAATTTTAGTTTGCTTGTTATCTGTTGCTATTTATTTTGTCATTGTTACATTGAATTTTGTTGTTGTTGTTTTAGGGTTTAACGCCATTTTTCAGCATAAGATAGGCTATACATGGTGGAAAGTTTTAATGGTGGAGGAAGAACCCGGAAAACCCCCGAAAGAACCACCAACCCATGAGAAGCTACAGGCAAGCTTTTTCACATATCGACATTGGCCGAATCCGAGACTTGAACCCACGCAGACAGAGGTGAGATGGCAGTGATCCGTAATGGAGAGCGCTTTAGACCACTTGGCCACACTGGGC
This sequence comes from Unio pictorum, assembly GCA_030141615.1. NCBI lineage: Eukaryota > Metazoa > Mollusca > Bivalvia > Unionida > Unionidae > Unio > Unio pictorum. Next base: position 750,459 of record JARLTB010000274.1, on the reverse strand, counting down.
TTTTTTGAATTTTGTAAAACCAGCTATAAATCTGACTTAATTACTCAACTATTGACAGAAACAGTCCAAAGTAATGTAATTCATTTCTATAGCCCAACATGTAAACATTAGATCTTTTCAAAACTGTGTACAGAATGGGCCAACATATCTGAAGTCATGATAATAAGGCATTTATACGCTTTGAGTCTGAAATTAGTATAATTTTCAACAAAATATTCTGGTGACAATTGCCATTTTTAAATGGTAAGCATATTCATTTCTTTGTTGCTGATAAAACAAAACTGTAACTATTCATACAAAACACACTATAATGCATACAATTACAGCTCCCTTATAGTCAGTATATGAACAAAACTCTTCTTTCCAACCGAATCAAAACAGACATATCATCAGTTTGTTGAGGGAGGGTTTTTTGTAATGTAATCACTCACTTCATATAGCTTCATTACAATGAGAGGAATACAAATTTATGGCTTTTTTATTTGTCTATGTACTTGTATTAATTTTAGGCATTGATTAAATATTATCTACTTCACAGCTTTTTCCATATTTTCACAAGTTAGAAAATAACTTTTACCATGCAATGCTTCTCGCGAAGTCCATGACATAGCATTGTCCCATATACATCAGACCTATTTAATTGTATTTTAATGTTAATTTTAAATTAAATAATATCTATTCTTTGCTTTCTATATACCGGTAGATTGTATATTTTTCTGAATATTTTTGCCAGATGATTTACAAAACCAATCTAATTGATTCAATCTAATAAACTGGTAGTTCCCAGTCAGAGCAATGTCCATCATTATTTCACTGTTAACACTTCACTTACTGTTTCAAACTAATTTTATGAATAAAAAAATATCCAGAATACAGATTATATTCTTGCAGCACAATTTACGCCATTGTTAAAGTTACGAAACACAACTATGCATTTTTTTATCATCATTAAAGGATCATATATGTAAATTGGGTAGTGATAGGGACCTAGCTGCTAACATCTAGAGAAATTGTTAATGATCAGTCAACTATCAAAACACATGCCTGTGAATGTTCAAGAGTTTATTTGTCAGTGTAATTGATATTAAAACTAGTTATTGGTGGCTTGATAGATACCTTTCACTCCAACACTAGAACTACTAAACTCAAAACGTGTGGGTAAGTCAATCTATCTCTAAAAAAGTCACAGGGCAAAGTTCGTTTGGTAACATGACCCCTGCTTAATAAACATGAAAAGGGCCCCGAGTGGTCTAAAGCGCTCTCCGTTACGGACCACTGCCATTTCACCTCTGTCTGCGTGTGTTCGAGTCTAAGGTTCGGCAAATGTAGTTATGTGAGAAAGCTTGCCAGTAGCTTCTCATGGGTTGGTGGTTCTTTCAGGGGTTTGTCCGGTTTCTTCCTGCACCATTAATACTGGCCACCATATATAGCCTATATTGTGCTGAAAAATGGCGTTAAACCATAAAAACAAAAAACAAACAATAAACATGAGTTTAATTTATGGAAATGCTTAAATAAGTGCTGCCAAGTGTGTGAGATATTCTTGAAAATTTTGAACATTGATTCCGTTGTCAGTCAATATTGGAACACGCTATACAAGGCTATTATTCATGCAGTAAGATGTAGCACTAAAACATTAATAACATGTGATACATCTTGCATTATAGAACTAGATACCTCCCCTTGATATTTTTGATTTTGGGGTTGTATATTTTTCATTTTGCTAAAGAAACCAGTGTATTCTCAAAGACTGAAAGACTGATGGTAACAAATCACCTTGGTGTTAAAATTGGGAGTCAGACTGAGTAAAACAAGAAATAGTTTGGTATCAAAACTGTGTCAAATTAAAAATTTGGGGGTCACTGAAGTGCAAATGAGGGTAAAGGGAAACACTGACAGAAACATACTTTATCTTGATGCTTTAAATGCAGAGGAGGGGAGTCATTATTTTTGGCATTCTGAGGGCATTATTAAAATAGATTTTATAATAGTTGCAGCAGTTGTATTTGTAATTCTGGAGAATGTAATGGGGAATATTTGCACTGTAAAATATTTTAAAAAGTAGTCATTAAATGAGCACTACTGCCAAATATGAAAAAATATAAAATTCCTGAAAGCTTTACAGAATTATAGTCCTTGTAAATGCAAATAATTGGACCTGTAAAGTACAGTCAAAGGATTGGGTTTACTTAGACAATCGCATCAGTGTCGTTTCTGAGTTTATAAATAATGCACAGGAATAAGTTCTACATATTTGAATAACTACTGTTATTACTATAGAAGCAGATGATTCCATGCAAACATGAGGATGATTAATACACATCCCAGAAGAAAAATGTTTTGTGGAAAAGCCATTTTTATTGATGTTTTTTTTCTTCTCATGAAGGTGACAGAATAAAAAATATAATGTCAATAGATGCATAGGAAGCTTCATGCTTCCAACTTATGGATAATGACTTGAAGTAAGTTGATACTAGAAAAAGAAGGGAATCTCAAAACAATTAACAACAAATGCTTGATTAATACTGATCTAGTTGATAGCATGATTTCGATTTGATGTTTTGAGGCAAGTTTAAATCACAGAGATAGTATTACATACATGAAGGAATGGATATGCATTCAATATAGTGAATTATGCTATCGTTATGCTATATCCTGGATGAGCGAATCAATTTTCTTGTTGCTTGTCTAGGTTTGTACAAAAAGTTACAAGAAAAGAGCGAAGACAACAAGCTTTTTAATATATATATATATATATTCCTTTAATGTGTACATTCAAGAGTTTTTTTTACTCAGTGTAGATGTGAAAATATTATAAAAGGATGGCGAAATAAGGAAAATGTACAAAATTGTTGCTCTAGTTGATTATAAGAATAACATTACATAGTGAGGGAAATACAAGTAAAAACAACTTTATTTTTGCATAGATGTTGTGAATTACTATGTGTTATTAAGTGCCTCTCATTACTTTGTCAGAAAACAATATGGCAGCAGCCAGGCACAGTGACATGATGATGTTTTTTTAATAGAAAATCAGTTGTCCGAATTATTCTTTGGTAAACAACTAATGTTTACCTAGATCCTGACCTTGATTCAAGGTTAGTGACAACCACTTAAACAGGTTTCATCTTTATTTTAATATGTTAGGTTGACGTCAAGTTCAAGATGGAACTAGTGAAGAATTAAACATTTTCTTAAGTAAAAATGATTGGTTCTTGTCAGGGTCATGTTAGGAGGATGTGATATAAAAAAAATGATCACGTGACTCCTTCCCTGTCCTTTCTCGTAATTTTGCAAAAAAAAGTTATTTTCGTAACTGCATAGTAGAATATGATATGGTCTTTGTTTTAGAAAAATATATTCAGTTCTGGGCTTTTACAAATAACGATAAGTCATTTACTTTTGTTGTAGCCAAGTTTTTGAATCCAAGTTAACTTTTCTTCATTTCAGTTGGACTTCTAAGGATTAATTTGCATATCTGGAATTATTTTGATGTGCTCATATGTAATTCTTGGACTAAGACAGTTTATTATAATATTATTCGGATTTCCAACACCAGGGTGTTATATCTTGTGATTCTACAAGGATCTATAGATAGTACAAAACAGATTTCAGCATATGTTATTGTCATCCATCTTGGATTTTCCTGCAGGACTCGAACTTGAATCTATTAGAATATTTCATTACTATAAGTTTTGTTTTCTGCATTTGATTGGCTGAGCTGGATACCACCTTGGAGGCAGTATTTCTGATTTGATTTTGGATCAACCTTGAAATATATATTTATATAGATCTAAGATGAATTTGATAATGTACAAGAACTAGTGAAGTTAATGAGATTGGTACAAGATCTAGTCAAGATAGTGAGATTGGTACAAGATCTTGTCAATCTAAAAAAATTGGTACAAGATCTAGTCAAGATAATGAGATTGGTACAAGATCTAGTCAAGCTAATGAGATTGGTACAAGATCTAGTCAAGCTAATGAGATTGGTACACTATCTAGTCAAACTAATGCAATTGGTACAAGGTCTAGTCAAGCTAATGAGATTGTTACAAGATCTAGTCAAGCTAATGAGATTGATACAAGATCTAGTCAAACTAATGAGATTGGTACAAGATCTGGTCAAACTAATGAGATTGGTACAAGATCTGGTCAAACTAATGAGATTGGTACAAGATGCAGTCAAACTAATGAGATTGGTACAAGATCTGGTCAAACTAATGAGATTGGTACAAGATCTGGTCAAACTAATGAGATTGGTACAAGATCTTGTCAAGCTTTTATGAGTATGTGCAAAATCGGATCAAACTAATGAGGTTGGTACAAGATCTAGTCAAGATAATGAGATTGGTACAAGATCTAGTCAAACTAATGAGTTTGATACAAGATCTGGTCAAACTAATGAGATTACTACAAGATCTAGTCAAGATAATAAGATTGGTACAATATTTGGTCAAACTAAGGAGATTGGTACAAGATCTTGTCAAGTTTTTATGAGTATTTGCAAGATCAGATCAAACTAATGAGATTGGTACAAGATCTGGTCAAACTAATGAGATTGGTACAAGATCTAGTCAAGCTTTTATGAGTATGTGCAAAATCGGATCAAACTAATGAGGTTGGTACAAGATCTAGTCAAGATAATGAGATTGGTACAAGATCTAGTCAAACTAATGAGATTGATACAAGATCTGGTCAAACTAATGAGATTGCTACAAGATCTGGTCAAACTGATGAGATTGCTACAAGATCTAGTCAAGATAATAAGATTGGTTCAATATTTGGTCAAACTAATGAGATTGGTACAAGATCAAGTCAAGTTAATGAGATTGGTACAAGATCTAGTCAAGCTTTTATGAGTATGTGCAAGATCTGGTCAAACTAATGAGATTGGTACAAGATGTAGTCAAACTAATGAGATTAGTACAATATTTAGTCAAGCTAATAAGATACAAGATCTACTCAAGATAATGAGATTGGTTCAATATCTAGTTACACTAATGAGATTGCTACAAGATGTAGTCAAGATAAGGAGATTGGTACAAGATCTGGTCAAAAAAATGAGATTGGTACAAGATCTAGTCAAACTAATGAGATGGTACAAAATCTAGTCATGATAATGAGATTGGCACAAGATCTGGTCAAACTAATGAGATTGGTACAAGATCTGGTCAAACTAATAAGATTGGTACAAGATCTAGTTAAGCTTTTATGAGCATGTGCAAGAACGGATCAAACAAATGAGATTGGTACAAGATCTAGTCGAACTAATGAGACTGGTACAATATCTGGTCAAACTAATGAGATTGGTACAAGATGTAGTAAAACTAATGAGACTGGTACAAGATGTAGTAAAACTAATGAGATTAGTGCAAGATCTGGTCAAACTAATGAGATTGGTACAAGATCTAATCAACCTAGTGAGATTGGAACAATATCAAGTCAAACAAATGATATTGGTACAAGATCTAGTCAAGCTAATGAGGTAATCTTGTATCTCATTGGATAAACTTGTTACCACTTTAAATGTAGGTTTTTATTTATTTATCAGAGAGTCTGATCAGGCATGGAACATACATGTATACTTTACATCATTAAAATCTTGATGGAATTTGGTAATGTGCCACTCACATTAATGAGTTATATCATTAAAATCTTGATGGAATTTGGTAATGTGCTACTCACATTAATGAGTTATATCATTAAAATCTTGATGGAGTTTGGTAATTTGCCACTCACATTAACGAGTTATATCATTAAAATCTTGATGGAGTTTGGTAATGTGCCACTCACATTAATGAGTTATATCATTAAAATCTTGATGAAGTTTGGTAATGTGCCACTCACATTAATGAGTTATGTATGGAAGGAGTTGCTAATTTTACATTACTGCAAGTTTAGCGAAACAAGAAGAAAAGTGAATTTTAGTTTGAAAAATAATCAGCATTGTATTTTGCAATAGTATGTAAACATTGTAATTTGTGAATCTCATAAATGCTATTGAAAGTGAATGGTAGTTCTTTTGTGTAAGACAAATGGGAGATAGTTTTCTTGTGTAAGACAAATGAGACATAGTTTTCTTGTGTAAGACAAATGAGACATAGTTTTCTTGTGTAAGGCAAATGGGAGATAGTTTTCTTGTGGAAGACAAATGGGACATAGTTTTCTTGTGTAAGACAATTGGGAGATATTTTTCTTGTGTAAGATATATGGGAGATAGTTTTCTTGTGGAAGACAAATGGGACATAAGTTATTTGTGGAAGACAAATGGGAGATAGGTTTATTGTGGAAGACAAATGGGACAGTTTTCTTGTGTAAGACAAATGGGACATAGTTTTCTTGTGTAAGACATGGGAGATAGTTTTCTTGTGGACAACAAATGTGACATAGGTTTATTGTGGAAGACAAATGAGACATAGGTTTATTGTGGAAGACAAATGGGAGATAGTTTTCTTGTGTAAGACAAATGGGACAGTTTTCTTGTGTAAGACAATTGGGAGATAGTTTTCTTGTGGAAGACATATGGGACATAGGTTTATTGTGGAAGACAAATGGGAGATAGGATAGTTTTCCTGTGTAAGACAAATGGGACATAGTTTTCTTGTGTAAGACAAATGGGAGATAGTTTTCTTGTGTAAGACAAATGGGACATAGGTTTATTGTGTAAGACAAATGGGACATAGGTTTATTGTGTAAGATAAATGGGAGATAGTTTTCTTGTGTAAGACAAATGGGACATAGTTTTCTTGTGTAAGACAAATGGGAGATAGGATAGTTTTCTTGTGTAAGACAAATGGGACATAGGTTTATTGTGGAAGACACATGGGAGATAGTTTTCTTGTGTAAGATAAATGGGAGATAGGACAGTTTTCTTGTGTAAGACAAATGGGGCATAGTTTTCTTGTGCAAGACAAATGGGAGATAGGATAGTTTTCTTGTGTAAGACAAATGGGACATAGTTTTCTTGTGTAAGACAAATGGGAGATAGTTTTCTTGTGTAAGACAAATGGGACATAGGTTTATTGTGGAAGACAAATGGGAGATAATTTTCTTTTGTAAGACAAATGGGACATAGTTTTCTTGTGTAAGACAAATGGGAGATAGTTTTCTTGTGTAAGATAAATGGGACATAGGTTTATTGTGGAAGACAAATGGGACAGGTTTATTGTGTAAGACAAATGGGAGATAGTTTTCTTGTGTAAGACAAATGGGAGATAGTTTTCTTGTGGACAACAAATGGGACATGGGTTTATTGTATAAGACAAATGGGAGATAGTTTTCTTGTGAAAAACAAATGGGAGATAGTTTTCTTGTGGAAGACAAATGGGAGATAGTTTTCTTGTGAAAGACAAATGGGAGATATTTTTCTTGTGGAAGACAAATGTGACATAGTTTTCTTGTGTAAGACAAATGTGACATAGTTTTCTTGTGTAAGACAAATGGGACATAGTTTTCTTGTGTAAGACAAATGGGACATAGTTTTCTTGTGAAAGACAATGGGACATACGTTTATTGTGTAAGACAAATAGGACATAGTTTCATGATTATCACAATCCTTGAAGTTTAAAATCAAGCTACAATGTTTATGTTTCAGACAGAATGTAGCAAACTTACTGGAGACTTATTGCAGACCTACTGATGAAGGGTTTAGTTTCATCTCCAAGATCTATCATGGCTGGAAGTCAAGGATACAGCCGAGGTAAAGTCATGTTTATATTTACCATATATTTTCGAATTAATTGGGGAGGGGGCATTATATTTTTCAAACGGTGGATACTTATTAGAGCTTAATTTTGAAAGCTAAACTTATTCTTTTCAATATAATGTTATATTGACCAAATGTTTCTGGAAAGATGACTGCTATTGCTTAACCAACTTGAAGCAGCTGTTCCGTTTTTGTGCAGTTTTTCATGTTATATATGCTTGTTGTCTATCTTCATCTACATTAATGTGTTTCATAATCCATTATCTTCATCTACATTAATGTGTTTCATAATCCATTATCTTCATCTACATTAATGTGTTTCATAATCCATTGGCTGTTCAGTTCATATATGTGTTTCTTGATCTCCTAAAACGATATTAAAATTTTCTCAGCTGTCTTACTCCACTTCTGCAATGTCCTTTATCCTTGAATAAATCACATGATTTATGATTCAGCCCGTTTATGCTATGATGGACCCTCATTAATTGCTTTAAATGACAATTCCTTGGCTCTCCATACTACATAGTGCTTACGACTAAATCAAATGGGACTAGATTCATCAATACTTAAATGCGAAAAAAGAAATGTTTCAAAGCTGGCCAGCATAGAACAGGAAGATTTAAAACTTTGGCCGTTAATTTAGATAACCTGGTGCAAATCTATATTAAATCGGCAAGCCTTGTGTCAACTATTCTAGAGATACCACTGTGTATTGCATTATTTAATGCCCAATCATTAGGACCACTGTGTATTGCATTATTTAATGCCCAATCATTAGGACCACTGGAAAAGCTAATTTTATCTAAGATCAGAATATCAATGTCTTCTTCCTGACACAAACATGGCTAACATCAAGTGATGAGCCCAAGTGCACGGATCTAACATCCACAGGTTACTCCATCAAGACATTCCCTTGCCACTCTCACAGATGTGGAATTGCTCTAATCACAAAGAATTCCATGATAAAATGCCTTAAGTACAACACAACCTTCAATTTCTGCCACACATTGTTTGAACTAGTCCAAACAACACTCACACTGGAACAAAGGTTAGTCATTTTTTTTCTGCCTCTGCCGCTATCCTAGGTGAAGAAACAAGCTGGCAGACTCTCTCTTTTTGGAGCAGTTTTCTAATCTCCTGGAGTATGGAAATTCGATAGGTGGCAACCTGATTATTCTTGGAGATTTCAACTTTCACTTTGACTGTCCTGGAAACCCATATACATAAAAACTCCTCGATTCCATTCATGTTTTCAACCTTAAACAGTCGCTTAAACAACCCACCCATAAACGTGGTCACATTTTAGACTGGATTCTTCATAGACCTGATGATAATATTCTACGATCCACCTTTGTATCCCACGAATTTGCATCAGATCACCTCTGCATTATATGCCATCTGGACTTACAAGTACCTAACCCTTTATTTGCTACTAAGGAAACCTCAGTGTTATAAATAGAACCAAACTAATGCATGACATCGAAGCAAACTTAACAACTTGCTTACCACCTACAGCAGAACAACTCTGTGTTCTCCATGGTATTGCAGTGTTAGGGACCAGCTTCGCACTGCTAAAAGTTGCAGCCGTAAAACAGAGAGGCTTTGGCTTTCCACCAGACTCACTATTCATAAACAAATCTATGAAGCCGCTAGGAAGAATGTCACAAACATAGTCCATTATTCCACTACAGTACTATGATCATGGAGAGTTCCAGCTGCAAAGAGCTCTTCGAGATCACTAACAAACTAATGTCATGGAACAAATATATACTGCTTTCCAACTACCTTCTCTCAAGTAGACCTTCCGGAGCTGTTTGCAAATTTCTTCCATGACAAGGTACAAACCATTAAAAATAAGCTTGATAACAAAATTACAGTTGCGATATAGATTTTCAGCGACAACCGTTAGCAGCATTTTAACGTGTCTCTATGGATTTAGTACGGACAATCCTAATGAAGAGTGCACCAAAGTCATGTGAGCTTGGATCCAATATTGTCATCACTAACTGATGTTATTAATACCTCTCTTTCATCATGTTTCAAAAACTGCCATTGTAAAGCCTCTGCTGAAGAAACAACAACGATTTAAAGAACTACTGCCCAGTTTATAATCTCCTGTTCATAAAAAATGTTTTAGAAAAAGTTGTGACCCAACTTGTATCTCATTTGAATTCAAGCAGTCTTTTTTAGCGATGTACAGTCTACATATCGCTCTTGCCACAGTACTGAAACTACTCTTTTGAAAGTTGTCAATAACATTCTCTCTGCTTTGGATAGCGGAAAGATTATAGTCCTCACCCTCCTTGATTTGTCTGCAGCATTTGACACAATAGACCATGATGTATTACTTCACCATCTCCAACATGTATTTGGCATTCACAATACAGCCTTACGGTGGTAAAAATCCTGCTATGTCAACAGGACACATATAGCATCTGCAAATCGAATACACTCCAGCCCAGTTGAACTGTGTTGTGGTGTTCCACAGAGGTCTGTTCTTTGACCTGTTCTTTTCATTTTATACACTCAGCTGCTCTCAAGTCTCATAGATCATCATCCAGTGTCTCACCATTTGTATGCTGATGACACCCAAATATACAAATCTAGCCACCCAACTGAAGTTGATGCTACCCTCCAAGAAGTAGAGATGTGCATTTCTGATGTGATCGTGGATGCTATATAACAAGCTGTAGATGAATGATGATAAAACTGAGCCCATTCTGATCACAATACAAAGACTTTCTCATTAACATCCTTTACCTCAAAAAATAAATTTCAGCTACACCAACAGTAAATTAATACAGCCAGTACAAAACATGGGTGTTACTCTGGATAGTACATTCATTTTGCATGAACATGTCATTAACATGTGCAAGGCTCCATATCTTGAAATGAGATGCATCAGCTGCATTGGTTAAATACATACATACAGACAGACACACAGACAGATAGACACACACACACACATACACACACGTCCAGGTGAAGTTTCCCATTGGAAATATTAGAAATATAAAGGGTTGCATTCCTTTGACCTTACCTTCATGGATACTAAAGGTATTAAAATAAACCCTTTTCAACCAATACTTTATTTACCATGTTAAAAAAATTTGTAAACACATTTATTCAGTTACATGTGCACAAAATAAGAAATGTGCACAAAAAATACAAAATGGACTACCAGATTCAATACATCCTTCATTGGGGAGCAGAATTTTCATTCTGGTGGAAGACATCAACAGATAAACTGGGTATAGATGGCATGGGGCAAGTTTTGGGGGAGCTGGCTAGAAGTGGAGGATAGCAAGTCATTTAACTGAATCAAGATAATGATATCCTACTTTTGGAAGAACTTTGTAAGTAAGATGGCACAGAGGAATACCACTTATCCCAGGCAGCTGCATGTAGCAGGCTTCCGTCATCAGTTTGGCAACCATAGTACTGCTTTCATGATCTTCATGATTTTCCATGACTGACAAGTTGATTTTCTATGACTATAAAAGGTTGATTCTGTAAAATAAAATCAGACATTTTGTACAGAGGGTGTGTAATTCTAAATGACATTCTGAAACTGCATTTTTTCTTCTGAGTAATCAGGTATGTATATGAATAAATCCTTGAGAAGATGACACTATCTTTTCAAATTTAAGTTTGACCAGAATTTCATACTTCAGTGACCTTTGTAAATTTTTGCATTTAGGGTCAACTTCTTTTGCTTCTTCAAAAAAAGTTTCATGAATCTTTGAAACAAGTTTAATATTTTAAAACAAATGTCATGATTTTTTTTTCTTCCAATAAATACTGAATAGAAATACTGATCTGATTTTATCCTTGACAGATGGAGAGGTTGAATTTCTTAAATCCCCCAAAACTTAATAAACTGCTTTAAATGCTAATTTGACTGTTCTTGTGCATATATGTAAACATGAGGTGCTGTAGTGAATTTTGTAAGATAGGTACTTGTGTAAAATCGACTGCAAAGAACATAGACTCTGATCTGCAATGCCTGTCCTAACAAACTTTATAGACCTAGATCTGCTTGGTATTATGTAATAGCAGAGAGAGAGAGAGAGAGAGAGAGAGAGAGGGAGAGGGAGAGGGAGAGAGAGAGGGAGAGGGAGAGAGAGAGAGAGAGAGAGAGAGAGAGTAATACCTGTCAAATTATGAAGAAAATATTTCATCAAAGAGCATTTGTAAATCTTGACTTGTTCCCTTTTAAACTATGTAATAAGATTTACATAAATCTTGAAATAATTTTAAAATAAAAAAGTAATTACAATCAGAATCATAATTTAATGTCAGTTCATCATTATACATGTAGTTAAGTATCATCAATTATTTAGCAATATTCACAACTGTTTGCACATTTAGATCAAATTTTCAATAATTTAGCCATCTTTGCAACTAAATTGTTAATAGTTCCCATTCTACTTATGAACAACTGCCATTTTTTTGTCTTGACACTTTTTCCTAGTTTACCTAAAATGGATTTGACTTGACTCTAACCTGCTTGAAACTGCTATGTCTGCTTCAGTAGCCTTCTTTTGACCTTCATCAGCTGTTAATTTATATGCCAAAATGGCTGTGTAAATAATACATTTAACTGATACTGTAATATGTCAGTCACAATATGTAAAGGCTAAGCATGTTAGGACAATATGACCATAATAGGAAAGGAAATGGATTAAAAACAGTGCCATTTCTTGGCGTAGGTGTTGCGATTGCTGAGTCATTGTCCCTGTAAACTCTAATTAACTTATTAGGGTCTCTTTGCAAGGTGATAGGTCTCATATGTTTGCAGATTGGCCAGTCTTGGTTCTCCATAATCAGTGACAGATGATCAAAAAATTTATTTTGACATTTGGCAAATTTTGTTCCAGGTTTGACAAATGTTGAGACAGAAGTATCAATTTTGATTCACCCTATTGAATTAGAGCCTGGAAAATTATTTAACTTCAGACTTACATGGCATGTACCGAATCTGATCTTGGCTTCCTCACCTTTTTCATGTGTTCTTAATGAGTCTTCACAGGTCACAAGTAAGGGAAAAGTAATGAAGAATGCCATAGCATGATTTTTGCCTGCTGAAATCAATAATCAGATGTTCTTTGAAGATGTTAACATTTTGTAAACCTTGTAGTTTAATTTGAATGAGATATTACAATAAATTGCCATTAAGCAACATATCCTTATAGTCTTTGATCAATGGCATTGTGGGAAACGGTTCAAAATGTATAAAGCTGAATCAACAGGAAGTAACCCAGCAGCAGTTACCAGTATCAGGTTTCAGTTTAACAAGAATTTTGAGGTGAGAACTTGGAAAATATCAATAATAGGGACAATTTGTGGGATTCATAACAGCAGTGGTAAATCTGTTTAACTATGTCTGCATTGTGACAAATCTGTGCAGATGGGTCATATTCCTTCCAATGCTGTTTGAGTACCATGATGTTTGGAATGGTCTGTGGCGGAACAATCTACCCTTCATTTAATAAGTAATATTAGGCATCCATATTCTTTATGTAAGGGAAGTGGTTGTGCTAATGTGATAAAGTGCGTGTGTGTGTGTGTGTGTGTGTGTTTGTGTGTAAAGAATACAAATTATATGGCTAATATCAGTCTTTTCAAGTGCACTGGATCCAGCAAGGGATCATGTTATAGGGATTGATTAAGATAAATACAATAAACTGACAATGAACAGTGCAAAACTAGTATCTTTTATGTAGCTTTTGAAGGATCAACCTTCATGGATATGATTGGATGACAATGGAGTGGTACAGATGCCCAGTCGATGACAATGTCTCCTCCTGTGGCCACACTTATTGCAGTTGTTCACAACCCCAATTGGTGTTCCAAAACCAGAAAAGGAATCTTACTGGATATACCACCTTAAAACATTGAAACCATACGGTTTAAAACTAGAAGACAGAAAAAAGACAGCCATGCACAATTAAAGTTATCTTTTTGTAGCCAACACATTTTCTTTTAAATAATTTTGTAAATTTGCTTTTTAGTCAACCAGTAGTCTATGACTACTATTACAACAATGAAATATTCAGGCTCTAATTTGCGCTAACATAAATTTACGTGAAATAATAGATGTCGTTATGGCCCATCGTTTTTTAGGTCAATATAAAATATTTTCCAGCATCTGCAACAAGTTAAAATAAACTACCGGTAGTTGAAATTTAAAAAAATTGAAGGTTTCATTCCTGTAGAAATAATCATGTAAAGTTTTGCAAACACAATGGTTTTTGTTAGTTTTGCAAACACAATGGTTTTTGTTTTATTCATTTGTCGAAACTGCTCAGGCTAGTTAGATAGTAGTTTTGCACTGCTGCATATATATACATGTACATGGATTCACAAGTGAGAATAATCAGAGATGAGATGGGGTTTATTAGCAGTTTAGAAGAACAGATGTTTATAGGGGGTTTCACGGTTACTATCTCACCAGAGGGCATATTGGTGCAGCTCACTTCCGGATAGTTCAGTAATTAAAGACGGCAGATGTAGATCAAGAAAATGTGACAAACCACTCACATTTTGCAAGCAGGATCGATATTTCACTATCTTAAAAAAAAAATCTGTCAATATTTTAAAAATTTTTGTTACATCTTTTATTTGTCACTACCGTATTTTCGTGTATATAACGCATGCATTATACGTATTTTTACAATAACTGCAATCCCTGATGCAGTATATACATAAGCGCATTATCCCAGGGTTTTTTTTACAGCCAAAAGTGCATCGATGAATTTCAAGCAACTACCCTGCACATTATCCCAGCTGAAGATGCGTCGATATTAAACGAATAAATTAAAGTTTTCACCAACGTTAAACTTTTATTAAAGCTTCATCAGTGTGTTATTATCATAAAATGATTTCAATCAGTTCATTATCGTCATCAGACTCAGGAAACCCATCAAAGTCTGATCTATTGTCATCAGTGAAATAGCTCAATTCATTCTGCAGATGACCAATTGTGATTTGTGAATCGATGTCATTGCCATCACTGCCTTTGCTTTCTTCGTCTTCACTATCGGTAGTCAGTTGATCATCATTCTGCTGGTACACAATCCGAGCCTTTTTAAGGCGTTGCGGATCGTTTCTTGGGTTATTTTACAGATGCAGATGCCACCCACTTGCAGACTTTTATGTATGTTGCTCGCTTCAGTCGTCCTGATGGTGTGAATGTGTGAATCCCCGACTGCATCCATTCCTCCCACTCTCTCCTCACGAAAGTCTTGAACGGGTGTTTAACCGCTATATCCAGTGGCTGCAAGTTGCAAGTAAGGCCATCAGGTATTTAGGACAAAAACCGATAATAGGTTTAAAATCAGATTTCTACAAACGATTATCAGTTTTGGAAAAAAAACACAATATTAACATCCCTATACCGGTATGCATGCATTCCAGCCAGAAATTAGCGGAAACCAGTAAATACACATAGTTTTATAGCAGTTGCTATTTTGCCTCTGTTTATGTGAAAAATTTTATGATGTGACATTTACGACTGTACCGGTATTTATTACGAGCAGAAAGGGATAAAAGCACCTGCGTTAAATCGCTGGATGGTGTGCAAGAGACGATAAACAGCCTTGTAATGTGTATCAGATGAGGCACCTCTGGCAGGCCTGTGTTGGTTACCATGTGGTATATACATGGGTGCACAATCCAAGATATTTTTTTTACACAAAGATGGAATTTCCGCGCGTTATCTGCATGCGTGTTATACACGTAGGTGCGTTATATGCGCGAAAATACAGTAACTTGCGCTGCATCCAGCTTTCAAATAAATGTTCTCTGCCCATTTCAGATCTTCATTATCTTTCCATTAGTACATTATGTACTAGTTTGTATTATTAGAAATAATCTAGCTAAACTGTTATCATAGAACTTTGAAAGGTGGACACAACTTTAGATATATACAGTAGTTTGCCAAAATTGCTTAGTGTTTTAATATCATACAACTGAGCTGTGTCCTCTCACAGAAGCCAGACAAAGATAACCAGAAGGTCAGTCTTCTGGCTACATATATGTATAGACTCTTTTTTTTCTTTTTTTTGTGGTCATGATCCCTTACTGATTAATATCCTTCTGAAAAATTCTCATGTCTGACATATGCAGTTTATTAGATACTAGGACCAAAGGCTTAGTAAAGTTTTTGTCATGTATTTATCATATGCAGTTTGTTAACTCATTGGGACAAAAGGCCTAGCATAGCTTATAGGTCCAGTGTTCATTGTATGCAATCTATTAGCCCACTATGACAAAAGGCCTAGCAAAGCTTATATGTCCTGTGTTCATTGTATGCAGTCAATTAGCTCACTAGGACAATAGGCCTAGAAAGCTTATATGTCCCGTGTTAATTATATGCAGTCTATTAGCTCACTAGGAGAAAAGGCCTAGCAGAGCTTATAGGTCTTGTGTTAATTCTATGCAGCCAATTAGCTCACTAGGACAATAGACCTAGAAAGCTTATATGTCCCGTGTTAATTATATGCAGTCTATTAGCTCACTAGGAGAAAAGGCATAGCAAAGCTTATAGGTCCTGTGTTCATTGTATTCAGTCTATTAGCTTACAAAGACAAAAAGCCTAGCAAAGCTTATATATCCTGTGTTCATTGTATGCAATTAGCTCACTAGGACAAAAAGCTTAGCAAAGCTTATAAATCCTGTGTTCATTGTATTCAGTCTATTAGCTCACAAAGACAAAAAGCCTAGCAAAGCTTATATATCCTGTGTTCATTGTATGCAATCTATTAGCTCACTAGGACAAAAGGCCTAGCAAAGCTTATAGGTCCTGTGTTCATTGTATGCAGTCTATTAGCTGACAAGGACAGAAGGTCTAGCAAAGCTTATAGGTCCTGTGTTCATTGTATGCAGTCTATTAGCTGACAAGGACAGAAGGTCTAGCAAAGCTTATAGGTCCTGTGTTCATTGTATGCAGTCTATTAGCTGACAAGGACAGAAGGTCTAGCAAAGCTTATAGGTCCTGTGTTCATTGTATGCATTCTATTAGCTCACTAGGACAAAAGGCCTAGCAAAGCTTATATGTCCTGTGTTCATTGTATGCAATCTATTAGCTCACTAGGACAAAAGGTCTAGCAAAGCTTATAGGTCCTGTGTTCATTGTATGCAATTAGCTCACTAGGACAAAAGACCTAGCAAAGCTTATATGTCCTGTGTTCATTGTATGCAATTAGCTCACTAGGACAAAAGACCTAGCAAAGCTTATATGTCCTGTGTTCATTGTATGCAATCTATTAGCTCACTAGGACAAAAGGCCTAGCAAAGCTTATATGTCCTGTGTTCATTGTATGCAATTAGCTCACTAGGACAAAAGGCCTAGCAAAGCTTATACATTATGTATTCATCATGCATCATATGGCAACATTCTTGAGGCTATCTTATATAATCCTGATCTTGAAAGAGCTTGATTGATTGAGCTTATTTGCCATTCATATTGCTGATCTTATTTTGATCTAACTGGAATAAGGGTTTTTAATCATCAAGCTCTCAATCTTGTTTGAAAAATGTGAAGTGAAATGATTGATATATTGGTGCATTGATACTTTTAACATATTGATATCTGTATTGATACAAGAAGTGAAGAATCTTATTGACCGCTTTGGTGGCCTAGTGGTTATAGTAACCACTGCAGAAGTGGGAGGTTGTTGGTTTAATCCCTGGCCGAGTCATACCAATGACTTTCAGAAATGGTACTAACAGCTGCCTTGCTTGGCGCTCAGCATTAAGAGGTTAGTATTAGGACTGGTCAGTCTGGTGTCAGGATAATGTGACTGGGTGGGACATCATGCTACATGTCTGCGGCATGATGTCCCAGTGTTAGACATCACTATAAACTGCCTCATTGCAAACATCATAACGATATGACTGAAAAATTCTTAAAGCTACTTTAAAATTCCAAATCACACAAACACACACAAGAATCATTTAAAAAAATGATATTTACCCTACTCCAGTCTTCATTTTTGTCAGTAAAAGAGAAAATCTATTGACAGCATGTGTTTTTTTTTTTTCAAATTAACATACACAAGGTGGTTAACTCATGTGGTTGGAAACATGTCCCCCAAATTCCATTCCTACCAATTCCTTGCTGATTATTTTACCCCTTAACACATTAACCCCATGCGCCACGTTTATGGGGCATGATGTAGTAGCCTACTTCTGTGGTCTTATAGAAAGTTAGACAAATTTAGCACTACAATGATACCAAATAATCAAGACATTTTAGTTGCACTACAAAATACAGATTGAAAAACCTAATTTTTTGGACCCTGTTTTTTTTTCCACCCAAAAAAATCTCCCATGGTTGGAATCCAATTTTGTGACAGGATTTTAGACTTTATGGCCTCATATCTAAGGCAGACCGGTCTGAAGTGCACACAGACAGGGGAACCTTTGCAAAAAGTAGGATACGGTGGACATTTTGAATAAAGAGTCTCTTCTATGCGAAAATTGTGAAAATAAAAGAATCCAGCTTTTCACTTTCTGCTGATGCGCGAGTAAACTAACCAATGGAAAATATTTTTCTTAGCACAATTAATCATTGAGCTTATGGAAATTTCTTTGTAAGTTGATGTTTTAGGATTTATTCAGAAATAGTCCCCAAAATGTGTTTCCTACTCGCATTTCATGCTAAAACAGCAAAAACCTCCAGGGTTTAATGTGTTTAGCATGCTCAGCCACTGATAACATAAATCAAAATAAAGAACATGTTCCATATTTGTTCCCATTGTCTGACTTTACTATTGAACTGATTATTTTAATGACCAGATAGTGTGAATATTCTATGCTTAAGAGAAATACAACCAATATGTCAGCACTAAAGAATGGCATATTTTTGTCTGTAACCAATATGTCAGCATTAAAGAATGGCATATGTCTGTCTGTAACCAATATGTCAACATTAAAGAATGGCATATGTCTGTCTGTAATGTCTTTAACAGAAATACAACCAACATGTCAGCTCTAACGAATGGCATCATACCACCACTGACCAACTTTCTAAAGAAGAAAAGACCATGAAGTTTGATATGTGTATTGATAATGTATCATAATGTTGGCTGTGTATTGTTTCACCCCTAATAATGAGCATGATTTACTATTATTTAAAAATATTGACCTTGTGTCGCATCCACTATGCTTGTTGCCATTCTGGAGGTTATATTCTGATCTGATTTTAATCCAACTGGGACCATAGGCTTATAAAAGAAAATATGAACTAGATATTGCATGAGTTTGATAAAGAACAATAATGAGGTGACTTTACATCTAATTAGCTGAGCTTGCTTCCACTCTAAATTTTATAGTTATGTTATCAAAATATAGGGTGGGTACAATTGTGAACAAGATATTGACATATGGGTTGATCAAGCATCTGATTGGTTTAGTGAAATAGTCAACTGTTAGCATTATCAGTCCGACTTAGGCCTTTTGTTCAGATTGTACTATTTGTGTTCTTATTAAGGTGACTCAGATTCATTTGATACCAACTCATATTTGAACCTTTAAACCAAATGAAAAGCAGAAAGAGCAAACTTTTGACTTAGCTAGTAAGGTAATCAGATTTGAAATGTCTAGTAAAGAAACATATCATGCATACATGAATAATTTTTGTTTCATGTATTTGCAGATGCAGAGATAAATCGGATTCTTGCAGAGAACCGTACTCTTCTGTCGGACTTGTCACAGTGTCAGGTATATAGACCTTTAATATTTTGGTAATTAAACTTTCTGTTTGATCCAGCTAATGTATGTCATGAAATTATTTCTCTTTCATTTCTCTTACTATCCCAGTGGGGTAGTTAATCTTCTCCAGGCTCAGTTGCTGTGCACTGGAATGGCCAATATCAATTGTAGCAACTCACCATTATGAATCCATGGATACATTGACACTGTGGGAGAGGTCATAGTGATTAACACATTAACCCCTAGGGACAAGTTTACGGGGGGGGGGGGCATGGGGTAATAGCCTACTTCCAATGTCTGTAGCGTCAAAGTCATGCAAGATACACTAAAGTGGGTGGTATTATAGAAAGTTAGCTTTACAATGATACCAAATAATCTGGACATTTTAGTTGCACTAAATATACAAAGGGAACAACCTAATTTTTTGGACCTGTTTTTTTTTTTTTCCACCCAAAATTCGCACATAGAATCCGAATTTTTGTCCAGATTTTAGACTTTACGGTCTCAGATCTAAGGCAGACTGGTCTGAAGCGCACACCAACAGGTGAACCTTTGCAAAAAGTAGAATCAGGTAGACATTTTGAATAAAGTCTTCTCCATACAAATATTATGGGTCCATTAAGCAAAAAAAAAAAAGTACAAATTTTCACCTTCTGCTCATGTGCCAGCAAACTAACCAATGAAAAATGTTTTCTTTAGCATAATTAGCCATTTGTCTCATGGAATATTGCTTGGAAGTCTATGTATATGGATGCATTCAGAAATAGTCCCCAAAATGTATTTCCTACTTGCATTTCATGTGAAAACCGCAAAAGCCTGCAGGGGTTAATGTGTTAACAGTGACTAGGCCAAGCATGCAGACCACCCATTGAAATACTGAAATGTCAGAGTGATTCAGATTTGGACATCAAATTAACAATTGTCTTTATGTTCATTATATATTTAGCTAGCTTATAAAGAGAAGGAATAAAAACATTTTAGAATAGTCTTTTGCTTGAAATACATGTGTTGTTAGAAAAGGTTGTTTTGCTTTTGTTTTCTGTATTGTCATTGTAAAACTTTATATGCTTTCCTCATTCAGTTTAAACAGCATATAGTCTATCAGCTTTACATCATGATTAGAGGAAAGCAGAATAGCTGAAACCTTTTGGCATTTAAAAATATTTCTTTAAAAAAAATTCTAAATGAAATTAACCCACTAGCCAGATGCATACTTTCAGCTTCACTTTGGCATAAATGAATCAAACTGCTAAAAATTAAAATTAATCCTATGATGTATACATACAGTGAAATTCCATGACAGTCACTGCTATTGACAATAATAAAAAGAACAGAAAATGCATAATTTAAAAAGAAATACACACAGCGTGTTTAGTCTTAGACGAAAGTGTGGTGTCAACAACAACACTTGCTAGCATGGTCGTTCACTACACATAACATTCATTCTGACAGGTATACATAGAAGTATAAGAAGATCCTGGCTTTAGTGGAAATCAAAGCTTAATTAACCATTGTCAGCACTGTTTTAAAATATTAATACAATCAGCATGAGAAAAGGATGTCAGTTTCAAATTATGGCTTAGGAAAGATGTCAGTTTTATTGGATAAAGTCATTGGATTTGGAACATCTTAATTAACAGCTTCAGCTATAATCATGCTATTAACAGTGGAAGTTTGAGACTTGATAACTGAAGCTTAATTAATTTTATTGTTGAAATGAATAAAGTGGGAAATCATGATTCAAAGGCTAATCTCAGTAAGTGGATGTGTGTAATGATTAACCCTAACCCTAAACCCTAACCCTAACCCTAACCCTTACATTGTAATCACAATTCAGAGATGTTTCATATTTTAAGACAAGGAAAATGAAGAAACATGACTGTCATAGTATTTTGCTGGTATTACTTTGTATTGGTCTAAAATTATGCAATGTTTGCGGTTGCAATATGGACCTCATTATCCCAAATCCCCCCACCCCCTCCTTCTAACTATGATGTTAAGGTAAATCTCCAGATCATTTTGTTAATTTATTTAAGATGTGTTTACCTAAGCCACTTTACTTTGTATCATTGTTTATATTAAAATATTAATTGGTTCATGTTTCTTGAGTAACAAAATAAGTGCAAACATGTTAAATCATGTTTATTTTTTTAATTTTTTTCTGCTGAAACTTAGTTTAGGAACTTATGATTTCCAAGATAGATTAGGTAGTGCGCAGCCATGAAGATGTCTTGGGCTGTATACATGTCTCCTAACAGACAGTTAGGTAGTGTGCAGCCATGAAGATGTCTTGGGCTGTATACATGTCTTATAAAAGACAATTAGGTAGTGTGTACAGTCATGAAGATGTATTGGGCTGTATACAGCTCTCCTAAAATACAACTAGGTAATTTATGCAGTCATAAAGATGTCTTAGGCTGTATACATGTCTCCTAAAAGACAATTAGGTAATGTACAGTCATAAAGATGTCTTGGGTTGTATACATGTCTCATAAAAGACAATTAGGTAATGTGTGCAGTCATAAAGATGTATTGGGCTGTATACATGTCTCATAAAAGACAATTAGGTAATGTGTGCAGTCATGAAGATTGTAGCATTTGCAAAGGTTGGGGTGTGATACTTCTAATATATTAATTAAAATATTATGGAAGCTCCACCCTGGCTCATGAAGTTATAAAGTTAAATTAATGCCGAAATAGATGTATAGCTCTGAGCCCCCAGTCAGCACTGCTGACAGTTAAATTATATAGAACACAAAGATGAAATTCAAATAAAACAATTTAATAAAGGCGTTAATTTTAAATGATAAACTCAATCATTCGTCCTCCAAGTGATAGCCTACTTTCATCTCGTGATTTTCAGTGTGAGTTCGATTTTCCCCTGGCCTTTGGTTCTACTCATCTCTTTATTTCGTTCCTCCCACTCTTCCTGGACTTCACTTCTCCCGACTTATCTCCTTCCTTCTCTTTTCTTCCGTCTCTCTATTGGAGACACTGGGACCACTGTCACTGCTCTGTCCCTCAAAGCTTCCTTTAGAAGCTACACTTAGAATCCTGTCCTAAGGTTTTTCCCCCACCAATAACGCATTTCTGATCGGAGCTGCTATCTTCTGGCAATCTCTCTAACGAACTATAGCGAACTAAATCTTGCTGGCAGGTTTTAACTCATTCGGCCCCGATGCCGCCTGTACGCGTAATACAGTTTCTGCATTCAACGGCCGATACCGCCTTTTCGTGAAAATTTTCGTCTGCATTCAATGGCCGGTACCGCTGCTCCGCGGTCCGAATGTATGGTCGAAAGAAAATCTCTGATTGGTTACAAATGGGGCTTTTCCTAGCATCAGACCCACTTGTAGCCAATCAGAAATGAATTTACGTTCGTTTGGGCAAACTTTAAATGTTCGGAAACCAAGGATTACTACTTGGGATCGTTTCAATACACGTGTTTTTTTCTTAAAAAATCGTAAAATGATGGCGGAAGCACGAGTGGTTTTTGATGGCGGTGAGGGCGAAAATGAGGAGTTTCTCGTGTTTGATCTCGAAAATATTGAGTAATTAAAGAAGAGACATGTTCGACGGTTGGATAATTTGCGAAATTTCAAATGGGACATCGAAGATTCTTGAGATTAAATAGTCAGAAAAAGCGGATGCTGATAGCGAAAATGAAAGAGTTTCTACCGATCTAGCAGATTAGAGCGATCGTCTTCTGTCTATCCAAATCAATGATTTTAGTGGAATGAATCCTGGACCTACAACATACAATGACAAATAGACAAGGAAAAAAGAAAAATCTATCTTTTTTCACTTATTATTATTTCCGGAGAAACTGTACACGGACATCGCAAACGAAACCAATCCATATGCCTAAAAATGCACATTGGTATCACCAAACAAACGTAGTATCCAACCTGCAGAATGTGTTTATTGAACAAAGTTCTATCTTAACCAAAAACTGGATGTGAACATTGCCAAGTAATGTATGTACAAATTGTTTCAAACCATATAACATATTAAATTTTCCTGGTTTATTTTCATGGACTTAAGTGCTGATGATGTGATATTCCTAACAATGTTGCACATAATTTTGTAAAAATAATGTATATTTGTAAAATAATGTATAAATAAATTGTGAAAGACTTGGAAAAATAGAAAGAAAAATACATCACTGTGTAGACAAATTAATTTTGATTAATTGGTGAAATTATCATGGATTAATATTGGAAATAAGAAGAGAAATTAAAGTAAATGTGAATGCATGTGCATGATTTCTACAAAATTTTCCAAACAGGTAAAACACTCTGGGGCACAAGCAGCTAGTCATAGCTTAGTGTGGCTGGGGCACAGTAAGAGTGTTACTGAAAAGTTTCTTGGGGCTGAAAGAGTTAAGGATATCATACTTAGCCCAAATCAGGGTCCTGTCCCTATCTCGATTCTGATTGGGTAACACTGTGGCCCTGTCCAATCGACTAAGCGACCAATTCGACCTGGCTGTCAGTCTGCGGAACAAGAAGATAAGGTACGTCCACTCCTTCGGGCAACTTCTTTGATCTGCACAAGCGCTTCCACACCAAGGTGATAATTGTGCTTCTGACGGCCTTGGTCAGGCTTCCCACCCTAGCCACGGCAAACTTACGTAAGGGATAGTGTTAGCCTGCGGTCATGTTTAACATTAAACAATGGCTTGTCCGAATTACTTTGATTATACATGTTTCTATACTATTTTGGGTCAGGCAAAATGCCACAAAGATGTATTGGGTTGTATACATGTCTCATAAAAGACAATTAGGTAATGTGCAATCATGATGATGGTGATTTGCCTTTAAAAACTGGACACATGATGGTGGTGATGTGCCTTTAAATATTGGACACATGATGCTGATGCTTTGGTTTCAGATAAAAAGATACTAAAAATAGAGAAACCTGGACACAACTGTTTTTATAACATAAGCAGTGAATCATTGACCCCGATTTCTTCATCCATTGCCTTTGTACATGAATATTAGGCAGATGTTAGTCAGGTGAGCAATGCCTGGCCTGTGTGGGCCTGTTGTTCCACAAATGTGACTGGATTTTCATTTTAAAAAATATGCAGTGTGTTCTGGTCATCAACGTTTCCTCTAAGCTGCATGCGCGCACTGCTCAGGCATCCCTGTACAGCTGAATTGTCAATTTATGCTCAATCCAACATTAAATTTTGCTTGCCTCCGTAATGTTTGTGCATTGCAGTGAGCACTGCGAGCACATCTACCATTTGCTTATAGGGAACATTGATGGTCGTTAAACATCACTCACATATGCTTGAATACATATTATTTATTCTTATAGACTTGTTTGTTTTGTAGGTAAATGATAAATTATGAACATTTTAACTGATTGTGTAAGAATGTAATTTTATAAGAATATCAGGATCTACCATGAACAAACATTTTCCAGAGCATTTTGGGGAAAGTTTTGAGCATCGACTTCATGGTCTTTGTGCCTTGTTAATGTTAGTTTAGAGCAAGTTGTGTGTGATGCCCATATTTATCTCTGTACAGGCTGACAAGGACTTTGTGTGGTCTCTGTGGAAAAAACTACAAAAGACTAACCCTAATATTACAGAGGCTGTTGGACTTGTTATGCAAAGGTAAGTTTATGTTTGTTTGACTAAGTTTTGTTCAGATACATTTAAAATTCACTTTGTAATCCAACATAAACAATTAAAATGATTGGTTCAAGGTGACCTTTTTAAAAAAGTCCATCTTAATTGGTCTGAAATATGATCTTTCCATTCTTCATGCTCCTTGTTATCAGATAAAACTTTTTGGTGCAGTGCTTATTCATAATGTATCTCATGAAGCATACATTTTTGTTTTAAGTGCTAACCCATTTGGACCCAGGGAGGGTTGAAAGGTCAATTGACAATAAGAAATTTGGATATGTAGATTGGTCCCATGGTCAGCAACTTTAAACTGTTCAGAGCCCCACAGTGTAACAATTTATGGAAAAGCATTGGGCCCAGGGTTTTATCATAATTCTTAATACTTTATGCACAGACCATGAAAAACAAAGACAAATACTCAACTGAAACTTGCTGTCTTGGTTAAACCTTTCTCAGAGTTCAGGCCTTTTTGGAGTTAAGTAATTGACCTGAGACAACTTAACTAAGATGGAAAAAGGTAGAGTTGCAAGATTTTAGTCACACTGGTGAAAATTTTATGAGTTTGGTGCTTTAGTCTATTATACTGTGCTATTCTGCATTGTTGCCCTTTGACTTAAATATAATGTATTGGACCTAATACTTGTCTAAATACCAGACTTTCATTGTTGCCCATTTAACTTAAATCCCCTGATGGACCTTATACCTGTCTAATAACCAGACTTTTCTTTGTTGCCCAATAATTCATATCAATTTATTGATATTTCAATAATTCATTTCAATGTATTGATATTTCAATAATTCATTTCAATATATTGATATTTCAGTAATTCATTTCAGTGTATTGATATTTCAATAATTCATATCAATTTATTGATATTTCAATAATTCATATCAATTTATTGATAGTGATAATCCTTAATCTGTCATTGATAAGAAGATAGGCTGACAGTACATCAGTATTGTAATTAACAGTGATAGTTCAAGATCTGTCACAAGAAGCTAGGTTGACAGTACATCAGTATTGTAATTAACAGTGAAAATTCTTGATCTGTCATTGATAGGAAGTTTAACTGACATTACATCAGTATTGTAATTACCATTGATAGTTCTTGATCTGTCATTAATTGTTAGCTCTATATATATATATATATATATATATATATATATATATATATATATATATATATATATATATATATATATATATATATATATATATATATATATATATATATATAGAATTAACCAGTCTACTTTTTGATTGACCTAATGAATCTTTTGATTAACATTTTACTGTTATTAGTCATCAACTTCCAACTTGTAATAATAATAATATTATTATTATTATTATTATTATTATTATTATTATTATTATTATTATTATTATTATTATTATTGTTGTTGTTGTTGTTGTTGTTGTTTTTGTAAAGTGTCACAAGCACATGTCTTTATATTGCTGCATTTAGTTTTTCCTTATTTTTGGGCAAGCTGTTATTCATATTCAAGACAAGAGTTATTTCAAATCCTTCACTACTAATTATCATTAATTTTTCACTGCATGCCTAATAATTCACTGTCAATCACAGGAAAAAAGGAATGCAGACTTGAAAGAAATTGGTACACTAATTAGGAACTAGAGCCATTTCTAGTTTTTTCTTCTTCATTTATTGACTGTGCCAACACTTCAGAAATGCATTTAAATATACAGTAAACCTGTCTTGAGAGACCACTGCTATGAGAGACCAACTGTTTTGGGGAGACCAGAATCTGAATGCACACATTTATTGATTATATAGTGTTGACCTGTTATGAGAGACCACCTGTCTTGAGAGACCATTATCTTTTGGCAGAAAAGGTGGTCTTTCAAGACAGGTTCTGCTGTACTATGGGGAACTATATGCATCATATTGTTTAGAATAAGACATCTTTCTATCTGTATCATATTTTTTTAAGATAACATTTGAGGTTACTACACATGACAGACCAATGAGTCATAAATAGATCCTTAAAAGCCTTCACTCAAGAGATAGCATTATTTTAAAAGGCCAGTGTCCCCATTGTGCCGTTTTATGCTTTCCTTTAACTGGCATGGTCTTTGTCAAATGTCACCATGGATCTAAGTGTGACTGGACTGTAACACAATCTTATACAGTCTACTGTGTATTATTTTCCTCTCCTGAGACTGTAAATCAGTCTATGACTGGATGGCATGATATTGGGATCTTTTATACAGTCTACTACTTCATCTTATTTCTCACCAGAGATATACTAATGACTGATTGACTGGTTCTGTGACAGATCATCCTGTCTCCTTCTGTTTTATTTTGTATGACAGCTACCAGCCTGGAAAGAGTGAAAAGATCACAATTTCTGCAACATTGTACTCATTTTGGTACTTTGTCATACAAAACCCTTAGATCAATGTTGCTGTGTGTTTGATGCATGGTTTTGAAGCTGCCATATCGAATACATTTATTTCATCACTTTTAAGTCAAGCACAGAGCTCCATACTAGTGATTGGTACACAGGACAAGTTACAGTGACAAATGCACTTCTTCAGAAGATTTGATAAGGAAGAATATTGTCTGAAGACATGCTAAAAAATCAATACTAAGTAATTATATTACTCACATTGCCCATATTAATGTGTTATTTTGAGTGTACATGTGTCATGTACTACAGTATCACTCTTAAATGACACTTTAAAGGCTGTAGATCTGACTTTTGTTCAATGTTAATTAAAGTTCAGTTGAATGCAATTGCTTTAAAGCAGTAATAAGAACTCAGTATTTATACCTAAAATTAATGTTTTCTTTGCAAAACCTCTTCACTACGGATAAGTTTCAGATTTAATTTTTCTTGGGCAATTTTGTGATCATTGATAATGTAAAATCAATGTAAAAAGTAAATATGGGAAAAGAAGTGTGTACAGAAAACAAGTATGCAAGAGTCATCTGATATTTATTTAAGACGAGTATTGATCTGTTTGCCCTTTTTCCTTCTCACTGTCTTTCCTTTCTTCAGGCAAACATCTGTATGTAATGTGCAATGAATTTTTGTTGTTGTTGTGAATCTTCAATATTTGTTGTGCACAAATGAATTAATTGATATTCTGAAAACTGTGTGAATCTACAATATACTGTTAAACCTATCGAATGAGAATCTACAATATACTGTTAAGCCTATCGAATGAGAATCTACAATATACTGTTAAACCTATCGAATGAGAATCTACAATATACTGTTAAACCTATCGAATGAGAATCTACAATATACTGTTAAGCCTATCGAATGAGAATCTACAATATACTGTTAAGCCTATCGAATGAGAATCTACAATATACTGTTAAGCCTATCGAATGAGAATCTACAATATACTGTTAAGCCTATCGAATGAGCTGCCATGGTTAAACTTAATGTCAGTTCATATAAAAATTAAAATGTGTCTGGGTCACGTAGATGTCTCCACCAATAAAATGCAATGGAAAGGCAAAGCTCCAAAACTCAGATAAGGGCCATATCTCCATTCAGTAGGGCTGAAAGATGGAATAATAACATGACATGGTCTTCTCATCGTAAAGTTCCACGCCAAATTTGGCTTTAGTCCATGAAGTTCAAAAGTGTTTGAGCAGAAATGATGCTCACAAAGATGGGACATGATGAACAGATATGGCTATTTTCCACCACCGTAGATGTGACTAGGGCATATAAATCTGCATACAGTCACTGCTTTATGAAACAACCTGTCATAAACAGTATGTAGATTATCTTGATTTTACGGTATATTAAATACAGTACTTCGATTAATCTGTCAATTTTATAAGTTTTTAAAATAAATTATATTATATACAGTACTTCAGTTGATCTGTCAAATGTATGACAATTTATTTTACAGTATATTATATACAGTACTTCAATAAACTGTCAGTTTTATGACAATTTTTTTAAACATTCTATATTATTTACAGTACTTCAATTTATTTTTACAGTATATTATATACAGTACTTCGATTAATCTATAAATTGTATGACAGTTTTAAAAAATCTGTTATATACAGTACTTCGGTTGATCTGTCAATTGTATGACAATTTATTTTACAGTATATTATATACAGTACTTTGATTAATCTGTCAAATGTATGACAGTTTTTAAAAAAATCTGTTATATACAGTAATTAAGTTGATCTGTCAATAGTATTAAAAATTTATTTTACAGTAGATTATATACAGTACTTCATTTGATCTGTCAAATGTATGACAATTTTTTTTACAGTATATTATATACAGTACTTAGATTAATCTGTCAATTTTATGATTTTTTGTTTTTATATTCTATATTTTTTCAGTACTTCAATCTATTTTTACAGTATATTATATACAGTACTTAAGTTGATCTGTCAAATGTATGACAATTTATTTTTACAGTATATTATATACAGTACTTAAGTTGATCTTTCAAATGTATGACAATTTATTTTTACAGTATATTATATATAGTACTTAGATTAATCTGTCAATTTTATGATTTTTTTTGTTTTTATATTCTATATTTTTTCAGTACTTCAATCTATTTTTACAATATATTATATACAGTACTTAAGTTGATCTGTCAAATGTACGACAATTTATTTTTACAGTATATTATATACAGTACTTAAGTTGATCTGTCAAATGTATGACAATTTATTTTTACAGTATATTATATACAGTACTTCATTTGATCTGTTAAATGTATGACAATTTATTTTTACAGTATATTGTATACAGTACTTCATTTGATCTGTCAAATGTATGACAGTAGTGATTTTACATCATAGTCAGAATGTATGGAAATAGTTCTTTAAAGAAAATATAATGTATCTTTGTGTTATATTATTATTTCCTTTTTTAAAGCATTACTGTTTGACAAAATTAAATGCACAAATACCATTGAATGACAAATAAATTGAATTGAACTTTCATATTCCTAAAGTATTACTACAGTAAAACAAGATTTGAGCAACCTCTTTTGTGAGCAACCTCTTTTGTGAGCAACCTCCTGTTATTTCTGACTAAAACTATTTTGCACAGATTAATTTCAAAATGCAGTGTCATTAGCAGTCCTCTTCTGAATGTGACCAGGGTTGAATGCGTTTTTCAAAATACATTTCAACACTGTGAGTGACTCATAAAACCAGATATAAATACATGTACTACAGACCTTTCTTAACATCCTAGTTGACCATGATTGCTGAGTATACATGTACTACAGACCTTTCTTAACATCCTAGTTGACCATGATTGCTGAGTATACATGTACTACAGACCTTTCTTAACATCCTAGTTGACCATGATTGCTGAGGATACATGTACTACAGACCTTTCTTAACATCCTAGTTGACCATGATTGCTGAGTATACATGTACTACAGACCTTTCTTAACATCCTAGTTGACCATGATTGCTGAGTATACATGTACTACAAACCTTTCCTAACATCCTAGTTGATCATGATTGCTGAGTATACATGTACTACAGACCTTTCTTAACATCCTAGTTGACCATGATTGCTGAGTATACATGTACTACAGACCTTTCTTAACATCCTAGTTGACCATGATTGCTGAGTATACATGTACTACAGACCTTTCTTAACATCCTAGTTGACTATGATTGCTGAGTATACATGTACTACAAACCTTTCTTAACATCCTAGTTGACCATGATTGCTGAGTATACATGTACTACAGACCTTTCTTAACATCCTAGTTGACCATGATTGCTGAGTATACATGTACTACAGACCTTTCTTAACATCCTAGTTGACCACGATTGCTGAGGATACATGTACTACAGACCTTTCTTATCATCCTAGTTGACCACGATTGCTGAGAATACATGTACTACAGACCTTTCTTAACATCCTAGTTGACCACGATTGCTGAGTATACATGTACTACAGACCTTTCTTAGCATCCTAGTTGACCATGATTGCTGAGGATACATGTACTACAGACCTTTCTTAACATCCTAGTTGACCACGATTGCTGAGAATACATGTACTACAGACCTTTCTTAACATCCTAGTTGACCACGATTGCTGAGTATACATGTACTACAGACCTTTCTTAGCATCCTAGTTGACCATGATTGCTGAGTATACATGTACTACAGACCTTTCTTAGCATCCTAGTTGACCACGAGCAGCAGAGAGGGTGAACCCTACAACGTTTTCAGACAAAATTTTGATTGAATCCTTAAAACGAGCCTTCCTACGATCTCATTTTAACCAAAAAAAATGTCTCAGGGGCAAACCCTACAACGTTTTCAGACAAAAAATTTATTGAAATCTTAACGAGCCTTCCTACGAAATCTCATTTTAACTAAAAAAATGAAAACGGAGACTTTTACGATTTTTTAATCAATTTTGGTCGCAACTTGTTCTCATCCACCCTCTCTGCTGCTACAGGTTAACAAAAAATAATAAATGATTTTAACCGAATATTTGATCCAGTCCGATACGATATCGTGTCCGAGGATCATGCAAATTTATTGTTGCGAATCCGTACGGGGTTGACTGAGCATGACTAAAGAAGTTTTTAAATTGATTGAAGTCCATATCAGAACACCATGTCTGCCATATATTTCTAAGAGTATGAGTATCAACTCCGTTGAATACAGCAAGAATATTGCAGTTATCTCTGATGACTTTTGGAACCTGAGTGTAGCGTTGAGTGACATATATCACGTCAGTGTTTTTATGCCTGCCTCGGGAAAATATTCTAGCAGGATTTTTTTGTTTATCCAACATTATATCGTCGTATACGACTAAATTGTTAATATCTCCATCAATATCATCAATGCTCGGTGCTTCATCGATATCGGTTATAAACTCAATAATACCCTCTCCGGATTTTTCTACCGCGCTGTCGTTAAAATCTTTTAGCACTTCATAACATCGTTAATCATCTACGCTAGGGGCAATTAAATACAACTTATCCCACTTCATCCATCTCATTATTAAATTGAGTAACAATTGCGTTTTACCGGATCCAGATGGCCCGATTATAATCATCCGGATAGAGTTTGGTAGCGCTGCATGATGCTTAACTGGTTCTCTTGTTTTAGTCGCTGAAAAATCAATTATATCCATATTTCTATACATAAATTATGGATCTATATTGTATGAAGTGTAAAACGCGTACTAGCACAAATGATGTGACGACGGTTACAACTAAAAATAACAGATCAGCACTTACTGGTAGATGTGCAACATGTGGTATTAAAAAGTTCAGATTTGTTTCTACAAAATCAAAGATTTTACAATTCGGAGATGTTTTAAAAAAAAACGAGGAGGTGATATCGCAGCCAAATTGGCAAAGCTCCCTGGAACCCCATGGGCAAAGTACCCCGGAGAAAAGCACCTTCCAGGATATAGCTACTGTGGACCGGGAACCAGACTTGATATCAGACTCAATGATCAAAATCAGTCCCGACCCGGTGAAGAACCAATAAACGCCATTGATAAGGCCTGTCACCTTCATGATGTTGCTTATAAAAGCAGCAATTTGCAACACAGGCATCTAGCAAATGTGAAATTAATTCATGCGTTAAATGCTATTCCTGATAAATCCTTCAAAGAAAAATTGGCTTCCTTTTTAATAAAATCGGCTATGAAAAGTAAATTGATGTTAGGTGCCGGTAATTAATAATATGGAATCAATTTATTATTCCCCAAGAGGATACTGGAGGGGTAAATCAGCAGTCCATAAACTCGCTAGCGCTGCAAAAGTGAAACAAACCACTGCGGCTAATTGGTTATCCAAACAGGCACTATGTCAAATTTATCTACCACCGCCTAAACAAATTCAATTCTCGCATTTTGATGTGACCGCTCCTAATGAAGTTCATCAGGCTGATATATTATTTCTGCCACATGATTGTGGTTACAAATACGCTTTAACCGTAGTTGATATTGCAAGTCGATACAAAGAAGCAGAACCGTTAAAAACAAAATCAGCCACTGAAGTCGCTTCTGCATTTGAAAGGATTTATCGACGAGGTCCTCTGCACTGGCCAAATCTATTGCAGGTTGATCCTGGCAAGGAATTTCAGGGTGCAGTGTTATCTACAATGAAAAATCATAATGTCACCATACGACGAGGGCATACTGCGCTACATCGCGATCAGGCCATTGTAGAACGATTTAATCGGACGATTGCTGAGCGGTTATTTGGATATCAATACGCAAAAGAATTCATTCAAGAAAAGCGATCCCGTGAATGGGTCAAAAGGTTACCAGCTGTGATTACCGCACTGAATAATGAGATTACTAGAACAATCAACATGAAACCTAGCAACGCTATTAAAAAGAAGTCTATACCCGTACAACCACAAAAAGATTTCAAAGAACCAATTCTTGGTAGTAATGTCACTGTTAGGTATTTATATGAACCAGGAGAGCTTGAAGGGGGTAGAAAAAGGGCTACTGATCCTATTTGGAGTGTTACTGCACACAAGATATCTAGTATAACACGATCTACGGGTAGACCTCCAGTCTATAAACTGGATTCAACTGCCCCTCAGCGGGGTTTTACTCGACAACAACTACAGGTAATTCCCGAGGATACTCAATTGCCACCGCATGGTCTTAACTAGCACCGTTGCGTCTATTGCACTCAAGACAAGTCAACATCACATTGTTTCTGACATGACCGAGATTGTTATTTTTTCTGTCTACGGTGAATTGGTGAGGATCCTTATCCGAATACTGCCAACGCATTATACAATTGCAACTCGCGCAGTGATTATTCTGTTGTTTCTTCAAAGTGATTATTAATTTAGCATCAATATCAAATTCTCGTTGTTTTTTTTTGTCCTGTTGTTTGTAACCGGAGAGTTTTTTATCAATAATTTTAACATCAATATCATTTATTGTGGTGTCATTATCATCGAAAACAATTCTTCGAAGTTGATTTATTTTTCGTACTCTGGATACTGCGAGATAGACTAAATTCGACCATTCGATGCGATTATCCACCATCCAAACAATTGTATCCGATATAGACAATCCCTGTGAAGAGTGTATTGTTGCTGCGTATCCTAGCGTCCACGGGGATTTATTAGCACGCAATGCATCTTCAACGACATTGATATCAACCAGCACAATATCATTTAATACGAGAATTTGTTTTTCACTCTGTCCTGGAATATCAACTTCAATATTCTGTTTTCGTGTATCCGATGGCCTATAACAAAGGGGTACTGGAAGCGTTGCAAATTTTTCTTTATGCAATTCAAATAACTTCATCTGAAGTGTGTCCCTGACTATTTTTCTACTTGCAATTATCAAATCATTTGGTCTCCATGTTTCCCAGAAATCATTCATTGGAGTTTCTGAAATCACTTCACGCGCTATTTCGCATTGGATTCTATCCGGTTGTAATCTAATTAGCGCTTTGAATTCTCGTAATCGTTCATCAATTGATCTATAATCAGTGGTAATTTCTTCATAATAGTCTACAAAACCCCTTAGCCATTCATGTGGAGATGCACCGACAAATGGTGGTGGTTGGCCGTGATCACCGCACATGACGACTTTTGTGTTTTTGTTTAACAACCACTCGAGAAATGTTTGTAATACATCTAATGACACTGTGCATATTTCATCCCAAATGATGATTTCAGGAATGAATTTATCACCCATACGCTCAGGAGTCCATTTGTCACCCTTCCATCGAAAGAAACTATGGTAAGTACAGGCATTTACCCCTCGCTGTATCATCTCTCTGGCGAGTCTGTAAGTCGGTGTTAACACAATCATGGTTGACCGACGAAATAATTCAATTGCACGAGTTGTCTTTCCTGACCCACCACAACCGTTTAAATAAACTGTCTTGTATCTACATACTGGATCAGATACCGGTGGTGCATTAGAAAATTCTGATTGAATTTCAATACGGTTACAACAAAGATATTTATCATCCATGGCAACGTCTGCCGATTCACAATACTCATGTAGCATCTCCTTTTTAAATCGCCAACGCCCCCAATTTTCTTTGGGATCTGTGAATTTAGCTACAGCTGATTTGTACTTATTGTGTATATACATCGAATCAGTGGCCACTCTAACCGCGGTATTAGGAAATCTATTTATCATCGAAAATAGATTAATAGAAGCATAGGCTAGCATAGATGATCTTAAATGTGTATACTGGGAATTATATCCATCACAGTAGGTAACAACCGTACCTAATTTCTCACCATTGGATAGAAAAGCATCCTTACGGGATACAAGTTTTCCCTGTTTCATTAAATCCGTTACAATAAAATCGTATTCAGCGATATCTATGATCAACCGCGAAGAATATTTTGCATTGTCGTATCGTCCACCCTGGGTAAATTTACCGATTATTCTTCGTCCAAAATCTTTTGCTTGTTCTTTTTTAATTTCAAATAACTTCTTAGACCGATTCATGATTTGTTCTTCATTGAAATCAGGGAATTGTTTTCGCTGTTCGCTGATTATTCTATCTAGATCGGGTTGTGGTAGCCAAACTTCTTTCTGAGCTCGATAGCATATAATAGCTTCGGAAACAATCAACGATATTAGCATACCACAATCAATCATATATCTCAATAGCACTATTGGCATCCAGGCCTTTTCAGATATATGTCTACCAAGCCAAACATAACTACACAGATGTAACCCTGTAGCGAGTTCAAATGATATCACACGAGCGAATCCGGTTAAATCAAAATCAGGCAATGGTCCATTAATCGCAACACGAGTCATTTCATGCGTGGGGTGTCCAAATCGTTTGAAGTACTCAGCACATTCCCCATACCCGAGAAAACTTCCGGGATAACACGCGGCTATATCAATTGAAATCATACCATCACGTGAGTATTTCGTATTCCACAGTCCTCCATGACCAAATTCGACGCAACTCAATTTAACATCCTCGAGAAAATCACTTCGTGTTGGACGCCATGAGTTTTTTTCTCTTGCGAAGTGAGCTACCACTGATGGAATAGTAAAACTATCCGTGAGTAGTTTTTCATGGGAATTCTCCGGTGAAAAATCACTAGCGATTTTTCTCATTCTATTATCTAATTCTTCAACGCGATATAATTCACCATTTGGTTTTACAAATTGATCGAATCCTATTTCGGGATCTTCATCACTTCTAAGTAACCACACTGACACAGGATCATCTTTACACAACGCATGAATAGCATCAAATAATCTCTCTTCATAGAAAACATCCCCGGAAAATTCCTCGGGGATATATTTCACGGTTCGTTCTCGTGGAAATACTGTTACCGCAGGTGTCCACGCGTGTTTGTTATGATCAATAATCTGTATTGGGGCTCCTCGCGATTGATATTTCGGTTCGTATAATACTTCTCCGGTTATTGTTGTTACTGATATTGGGAATTTTAATGATGCTTCTAATTTAGCTATATCAGAAATCTTTGCACCATGCTGTTTCACTGTCAGTTCCCACTCGGTTATTTTCCTACGTCGCAGATCAGTTAGTTTATTTCCTCGGGATGCATTTGTGAAGTGTTCTATTATTCGTTCTGCTACACAATTCAGTGAACTAGAATATTTCATAGGAGCTAGTTTTGCGATATCGGGTTTATCATTTAACGGATATATCCCATAAACCATTGCTGTTACGGGATAAGATCTTTCGTAGTATGGTTTGTCAATGCCGGTTAGAATTCCTGGTTTGGAATCTCTACTCACAATGACAGCTTTTTTATTCTTGAGGATTGGTTCAAATTTATCCCTAATAATCCATTTGCCATCGACTTCGATAATGAATTTGATTCGGAAAAAATACCGTTTTTCCCCAACACGTGAAATTATCACTGCTGCTTTTTCATCAGTCATGGTAGCGTCAACAACACCATCAATTCGAAATGTTGACCAACAATAAGATGCTCCATCACGCTTAAATTCATTAAAACAGTCTCTGATTTTAATAATCATGGCTTTATCAAGAATTGTATTCTTTGGTGTATTAGAAACTATATCGAGATTGAATTGAGCATCTTTCCAGGGTAATCTCTTGGACGTTTTTTTTGGTTTATCGAGATTAAATTTAGGACTAATTTTTAATAATCTCTTAAACTCTTTCATGTTTCCGTCTCTTGGACGTTTTTTTGGTTTATCGAGATTAAATTTGAGATTAATTTTGTTACGTTTTTTTGGTTTATCGAGATTAAATTTAGGACTAATTTTTAATAATCTCTTAAACTCTTTCATGTTTCCGTCTCTTGGACGTTTGAGATTAATTTTGTTACGTTTTTTTGGTTTATCGAGATTAAATTTAGGACTAATTTTTAATAATCTCTTAAACTCTTTCATGTTTCCGTCTCTTGGACGTTTGAGATTAATTTTGTTACGTTTTTTTGGTTTATCGAGATTAAATTTAGGATTAATTTTTAATAATCTCTTAAACTCTTTCATGTTTCCGTCTCTTGGACGTTTTTTTGGTTTATCGAGATTAAATTTAGGATTAATCTTCAATAATCTCTTAAACTCTTTCATGTTTCCGTCTCTTGGACGCTTTTTGGGTTTATCGAGATTAAATTTAGGATTAATTTTTAATAATCTCTTAAACTCTTTCATGTTTCCGTCTCTTGGACGTTTTTTGGGTCTATCGATATTAAATTTAGGATTAATTTTCAATAATCTCTTAAACTCCTTATCAGCATTGAATTCAGCATTTTTCGAAGGCGTTCTCCTTAATTCCCTCATGCTATAATTAAAACAAGCATTTAAATGAAGAATTTATATATAATGAATCACTGTAAGTGGCTTATGATTGGATCAACAACCCCGTGTAACAAATCATGCAGAAATGAGTTTTGTGGGTATCATATGCAAAGCTTTCGACGTGGAAGCCTTGGCCCGTTACCCTGCATACGATGTGGGGTTGGGTCAGGGGAAAATCTCAGTTGTGTTTGAATTGCGGTGGAAAGCGATACAGGGAGTTGAAGCGTTATTATGATAAAAGAATAAAAAATGGACAATCAATCAGAAATTATGACCCTGAAAAAGTCCCTGACACTGACAACGTCCCTGACAAAATCATAAGAACTCCTCATGACTACATCGAAAGATTCATCATTAAACCAAACAATGAATTAGACAAACAATAGTATTATGTATACGAATGAACCAAGAATTCAGACACCATCCCTTGATTACAAATTATGAAGCATCCAGTGATGGTGTTGTAAGGCACTGTAGACTGAAGAAACCAGTTGGTGCTGACAATGGTATGGGGTATTTGGTGTTCACTGTTAAGGGAAAGAAAACTTATCGCAATCATCGTTTCGTGTATGAATGCTTTTATGGATTGATCGAGGATGATTTTGTTATTGATCATATCGATTCTAATCCAAAGAACAATTCTTTATCAAATCTGCAGGCTATCACACAAAGTGAGAATACCAAACGAGGAGAGACTGGAAAATGCTCAAAAAAAGCGAGACCAGTAAAATCTTTGAATACAATAACTAACGAAGAAAAAATATTTCAATCAATATATGAAGCCGGCAAGTATTTCGATATTTGTAGAGCCTCAGTACGATTCATTGCAGAGGGGATTTATCGATCGGCTATTTCAAAAAGGACGGGACAAAAAGTTCAATTTAGTTATGTCTAATGCGTCATATTTTTCATTTAGAAATATATCATTATTATAGAATAATGAATTCTGAAAACATGAATAGCATTTTATCCGAGATTTCAAAATTGAAAAGTTGGGATATTGAACTATCAGATGGGTTAAATCCTGATCAAATCATGTCTGATTTTCAGGATATAGAATACGGAGTTAACAACAATAAATATATGCTACCAAAGAAGTATGCGCTCATCAAGAGAATTCAGAATTCTATTCGGGACTCTCTCGCATTTTCCAGTGACGTAAGTGTGTTCGCTCCGTTGTATACCATCGTAGAACGAATACGAAAAGAATTGGGGTACGAATACGAATTGAAAAAGGAGGTTAATTCTAAAGTTAGAAACCTACGGGCGTTAATTCAAGAAAATGAACAATTTTGATTGACCGACCATTTATCATTATTTGATTGCCCGACCATTAATCATTTTTTTTAGCCGACCCTCAAGGGATGTCAAAAATCATCCGACATGTCAAAAAAGTGTGGAAACTATCAGTATTAATTATTTTATATACAATTATGATACTTTCCACATCAATGATAGAGCTGTTAAAACACTTCCATGACCGTATCAAAAATCATCCGACATGTCAAAAAAGTGTGGAAACTATCAGTATTAATTATTTTATATACAATTATGATACTTTCCACATCAATGATAGAGCTGTTAAAACACTTCCATGGTGGTATCAAAAATCATCCGACATGTCAAAAAAGTGAGGAAACTATCAGTATTAATTATTTTATATACAATTATGATACTTTCCTCATCATTGATAGAGCTGTTAAAACAATCAAATAACACTTCCATGACCATCCGATGGTGTTAGGTCGGGATTGAAAAATTGTTTTACAATTGAAAAATTGTTTCTGATTTCAAATAATGGTCAATGAAGCATTAACAACCCGATTGGCTCGTGAACGATTAGATGCAATTAAGAGATTTGTACCAATTCGTCACTCTGTACGGAATAAACTACAACAACGACAGAGTCTTCAGACTGATTTTGCTGCGGGATCTGAAGAATTGTTTAAACCAGTAACCACAGCAACGAAGGAGATAGAGCGTGCTATACTGGGAGATGATCCTGACGGTAAAAGAAAAGAAGAGGGTCTTATTCCTGTGTTAGAAAAAATAGCAAAAAGAACTAAACAAACAAAAAAATCCTTGCAATCACTTCCTCAGGATATATCAACCGCTTCGAAACGAAAATTTAAAGGATTTCAGGAAGAACTAGTTAGTGGACTACCTAAATCAATTATATTTACCGAGAGCGCTAAACAACAAATTCTCAACGAGGATATAGACAATTTAGGTGAATTCGCTGCTAACAGCTATGATTCACAAGAGAAGTTTTTCACGGACAATTATTCGGATTATAGAATGTCACATAATGAATGGGCTGATATAGTGTATGAAATAAATACTGGGGGTTTAGATAGAAGGATGAAGGAATACAGAGACTTCAAGAGAGAATTTCAACTCCAAATAAGACAGCCATACGATGAGAAGAAATTTCTGGGGAGTGGTCTAGTTGGAAACGCTAGCGTTTCATGTCCTGGTAGTGTTCTCAGTGATATATCACGATTAGAGGTTCTTGTAGGAGGGTTCCGAGCCGGAAATAACTCACCGGAAATAATTAATGAAGCAGCTGATATCTGTAGCCGATTATTTCAGGGTGGTATCATGGATATCAGCACATATCGAGATTTCATTGGCGAGTTAGTGGAAAGTGGGTATGATAGTGACTGAATTGAAAAGTCAATTGATTAGATAAATAACAATTGAAAAATTGTTTCTGATTTCAAATAATGATCATACACTACAATCATGATAAACCAACCCCCGTCTACGTAGTTAATTCACGGTTTCCGGTTTATAGAGCATACTACGGAGATGGTTTAGGTAATACCATTCTAGGGTTATTTGCGAGAATGGCTCCAAAAGTGATGCCGTTGGCTAAACAATTAGGAATGAAAGCAATTGATGTTATTCGTGATAAGGGTATTGGTGCTGTTGGAGATCTTGCTGGAAAAGCGTTTTCAACTGCGAAGAATAAATTAACATCATTAGTGAAATCACGGATGAAATCCAAAGGATTTTCAAAACCGTTACCGTCTACAGCGGAAATGCCTGCAAGTGTTAGTAGAATTATAAATAACGCAGTAGATGAAAAATTAGCGTCGATGGTTTTAACCCCCGACCAAAGCAATATTGCAAATATGATAGCAGGAAGTGGCTTTAAAAAACTACGACGATGAAAATGGAAAATCGCGATTTAGACTCTGATAAATAGAATAAAATGTTCAAAAAGTCACATGATCCAGCGTTTGATATAGACGCCCCAGTTGGCAAGGATGATTCTGTACGCGATTATCAATATTACGCCTATCATGCAATAGACTCAAATAGTCGAGCAAGAATTGATCTTCAAGTCCATGATACCAGTAAATACTTTTTGCCCTGTGAAGCGTTTATTGAAGTAGAAGGAGAAATTGTAACAGCTGCTGATACTCCTGCTGTACCAGCACCGTATCCAGCTGGTACTCAAGTCGGTTTTGTCAATAATGGTATCATGGCGTTATTTGAGAGTGCAAAATATCTCATTGATGGAAAAGAAATTGAGGCGATAGATCGCGATGTTGATGTGGCTACAACAATAATCGGGTTAGCGAGATATTCCGATGATTATACAAGATCAGCAGGACCTTCTATGATGTTTGCAAAAGATGCTACAAATACCGCTGGAGGAAAACAATTTGTTGTAAGACGACCAAAGAATAATGCTGGCACCGCTAATATTGATGCCGAAGATATGATTATAAACAACGATGTTAATTTCAATCTAGGAGCTGCAACACGTATTTCAATGTTGCAAGGAGCGCGTAAATCATTTTCATGCGCGATTCCACTGCATCATATATTTGGATTCTGTAGAAACGTCCGAAAAGTTATTTATGGAGCGAAGCATACAGTATCGCTTGTACGAAAGAGTGATGATAGTGACGCAATCTGGAGGATTCCAGCAGACAATGCAAATCCAAATGCTGATGCCGGTAAAGTCAATTTAACAAAAATATCATTGTGGATGCCAGTGTTGACTCCAGCAATCACCGCAGAAGAACGATTACTATCATTTATGGACCAAGGAGGAAAGTCGTTGTTGAGTTGGCTAACCGTGAGTACAGATGTTAAACAATCAAATATCAACGGGTTATTCACTTGGAACCTAGCATC
This sequence comes from Unio pictorum, assembly GCA_030141615.1. NCBI lineage: Eukaryota > Metazoa > Mollusca > Bivalvia > Unionida > Unionidae > Unio > Unio pictorum. Next base: position 708,472 of record JARLTB010000274.1, on the reverse strand, counting down.
AAAACAAGGCGTTTCTGCGCCACGTCATATATTTATTGCGTTACAAGATAACGCACGAGTTGGCGATCAACGTTTCAGTCATATGATATTTGATCAATTAGGTGTGAAAGACGTCTCACTGAGAATAAACGGCAAACAGGAACCATCCGAGGATATACAACTTAATTACACAGAAAATCATATTGCACGAGTTTATCATCGTCTGTTGTCATTTATGGCACGCGATCAAAATGTGGATACTGGTTTGCAAATATCACAATATGATTTTAAAAATCTGTATCCGATCTATTACTTCTCACTGGAACATCTCGATTTGATGAGACAATCTGTTGTTGATATACATTTTAGAGCTAATGTGACTCGTGGTGCTATTGCTGATTATAGAGCGGTTGCTGTCATTCTCAGTGATAAATCAATGCTACTTGAAGGTGTTGGTGGAAGAATGAGAGTGGTAGATGCACCAGTGGAAAACATGTAATTGAAATTGTAAACGATTTAGAATCAATCAATTATGTATAATGTCATATAGTAATATTAGTGTTGCGTTAACTCCCGGTCAATTAAAAAAATTGCAATCGGAATCAGCTAAAAAATGTGGAACCACAATCACGTTGAAACCCAACCAAATGACTGGTGGTGCAAATAAACTATCGCTGACAACTCGTCAGGTGAAACATTTCAATGATGCACTAGTAGCAAAAAAGGGTGTTCAGATTACTCTCTCTGCGGCTGCTATCAAAAATATGATTAAAACAGGCGGTATATTCCCGTTGTTAGCTGCGATACCAGCATTGATTGCAGCAGCAGCCCCAGCGGTGGCTAAAGCGGCAGCGTTAGGAGCCGTTGGTACTGCAGCAGGAATGGCACTAAAGAAGGCAACTGGGAAAGGATATAAAAAAAAGGGAAAGGGTCTAAGACTACCTGGAACCCCGTATTCGTGGTACAGCGGAAAGGGTCTAAGACTAGGACCGGTTTATTAATTGGAGAGTCTATGACTCAGGAACCTATGGTTCCCATGTCCAATTTTGATTTACTCGATGCTGCTAAAAAACTCGCGATTAAAAACTTCAGAGGTGTCTTTATGAAAGATCAATTACCACATCAACCAAACAGCGTTGAAACCGGAATCATTAATTTAGATAACAGCACCGGACCTGGAACTCACTGGGTTGCATACGCTATTGATCCACGTGGGATTGTCTATTTTGATTCATATGGATTAGCCCCACCAAAAGAGTTTATGCGTTATATAAAAACCCTTCCAATGAAGACTTGGTATTCTACGCTACCAACACAAACGATGATTGACCCACCAATATGTGGCAGCGAAGTATTAAATGTCCTTAACGCTATTTCTAACTCCTTGAGTAACCCAAGCGGAAAACCACCACATGTTGTCGTGAATGAATACACTAGTAATCGCTGGAGAAAATCGAAGATTTTTCAACGAAGTCGTCAAAAACGATTTTAGAGAGAGAAAGAGTTTTACAATAACATGATTGATATTTGGGGGAGATCTTTGAAACGCAAACCCGATGACACTGCGACAGGTGATATAAAAAAAAAAATTAAAGATGAAATCGCTGAGACGTTAAATTTAGTAAATGTTGACCCGAACGAAATAGTTGTATTTCAGGACAAACAGGGTAAATTGAAAAGCAGTGATGTGTCATTGAATGACATTTTGATACGGCAGCGCGACGCCGCTGAAAACTCTATTGCGCTGTATTCCAACGACGGACGACTTAAACCAGGTGCACTTGTGTCTACGATCACCGACGCGATTGCTACCAACGAACGTGAGCTGAATGATCTTATACGAGGTTATAATAATTTTCGCAAAAATGTCGTACATAAATTCTTTGGAACCCCGCTTGTGGTTGGCATGACTCTCGCTGAAATTAAAGACTTGTTGAATTCATTCTTCGCTAACAAGGAAGCTGGAAGGATGATGACTGCTTCAGAAATCAAGGCAAATTATCTCGAGATTTCTAAACTAATAGAAGATCAAAAACCCACTAATGACATTGTTGGTAGGTTCTTTGGAAACCCGCTTGTGGCAGGAATAACTCTCGCTGAAATCAGTGAGTTTATCGGCAAGCACACTCACAATGCCTACATCGCTAATAGTTTCTTTGGTGTCCCGGCTACATCTACAATGACTCTCAAGGATATTAATATGTTTATGGTGAGACAAACAACACTTAATACCATCGTTGATAGATTTCTAGGGAGAACACCTGTGTCTGAAACCACATCGTTGACAGGCCCGACCCTCGCTGAAGTTAAAAGCGCTATTGACGAACAAAAGCTCACCAGCGAAATTGTTAATAAGTTCTTTGAGGGCAGTAAACCCCAAGATATCACGACAAAATTTTCTAAAATCGACTGGTATATTAAAGACCAAGCAGAGCTTGGAATCAGAGACCTTCTGATTTCATTCTTTTCTGACAGGAGGGGGATGATAGATTCTAGCAGAATCAAGGGAAATTATATCGAGATTTACAATGATGTTTTTAGACTAAAAGAAAATCAAAAACCAGTCAATGACATTGTTGATAAGTTCTTTGGAATTCCACACAACGCGGGTATGTCTCTCGTTGAAATTAACGCGGCTATCAATAAAATAAAAATTCCACATAGTGTAAGCGTCAATAACATCGTATACACGGTTGATAGTGGGACTTTTGATTGGATCCGGGGAAATGATAATTATCTTCGTGTTGGCAACAGACATACTGGTGCACCAGGTTGCTACCGACTTACAATAATACATCACCGTAAATTTGATTTGGAATTCAGCAACACAGGTATCCGCGGTGTTAACACGCTGACATATATATTAGATAAAATACCAAAACCTCCACCCTATATACCAATCCCGCTTACGTTTGTTATAAGCAATTCCGTTGAATCCGTGATTAGGGAGTCACTACCCTGGATAATAGAATTTGTATCCGGTGTCCCCTCATCCGATCCTAAAACCACTTCGTTGGTGGGATAATTGAAAACATTAGCTGGTTTAAAATAACAACAATGATTCCATCATCGTCGTAATATCGATTCGACACCGTGAAAGAGTTTTCCGCGAATTTGAAATTACTTTCCGCGAACTTGAAAACACAATTGAAAACACTAGTATTTTTAAAATAAAAATGATTTCATCAACGCAATGTCGCTATGATCAGGTCAGAGAATTTCAGACTAGACTCAAAACCCTCGCCGAGGAGTATCAAATAAAAATAAAAAAATACCGACGAAGAATCACCGCAATTGATATTACTATGTACTCGGTGTCAAGCGTTCTCGCTGGCGCCGGAATAATACTTGCATCGGTTACAATGATTGCCCCGGTTGTAGTTCCAATTTGCATTTCTGCGGTGGCTACAATCAGGGGTATATCAACCGGGATAGCAAAAAAGATATCATCATGCAGCCAGAGTAAACTGCAGAATTACTTAATTCAATTTCATATTGCATCAACCGCATATTCGCAGTTATCCCTGATGATATCGTCGTCACTCGATAATACAATTATATCAGATAGTGAATTCTCAGCGATGGTCAGTATTTTTGATTCAGCGATATCAAAATTAGATTAACAACATGAATATAATAAAAAAGACAACACCGATGGAATCAGAAAACACGAACCCAAAAACAAACCCAAAAACCAAAATGATCTCAATAATCTCAACCATACCAGATTGTGAGTTCTCAGTGATGGTCAGTATTTATGATTCCGCGGTGTCAAAATTAGAAATACAACATGAGTATAATAACAATGACGACACCGATGGAATTACTTCAACAAATAGTGGAGAACATGAACCCAGTACAAACAAGCATGATATCAATAACATCAACGGAACCCGAGTTTAGTGTGAATTTCCCTAGCCCAGTCCCCGTGAAGGAGATAGCGCTAGCAAAACTACGAGTGTATCACAGTTGGCCTAATATCAGATCAAAATCATTTGGTGGTCAACAACCGAATAATTCACTGGTATTTGCAAATAAGAATAAACCCGACGGAACCCCAGACTGGAACGTTGTTTCCATACCAACCGGATCATACCAAATCGAACAAATCAATAACGAATTCGCGCGTAGAATAAAATCGATTACTGGAGTAGAGTAAAAAAATCGCTATAACAGTTCATGAACCGACGCTATCATCCGCAATTGAGATAAACACAGAAGGATACGTCGTAGATATCTATCAAAGTTCTATTAGAACCGTACTAGGATGGCCTGAAAAACCACCGGAAAAATCCACCACCGACTTAACCACGAATGTACAATCATATGAAATCAATCCCAGTTATCGAGATAATTTATCTGATATAAGAAAAGGAAGAATCGGCGATAGATTTATATTTACCAACAAAGACACATTGCAATGGGATTTTATCATTAAAAGAACAGCCGAGTCAACTGTTACTATTTCATTTACGCTAACTGACGTCCGTGGTTATTTTAATGAGATTAAACAATTATATGACACACAACTAGAACAACTACGGAAAACAAGATCGCAAAAACACGTTGAAATAATAAATCAGCTTATATCGGACATGGAATATATCTATGAACTAATTATTCAAACAATAATTAATGACAACAGCGACAATAAACAACGATTCCTAACCGATTACAATATCACAGAAGACAATCTGCGTAATTTCAAGTTTCCGAAATACAACGCTGATGAATTAGCAAGAATTGTTAAAACCGATATCAAAGCGCTACAAAAATCAGATTCAACTGTCCTCCTCAAATATAATAATGATCCAGATGGTGGCGGTAGGCATATCGCTCCGTTCAACGTGAATATTTCAACGGTGATTGCGCTTAGTTTAGTATGTGATGTAATTGAAGGAAGCTATCAGATTAATCTAGAGCAATCAAATCAAGCTCAGCAGGGATATATTCTTTATTCGTTTGCACCAACAGCTCCTCCAGGATTCCTAATTATTGAAAACCCAATTAATCCTGTCTACATGCGATGCCATAATAATTCGTTAACGAGAATTAATTTCCGACTTACCGACCAGTCAAATAATCTGATTGATTTACAAGAAGAGGTGTTAGCGATTAGTTTGTTTGTAAAGTCCTAAAGACTGGATCAAATCATTTATTATTTTTTGTTAACCCAGAACTGAAAGTTCTAGCAGCAGAGAGGGTGGATGACAACAAGTTGCGACCAAAATTGATTAAAAAATCGTAAAAGTCTCCGTTTTCATTTTTTTAGTTAAAATGAGATTTCGTAGGAAGGCTCGTTAAGATTTCAATAAATTTTTTGTCTGAAAACGTTGTAGGGTTTGCCCCTGAGACATTTTTTTTGGTTAAAATTAGATCGTAGGAAGGCTCGTTTTAAGGATTCAATCAAAATTTTGTCTGAAAACGTTGTAGGGTTCACCCTCTCTGCTGCTCCACGATTGCTGAGTATACATGTACTACAGACCTTTCTTAACATCCTAGTTGACCATGATTGCTGAGTATACATGTACTACAGACCTTAGTTGACCATGATTGCTGAGTATACATGTACTACAGACCTTTCTTAGCATCCTAGTTGACCATTATTGCTGAATATACATGTACTACAGACCTTTCTTAGCATCCTAGTTGACCATGATTGCTGAATATACATGTACTACAGACCTTTCTTAGCATCCTAGTTGACCACGATTGCTGAGTATACATGTACTACAGACCTTTCTTAACATCCTAGTTGACCACGATTGCTGAGTATACATGTACTACAGACCTTTCTTAACATCCTAGTTGACCATGATTGCTGAGTATACATGTACTACAGACCTTTCTTAACATCCTAGTTGACCATGATTGCTGAGTATACATGTACTACAGACCTTTCTTAACATCCTAGTTGACCATGATTGCTGAGTATACTTGGCCCCAATTAAGTAATACTTAGAAACAGGCCAGCTTTCTATTGGATCAACAAAAGCAGCAAGTACAGTGGCTGAAAGTTAACAATACACCATGCTTGATGGACTTCTACACTACTATGGGAAAGTTTTTTGTTTGTTTTTTTTAGGGTTTAACGCCATTTTTCAGCACATGATAAGCTATACATGGCGGCCAGTATTATTGGTGGAGGAAGAACCCGGGAAACACCCTGGAAAGAATCACCGACCCATGAGATGTATAAACATGTATATTGAGCAAACTTTCTCACATAACTACATTAGCCGTATCTTAGACTCGAACCCACATAGACAGAGGTTAGACGACAGTGATTCGTAATTGACAGCACTTTAGACCACTCGGCCACTCGGGGCCCCACTATGGGACAGACAGGCAGAGAAACTTCCTAAAGAAATCCTCATTAAACAACAGCCATTCCTATGGGATTATGTCATGAAATCTACATAACTGTCATGATTTCATTATATGGGGGAGAACATCAAGGCTTTGACAGAACTTATGCAACAATACAGTCGGAGTACTATTGGCCAAAAATGTATGCCCAGATAAAAGACTATGATAAAACCTGTGAGGAATGCCAACAAGCCAAACAGCCATCACACCCAATGTTCCCTTTAAGCGAATGGTACATGTGTGCGCAGTGCTCGCTGCACTGCACAAGCATTATGGAGACGAGCAAAATTTAACGTTGGATTGAGCAAAAATTGACAATTCAGCTGCGCTGGGATGCCTGAGCAGCTGCGCACGCACGCAGCTTAGAGGGAATGTTGGTTTCACCCCAAAGGCACCCCTACACCCTATGCCATCAGTTGGAGTATTTGAATGCTGGCACATGGATATACTTAGTCCAGTAACCAAAGAGAAATACCAGTATATCTTTTTGTGCGTGGACAGTTTCAGCAGGTTTGCAGAAGCATTTCAATTACGATCGCAAGAAGCAACTGAAATAGCTGATATTTTGTACAAGGAAATCATTTGTCATTATGGAGCTTCTTCAGCACTAGTGTCTGACCGTGGCCAGAACTTCCTGTTGCATATTATCTCAGAACTCTGTACGAAAATGAATATTAAATGCTTGCATACATCAAACTACCATCCAGAAACCAACTCTACGTGTATTAGCCCAATCGATTCGCACTTATACTGACAAAGCGTAACAAAACTGGGTCAGTTTTTTACCAGGAATCCTAATAGCTTACCACAAGACACCAGGCACCAACTCAGCTGGATTCTCCCCATATGAATTAGTCTTTGTGAGAGAAATGAGAGCTCCACTAGATGTTTATCTTGCCGACCCTATAAATACTGAAAAGCCAGTAATGGACACAACAGCAACCTATTTACAAAAGCTCAAAATGCAAATGGAAATAACTAGACAAGAAAACATCCAGAACTCCGAGCAAAAATATAAATAATATTATGATACCCACACTCAAGAACCCGCTTTCCACCTAGGTCAACGAGTATGGGTGCACAATTCAAAGGTACCAAAATGGAGATCATCCTAGTTACAAAAGAAATGAACAGGACCATGGTATATCAGTGATATTGGGTCCAATCATACATTTAAATTAGGGTGATTGTGATAGTCACAAACTACAGAGGTTGTTAGTCCATGTAAATATACTAAAAACCATACTGTAACCCTGGCAACAGAAATGAGTATTTGGAATATACAACTCCCATAGCAACACAGCATGAGACCACAACATTAAAGGAAATACAAACCTGTTTACAGATCATAACATCTGGTTGCAAACCCTCAGGTAAACAAGAAGCTTTACCTCAGTTTTTGCTCCGTTAATTTCATGTAACAAAAACACTAAAAGGAAAGAGAAGAAAAAATGTTTGCAAAGGGAAAATTCCAAATGGACTTGATCAGTTGGTGCTTAAGTGTGGACTGATTATATTTGTTTTGCTGTGCTATACTTTCCTATCAACTTTTTCTTCCACATCTATCCTACACATTAGCCTTCCTATGGTATAGCAGAAAAGATGTGTAAATCCTGCACTTGGACTAGTGACAGCTATTTTGCACATTCCAAATGGATTATTCTTTGCAAACATATAACTTATTAGACTCATGAAAATCTTGTGATACCTGCAAATTACATTCAGAGTGCTTTGACATTCATGGAACATTACAAAATGTACTGTAGATTGATGAGAAGTCAGACATATATAGAACTTGTCATTTTGTATGACTTTTGGTAGACAAAAATGATATAATTATTATTATTAATATTTGAGTGTTTGAAACTATTTAGCATATAGATTTATCAAGATATTTACCCATAAGGCCTCTAGAACTATCTAGTTATTTCTGTGTCTAATTGAAAAGATTGTAATAGATCACAATATTATTGTAACTTAGTACCATGTATATTCTGTTAAGGGAGTAGATTTTGTAAGTTTGAGGGATAAATAGGGTTAAATTTAGGTATTTCAGGTGCTATGGTATATGTATAAGTTTGAGAAGAGAAGAGTAGATATATTTATGTATAAATTTTTTTAATTCTTTTCAAAAAATTTAAGAATAGTATGTCTCTGATTAAAGAGTACTTCCTTAGTCATTGTTCAAATTAGAGGTAGGACTTTTGGGTAAATATGGTATTATCAGCAGCTTCTCAAATACATTGGTGTCAAGTTACAGTGCTAGCTGAGATATTAAAACAATGAAGTCAGTATGACAGTTGTATTATGTGTTTGTAAAGCTAATAAAAATCAATTGTAGCAAGTTTAACATAATACTTAAACATTGAAATTAGTGACCAGTTGTAGGGAAATTTGAATCTCTTTTAGTAGATACAAAGTGCTTAAAATATAGTTGGGTAGTTATTGTTTAATTTTGAATTAATTTGCACATAACAGGGCTAGAAATTAGCGGTAGTCCACTAGCCCGAGGCTAGTAGATTTCCTGTCAGACTAGTAACTATCATAATGTTATCAGGGCCGGACCTAAGTTTTTCAGGAGGGGGGGGGGGGAACTTGTTCTTGGGTTAAGCGAAGGTGCTAAGCGCCAAGCCTTCTAGGGGGGTCCGGGGGCATGTCCCCCCGGATTTTTTTTTTTCAAGGATGCAAAATGGTGCTATCTGAACCTTGAAAAAGGGATCTAACAAAAGTGACTAAAAACTTCAATGTTTTAAAAACACTAAAAATTCAGAACCCCCTTTGCATCTTTTATCAAAAGCAGTGAATAGGTTTTTTGTTTTGTTTTTTTAAAGGGGGGGGGGCCAGGCACCTGGGCCCCTATAGCACGTCCGGCCCTGAGTTACTAGTCCGAACGGCTAGTAAGTTTTGTTTATCAACGTCAGCGTTTGTTTACTCTTCTGATGTTAATATTTTATAACAGTGCTTACAATAACCACTGCTTTGATCCTGCAGAACATCCGCTGAAGTCAAGACTTTATTAGGGAGAGGCCATTTAATGGGGAGGGGGGCAGATGCTCGTGTTTTGAAATGTGTTTCTTGCTCGGACTTACTTATATAAAGGACACTGTGCCATACCTTTTCTTATTTTAAATAATTTGCATCAGCTATACTATAACATCTTGTATTTCAAAACTTTCCCACACAATTCCCGCCATATAAGACAGGCAAAAGGTGTTCAACCTCTGGCAAATAAGCACAAGTTGAATGAAAATGATATAAAAGAGAGGAATGCAATACTAGTGTGTGACATTGTTTAGTCGACAGGACTAGTAAATGTTTGGCAGGACTAGTAAATTTCTCAGTACACTAGTCCTTCTGGCTACAAAGAAATTTGAGTTAAATTCCAGCCTTGCATAAGGATAAAGTTTATAAGTAATTTCCGACTTGATATTGGAAATTCTAACATACAATTTCAGTGGGAAAAGAGTGTGTATTGAGAGTATGTATATGACCTTTTTATGGATTACATAATTTAGATTTTGTGTATTTTTATATGTAGATTAAAGTTGGATAAAGGGTCTGCACCTAACACAATCAGACCAGAAGTTTTGCTATTGAAAAAAGTCTTCAGGGAATGCTCTCTCTGAAGTTCCCAAGGATTGTTTATAAGCCAGGTCAAACAGCGCAGGGAGCCAGCATGAAAAACTAGATGTATCAGAGGTCCATTTAATATAGAAAAGAAAAACCCTTTTGCTTATAACTCATAGCGCAGTTTTATCAAATAGGTGCTGCTACACAAGCCTGTTAATGGGTGGCAATAGCCTCAAAATTTGGGAACAAATTTCCTCAAAGACCCAATCAAACCTTGGAATGATTTTACTTATTTCTTAGTTTCTGTTCTAGGTGCATCTCTGATTGCTCCTATTTTGTCTGGGTGAGATTTCAACTGGCCTATCCACTTACAAGATGGCCTAAACATTTAAGTCCAAATGTCCAATACTACATTTGGTGGGACAATTCCTTGATGGCCTTAGATTTGCATGATTTTTTTAAAATACCAACAAAGGATTGTCTTAGATTTTCATGATTATTTTTAATACCAAAGAGTGATGGTCTTAGATGTTCATGATAATTTTAAAAACCTGCAAGGGATGGTCTTAGATTTTCATGATTATTTTTAATACCAGAGAGTGATGGTCTTAGATGTTCATAATAATTTTAAATACCTGCAAGGGATGGTCTTAGATTTTCATGATTATTTTTAATACCAGAGAGTGATGGTCTTAGATTTTCATGATTATTTTTAATACCAAAGAGTGATGGTCTTAGATTTTCATGATTATTTTTAATACCAGAGAGTGATGGTCTTAGATTTTCATGATTATTTTAAAAACCTGCAAGGGATGGTTTTAGATTTTCATGATTATTTTTAATACCAAAGAGTGATGGTCTTACATTTTCATGATTATTTTTAATACCAAAGGGTGATGGTCTTAGATTTTCATGATTATTTTTAATACCAAAGAGTGATGGTCTTAGATTTTTATGATTATTTTTAATACCAGCAAGGGATGGGCTTAGATTTTTGGATGATTAAATACCTGCAAGGGATGGCCTTAGATTTGTGTGATTTTTTGAAATACCATCAAGGGTATGGTCTTATATTTTCATGATTATTTTTAATACCAGCAAGGGCATGCTGATTTTTGAATGATTTTATATACCTGTAAGGGATGGCCTTTGATTTGCATGATTATTACAAATACCTGCAAAGGATGGTCTTATATTTTCATGGTTTTTTTAAAATACTAGCAAGGGCATGGTCTTAGATTGTTGAATGATTTTAAATACTGGCATGGGATGCCCTTAGATTTGTATGATTATTTTATATACCAAAGTGGGATGGTCTTAGATTTGCATAATTATTTCAAATGTCTGAAAGGGATAGTCTTTGATTTGTATGACAGAAGAGGTGTGTGGTTGGTTGTTAGAGTTGGATGAGAGATGGTAACTTCAGTAGAAATGTATACATATGCTACTGCTTTGATGCAAATTTCACTTATTACTCATTTTGTTTAGTCCAACTTGTTTACTAGAACCAAATAACCACAAACTTATTTTGTGTTAATATTGTTTTTTGTTTACATTGTCACTATATTTAATAATTTTTGTGTGGTGATTTATATTCAGTTAAATTATGTTTTTGAGTACATTTTATAATGACTTACTATATCCCAATCGTATGTATGTAATTAGGTGGGAGTTATAGCTTTCACAATTTCTGCCTGCAGTGTGTCTCTAAACATGTTCATTGCATGAGGACAACTCTCATACCATTAAAAGGAATTAATTTCAATCAACTTGGTACACATGTGAAACAAGCTACATAAGGTGTTTTTGGATGCTTATTGTTTTCTGCATTTAATATTTTTATGTTACTATGGAAACAATAAGTAATGTATAAGTTTTGAGTGCAGCCAAAACTCGCAATAGTAGAGAAATGAATGATTTTTACCTTCAGTAATAATCTTTAAATAAGCAATAGACCAAGTAGTAGTAGTGTTTAATACCATTTTTCAGCACACAATAGGCTATACATGATTGCAAGTATTAATGGTGGAGGAAAAACCCGGAAAGAACCACCAACCCACAAAAAGCTACTGGCAAGCTTTCTCACAAACCCACATTGACCGAATCTGAGACTTGAACCCATGCAGACAGAGGTTTTAATGGCAGTAATCTGTAACGGAAAGCACTTAAGACCACTTGGCCACTTGGTGCCCCAGTGATAGACCAAAAAGGGATACATGAGTTCTGGATGACTTGTTTATCAATACTTTTGATGTGTTCATTGTATTTATTAAGCATTTGGTATGGACATAGCCATAATCAGTCCTTCATGTCTATCTCAAGCCCTGGGGGGGGGGGGATATACCGTATATACTTGCTTATGAGTACAACTGCAAATTGCACAGTCCCAGATTTGCCATTGCATAATGCACTGGCTGACCCAGTTCTGTGCAGTTTGTTAGCATTTTTCAATAGAACAAACAACATAGACCCTGATCTGTAGGCACATTATGCTATGACAAATCTGGCACTTTCTTGTTTGCATTTTGACTTATGAGCGAGTATATGTGGTAATTCATTTTAGATAACTCTTGTTTATTTATTATTTGTATTCATTAAGTTTTGCTTGAAAGGGATAGACATGGTCTTATCAATCTGTAATATTTGTTGTGGACAGTTTCTTTGTGGGCACTAGATTGGCTGACTACTGGATTTCTGGCAGCCTGTTATGTTTGGAATCTTTTATTGTATACTCATCTAATTTGTCCATTCATTGCCAAAATTTGTGCTAAGCTTTCCATCTATAGATTTCCAGCAAGTCAAAGGATACCACTATAATTGTACATGATTGACAAGAATATCATAGCTACACAGATTTCAGTTGGCTAGAAAAAAATATATTAACCAGAAATATTTATCAAAACCATGTATATCTTATTTTCATGTAATTTCCTCCTGACAGCCCAAGGTGAGGAGATGTGCTTTCAGAGATTGTGTAGATTGACAAATGACTCTAAGAAAGTCAGAATTCACATATCCATAGCCACTGATTTGGATTATGTAACTGATTCAATCTTGGAAACCTAATCTTGCATGTGTGATTGACATCCAGAAATGACGATGCTTGTTAAAGTTGGTTGGCATCTTGGTCCTGCATATTGATCAGATATCATTCACAGAGGATATGAAAAATTCAGGACAAGTTGATTAATCCAGCCTGAGTGACACCAACTCTCATCAGATCAAAGATAACATGGCTAATTAGTTTGCATGTCAAAAAAGAATTGATCTCATCCCAGGGACACTGGCAAGATAATTAGTTTTTGTGATGTCTTATATAAACCATCAGGGCAGGGCAGGCTCATATATCACAAAGTCTGTCATCCAACAACAGGGTATATGTGGTCACACAATCTTTGGATGGTACAGACATTCTTTTGATTCAGATTTCAACCCTTCCATCATTTTGACATGCCTGGACTGACTCAGTCCCAATGACACAACATATCCCATCCAAAACACTTGTGTCTCAGGAGATTAATTAAATAATAATTGCATTGGAGGAATTACTTATTATAATTAACACTTTCTGCTTGGGAACATTCAAGTATATGGATACAGTACATAAGAACAAAGAGAAGTACTAATTTACCTTACCAAAAACAGAAATGTACAGTCAACTTTGTTAAGATGGGATGTGTCCCAAATGCCAGTTAAATTTTTTGATCCAAACCCTTCTGTATCCATTCTGTTTTGCCTTGCCATTTACTATAATTGCTAAAGGCCTTGCTGATATTACTGAATTTATATCATATATCAGAAAGTTATACCAAAATATTTGGTACCAGCTGAACCATCTCCAAGGAAACTAAATTTATTTTATTTGTCAGGTTTATATTTTTGATTTGAAGATTGCATTTGACCAATGCATCACCAGATCCATCTACACAAGTGTCATTATTGATTTCACTAATTACCATTTTCATCCAGCAATAAGTGCAAGCTTAATGATAAACCCACCATGTTATTTTTACAAAAGCTTAAAATACCTATGTCTAATCATTGTGCAAGCATTACAGAGATGTGCAAACTTTAATGTTGGATTGATAATTCAGTTGCGCAGAGTTGTCTGAGTAGCTGCGCGCACACACGTGCAGCTTAGAGGGAACGTTACTTGTAGGTAAAGGTCAGAACATTTTTCTGTTTTACAGTATTGCTTCCATCTTAACAAAATGTGTCAGGAATTAGAAGCGGGGCTTATTATCGGACAGCCTTGATATGTGCTAAAATGTTTTAAATCCTTGGCATGAACTGATCCTCAAGCATAAACTTATCATCAAGTGTGGGCTTTTAATCAACCATGGGTTGTTCATCAAGCACAGACTTTTCATGAAGCTTGTGCATATAATGAAGTAATTGGCTTATCATCAAGTAAAGGCTTATCATCAAGTAAAGGCTTGTCATCAAGTAAGGGCTTATCATCAAGTAAAGGCTTATCATCAAGTAAAGGCTTGTCATCAAGTAAGGGCTTATATGCATGGGCTAAATGTGTTTCATGGGTCTGTCATAGAGCATGGACCCATCATCAAGCATAGGCTTATTATCAAGCATGGACACATCATCAAGCATAGGCTTATTATCAAGCATGGACACATCATCAAGCATAGGCTTATTATCAAGCATAGGCTTATTATCAAGCATGGACACATCATGAAGCATAGGCTTATTATCAAGCATGGACCCATCATCAAGCATAGGCTTATTATCAAGCATGGACACATCATGAAGCATAGGCTTATTATCAAGCATAGGCTTATTATCAAGCATGGACCCATCATCAAGCATAGGCTTATTATCAAGCATAGGCTTATTATCAAGCATGGACCCATCATCAAGCATAGGCTTATTATCAAGCATGGACACATCATCAAGTATGGGCTTATTATCAAGCATAGGCTTATTATCAAGCATGGACACATCATCAAGCAAGGACAGATCATCAAGTATGGGCTTATTATCAAGCATGGACCCATCATCAAGCATAGGCTTATTATCAAGCATAGGCTTATTATCAAGCATGGACCCATCATCAAGCATAGGCTTATTATCAAGCATGGACACATCATCAAGCAAGGACAGATCATCAAGTACGGGCTTATTATCAAGCATGGACACATCATCAAGCATAGGCTTATTATCAAGCATAGGCTTATTATCAAGCATGGACACATCATCAAGCATGGACCCATCATCAAGCATAGGCTTATTATCAAGCATGGACACATCATCAAGTATGGGCTTATTATCAAGCATGGACCCATCATCAAGCATAGGCTTATTATCAAGCATAGGCTTATTATCAAGCATGGACCCATCATCAAGCATGGACCCATCATCAAGCATGGACACATCATCAAGCATAGGCTTATTATCAAGCATAGGCTTATTATCAAGCATGGACACATCATCAAGCATAGGCTTATTATCAAGCATGGACACATCATCAAGCATAGGCTTATTATCAAGCATGGACACATCATCAAGCATAGGCTTATTATCAAGCATGGACACATCATCAAGCATAGGCTTATGTTACGTGCTTAGGCTCGAATAAGCAGCAATACAGAAAGAGTGAAAACCAACAAGCTTGTATAACTTAAACAATGAATTTATTAAATACAATTATTTTCATAAAATAAATAAACTTACAGTTTTAGAGAATCAAATCCAACATTAATCTAATATAGAATTCACAAAAATAATCCACTAATGGAATTGTTAGAGTCCTGATAAATAAATGTTCTAATAGTTCCAGGTTCGAATCTTGACGATGTAATCCAAAATGGCTGACAATGTCATGTGATGCAGTTCTTGATTTAATTTATCATCCACATGAATTATGAGCACATGTTTTCTCCTCCAAATAAATAATAAATCCTCTTTCTTCAATGAATTGACACAAAGTCCAGAATAATTATAACACTCAAACATGAAATACACAACTTAACTTTAAAATAAGCCCAAATTCTACTCCTGTTAGCTTCCAAAATACAGCTATATATATATATATATATATATATATATATATATATATATATATATATATATATATATATATATATATATATATATATATATATATATATATATATATGTAATTCCCACGTAAACAAGAGGAATCATGTGATTCTGGAAGGTCACAGAAAGAAGCTACCTTCTCCAAGTCACGTAATAATGGAATGTTCTAGAAGGAAATCATTCACTTCCCACCCTCAAGAACAAAAAATAAAAATGTTGTCCTTGAAATTAACCAATAGAATTGAAGACTTGTTGACAATGTCTAAAGCAAGGTCAGATAAAGAAGTATCCAAGCCAAGGTCAACCTGTTTACCAGTAAAGTCCAGGTCAAACTGAATTTTCTAGAAAAGATCTTCCAATTAATGAATAAATATTAAACCCTAAATGATAAATTTGGATTTAACAATTAAAAATAAATAAATTAAATCCAATAGCCGTAACACCTTCCCCCATAAAATAAAAAGAAAGGTTTATATGATAAAACTTTCTTTTTATCACAAACCAATTTACATCTTGTTACGTGCTTAGGCTCGAATAAGCAGCAACACAGAAAGAGTGAAAACTAACAAGCTTGTATAACTTTAACAATGATTTTATTAAGTACAATTATTTTCATAAAATAATTAAACTTACGGTTTTAGAGAATCAAATCCAACAAATATAGAATTCACAAAATAATCCACTAATGGAATTTCAAGTCCTGATAAATAAATGTTCTAATAGTTCCAGGTTCGAATCTTGACGATGTAATAATCCAAAATGGCTGACAATGTCACGTGATGCAGTTCTTGTTTTTAAATCATCCAGATGAAATTATGAAACATATGTCCTTTTCCAGATAAATAGAATAATTCTTCTTTTCCAACGAATTGACACAAGCCCAGAATAATATTAACACTCAAACATAAATACACAACCAATAACTTACAGCCCAATAATTCTACTAAAGTTAGCTTCTAAAACACAGCTATATATATTGTAATTCCCTCGTAAACAAGAGGAATCATGTGAGTCTGGAAGGTCATGGAAAAGAAGCTACCTTCTCCAGGTCACGTAATAATGGAATATTCTAGAAGGAAATCATTCACTTTCCACCCTCAAGAACTAAAAATAAAAGTTATCCTTGAAATTGACCAATGAAATTGAAGACCTGTTGACAATGTCCAAAACAAGGTCAGATATTGAGGTAACCAAGCCAAGGTCAGCCTGTTTATCAGTAAAGTCCAGGTCAAATGAATTTTCTAGAAAAAATCTCCCAATTAATGGATATTAAAACCAAAATGATAAATTTGGACCCAATAATTAAAAATAAATAAAATTAAATCCAATAGCCGTAACACCTTCCCCCATAAAATAAAAAGAAAGGTTTATATGATAAAACTTTCTTTTTATCACAAACCAATTTACATCTGAAATTAAAAATTACACAATATAATGAATTATACACGGGAAAGAGTGTTTACAATTATTTTATCAAGAAATAGCCTCAACCTATTAACTTGTCCATGTCCCACTAAATGTCCTATAAAAAAAAAACACTCTAGCAAGGCAGAACTCACTTTTAAATAAATTAACAGTCAGACACGTATTAGTGAGTCTGTCAAAGAATTTTCTAATTGTTGCTAGATGTTCTCTCCAGGTGTTGTTGTAGATGATGACGTCACAAATCTCTAGACCAGAGATGAACATTTTTATGAGACGTTGAAATGGACTTTCTTTATATTGGTAGAGTCCTTTTGGAGTCGCAATGTTGAGTTTTCCTTTGCTCTTTCCGTAGTGGAATCTGCCAAAATCCTTTCAGAAGGTCAGAATTTGGTGACGTACTTGGCATTTCCAATTTTATCAATAGAATAGTCACTTCTTGTTAATGGGAATGAATCTGTTTTTGTCACTGTTCACCTTCCTATAATCAGTCCACATACGGAGAGTTTTATCTGGTTTAGGAACAAATATGCATAGTGAACTCCAATCACTTTTACTGGGCTTGATAAAATCATTCTCCAGCAAATATTGAATTTCCTTTTTCAAATATTCCTGTTTGAGTGGACTCGTCCTGCATGGAATTCTCAATCTCAACGTCATGAAAATTTTTTTTGTCCTGGTAAGAATATCTGGACATAAGTGCTCATATAATAATAACTTTCAGTTAATTTCTTTCTTGCACTTGCAACTGTGAAAGTTTCTGGTCTAGATTTGTTTATAATTTCTGAATTCCAACAATTCGTCGCTCCAATGTCAGCAGAATCCGACGATATTTCTTCACTAAATGGGACAGGCACAACTAAATTAATTACATATTTAACATGGCTAGCTCTTTCAATATACTGGTACTCCTATAATTAATTTAGATCCCAGGAGCACTAATACTATAACTTAATTCATTTTCTTCTTAACTTTGTAAGGGCCATAATATCTAATTTGAAGAAAAGTAAGAAGAATGAACAAGAGTAACACAACTCCATTATCAGACTCAAAAGTTCTCTCCCTTTCAGTTCTTTCAAACAATAGTTTCATTTTTAACTTTAAATGCTTACTTGACTTGGTCTTGGGTAGGGAATCCACACAATCTACCATAATTCCACTGAATGTTTCATCAAACGTAGGAATAGGTTGCAGATGAGCCTTACGTATCTTCTGATTGGGTTTTCCTACCATTTGACAAGCATGACAAGATCTACAATATTTGACAACATCACTTTTGATTTCTGGCCAATAGAAGTGATTCAAGATCTTGAGATACATTTTATTAATCCCTAAATGACCAGCCAAAGGAGTTTCATGGGCCAGATTAAGTATTTCCTGTCTGTAAGGTTTTGGAACTACTATTTGATAGTTCACTGACCATTTATCACCAACAGGTACCTCGGAAGGTCTCCATTTTCTCATAAGAATTCCATTTTTAATGAAATAACAGACAGGAACTTCAGTGGCTTCAGTCTCATTTATGACCCTTTGAAACAAACAGGAGATCTCAGGATCTTTTTCCTGTTCAACGACAAGTGACTGTCGTTTATCACCCTGATTAAGAGAATGAGTTATTAAAAGAGGATCACTATGATCAATACCTTCTGATTGATCTAAACCAAGAGTAAAAGTGATCTCATCAAAAACCTGACCTATACAAGTGCCAGTTGAAGGAATGCTGGCTTCTGTAACATCACTCTCAAAATCATCACCCTGATTAAAATAAAGAGAATGAGTTGTCAAAAGAGGATCACTATGATCAATACTTTCTGATTGATCTAAACCAAGAGTAAAAGTGACCTCATCAAAAGCCTGACCTATACTAGTGTCAGATAAGGGAATACTGCCCTTTTCAACATAAGCCTGACCCACGCAGGTATCAGATAAGGGAATACTGTCCTCAACAGCATAAGCCTGACCCATGCATGTGTCAACGAAGGGAATACTGCCCTTTTCAACTTCATTCTCAAGAGCTTTCTTTACCATAGCTCTAGTAACTGTACAAGCTTGAAATATATCAGGGATTTCTTTTTCAATTGGATCAACTTTCTGATCCAAATTAGGCTTGTCAGTTACAAGTGGATTAACCACAACCTTGTCTCCAGCTAAGTCGTTGCCTAGCAATAAATCTATTCCCTCAACAGGTAAAACCGAGACTGTTCCGATTGTCACAGGTCCTGACACTAAGTCTGATGACAAATTTACACAATGGAGAGGAACATTAACAAAGCAGCACTCTAACCCCTGAATAAGAACACTTTCATTAGAAGAAGACTTCTCAGATAAAGGCAAAGTACCTGATAATAAAAGACTCTGAGAGGCTCCTGTGTCCCTTAAAATTTTAATAGGGGTGGGATTGGCTGAATCACCCAAAAGTGATACAGAACCCTTCGATATGAATGGTTCATAATTCTCCATATCAAAATCAGACTGGGATTTATTAGACCCAACAAATGTATTGCTTTCAGTACATTACTGTGACCTTGACCTCTTGGAAATAAGAGCATTTGGAACTGGTCTATCTTGATTCTGTTGCCTATTTTTCAATTTATAGCAATCAGAAATAACGTGTCCTTTTTTCTTGCAAAAGTTACACGTCGGAAGAGACAAGGATCTAGAATCAAACTTCTCTGAAGTCTGATTTTTGAAAGTTGTGTTTGTTTGAGTTTTAGAAGGGCTTGAATTAGGCGGAAATTCTTTTCTGCCATTAAATTGTTGAGTAGAAGTCTTGTTAACAAAAGGAACTTTATGTGTCAAAGAATATTCGTCAGCATCTCGAGCAGCATTTTCCAAGGTTTCAATCTTATGCTCATCGAGATAAGTCCTAACATCACTATGGACACAGTTTTTGAACTCTTCAATTAATATAATTTGCCTGAGATTTTGATAATCTTGTTTGACTTTCTTGGCTAAACACCATCTATCAAACATCCGCTCCTTTTCTCTAGCAAATTCGACATAAGTTTGTCCAGCTTCTTTTCTGGAATTTCTAAATTTTTGCCTATAAGCTTCAGGAACTAATTCATAACCCCGTAAAATGTATTCTTTAACCACATCATAATCACCACTTTGCTGAACGGACAGTGAACAGTAAATATCACTAGCCCTACCAGTAAGTTCACATTGTAATAACATGGTCCAATATTCTCTTGGCCACTTTAAATTTTCAGCAACTTTCTCAAAACGAATGAAGTATTTGTCTACTTCTTCTTCTCTGAAAGGGG
The DNA here is from genome assembly GCA_030141615.1 of Unio pictorum. Classification (NCBI taxonomy): domain Eukaryota; kingdom Metazoa; phylum Mollusca; class Bivalvia; order Unionida; family Unionidae; genus Unio; species Unio pictorum. The sequence continues at coordinate 687,809 of JARLTB010000274.1, read as the reverse complement.
GCACTAATTTAATATTCCTTGTTATATCAAAATTTAAATTTGAAGTATGATGGAGTTTTTCACTTGCCAGCTCTAATTCTTTCATTTTAATTTGAAATTCTCTTTCTTCCTTCTCTTTTTCATATTGTAATTGTCTTTCTTTCTCCCTTTCCTGTCTCTCTCTCCTCTTTCTCTCTATCAATCAGCATCTGCTCTTTTTGTTATTCAAATTGTCTCTCTCTCTCCTCTTTCTCTCTATCAATCCGCATCTGCTCTTTTTGTAATTCAATTTGTTTCTCTTTCTCCCTTTCCTGAAATTCCAGCTTCTTTAACTCTAATTCATTCTCTCTCTGAAATTCCAGCTTCTTCAACTCTAATTCCATCTTGAATTTTAATTCTAATTCCTTCAGTTTAATGTCAGAGTCTGGTGTAGACTTACTGACTGGAATCAAAGCACTTTGTTCCAAAATATCCTGTTCTACCAAATACTGGACCAAAATCTTTTTGATATCTTGTTTCGTCAAAGAAGCCTTGACTTCAGAAAGATCGTATTTTCTGGCAAGTTGAACCAACTCGTCTTTTTTGAAAAGATCTAATTGCTCCTGGGGAGGATTAGAAAGAAATATTTCTACCTTAGATGTCATTTTAATACAAGCATGTCAGTCTCACTAAAGATTTAAAATTCTCAAAACCTAGGGGAAATTCAAATTTAAATTCAAATTTATTTCAATCCCAGACGATAGCCACCAATTCTATGTTACGTGCTTAGGCTCAAATAAGCAGCAACACAGAAAGAGTGAAAACTAACAAGCTTGTATAACTTAAACAATGATTTTATTAAATACAATTATTTTCATAAAATAAATAAACTTACAGTTTTAGAGAATCAAATCCAACATTAATCCAATATAGAATTCACAAAAATAATCCACTAATGGAATTGTTAGAGTCCTGATAAATAAATGTTCTAATAGTTCCAGGTTCGAATCTTGACGATGTAATCCAAAATGGCTGACAATGTCACATGATGCAGTTCTTGATTTAATTTATCATCCACATGAATTATGAGCACATGTTTTCTCCTCCAAATAAATAATAAATCCTCTTTCTTCAATGAATTGACACAAAGTCCAGAATAATTATAACACTCAAACATGAAATACACAACTTAACTTTAAAATAAGCCCAAATTCTACTCCTGTTAGCTTCCAAAATACAGCTATATATATATATATATATATATATATATATATATATATATATATATATATATATATATATATATATATATATATATGTAATTCCCACGTAAACAAGAGGAATCATGTGATTCTGGAAGGTCACAGAAAGAAGCTACCTTCTCCAAGTCACGTAATAATGGAATGTTCTAGAAGGAAATCATTCACTTCCCACCCTCAAGAACAAAAAATAAAAATGTTGTCCTTGAAATTAACCAATAGAATTGAAGACTTGTTGACAATGTCTAAAGCAAGGTCAGATAAAGAAGTATCCAAGCCAAGGTCAACCTGTTTACCAGTAAAGTCCAGGTCAAACTGAATTTTCTAGAAAAGATCTTCCAATTAATGAATAAATATTAAACCCTAAATGATAAATTTGGATTTAACAATTAAAAATAAGTAAATTAAATCCAATAGCCGTAACACTTATTATCAAACATGGACCCATCATCAAGCATAGGCTTATTATCAAGCATGGACCCATCATCAAGCATAGGCTTATTATCAAGCATAGGCTTATTATCAAGTATGGACACATCATCAAGTATGGGCTTATTATCAAGCATAGGCTTATTATCAAGCATGGACACATCATCAAGTATGGGCTTATTATCAAGCATAGGCTTATTATCAAGCATGGACCCATCATCAAGCATAGGCTTATTATCAAGCATGGACACATCATCAAGCATAGGCTTATTATCAAGCATAGGCTTATTATCAAGCATGGACCCATCATCAAGCATAGGCTTATTATCAAGCATAGGCTTATTATCAAGTATGGACACATCATCAAGTATGGGCTTATTATCAAGCATAGGCTTATTATCAAGTATGGACACATCATCAAGTATGGGCTTATTATCAAGCATAGGCTTATTATCAAGCATGGACCCATCATCAAGCATAGGCTTATTATCAAGCATGGACACATCATCAAGCATGGACCCATCATCAAGCATAGGCTTATTATCAAGCATGGACCCATCATCAAGCATAGGCTTATTATCAAGCATAGACACATCATCAAGCATAGGCTTATTATCAAGCATGGACCCATCATCAAGCATAGGCTTATTATCAAGCATGGACCCATCATCAAGCATGGACCCATCATCAAGCATAGGCTTATTATCAAACATGGACCCATCATCAAGCATAGGCTTATTATCAAGCATGGACACATCATCAAGCATAGGCTTATTATCAAGCATGGACCCATCATCAAGCATAGGCTTATTATCAAGCATGGACCCATCATCAAGCATGGACCCATCATCAAGCATAGGCTTATTATCAAGCATGGACCCATCATCAAGCATAGGCTTATTATCAAGCATGGACACATCATCAAGTATGGGCTTATTATCAAACATGGACCCATCATCAAGCATAGGCTTATTATCAAGCATGGACACATCATCAAGCATAGGTTTATTATCAAACATGGACCCATCATCAAGCATAGGCTTATTATCAAGCATGGACCCATCATCAAGCATAGGCTTATTATCAAGCATGGACACATCATCAAGCATAGGCTTATTATCAAACATGGACACATCATCAAGCATAGGCTTATTATCAAGCATGGACACATCATGAAGCATAGGCTTATTATCAAACATGGACCCATCATCAAGCATAGGCTTATTATCAAGCATGGACACATCATCAAGCATAGGCTTATTATCAAGTATGGACACATCATCAAGCATAGGCTTATTATCAAGCATGGACACATCATCAAGCATAGGCTTATTATCAAGCATGGACACATCATGAAGCATAGGCTTATTATCAGACATGGACACATCATCAAGCATAGGCTTATTATCAAGCATGGACACATCATGAAGCATAGGCTTATTATCTAGCATGGACACATCATGAAGCATAGGCTTATTATCAAGCATGGACACATCATCAAGTATGGGCTTATTATCAAACATGGACCCATCATCAAGCATAGGCTTATTATCAAGCATGGACAGATCATCAGGTATGGGCTTATTATCAAGCATGTACCCATCATCAAGCATAGGCTTATTATCAAGCATGGACACATCATGAAGCATAGGCTTATTATCTAGCATGGACACATCATCAAGTATGGGCTTATTATCAAGCATGGACACATCATCAAGCATAGGCTTATTATCAAGCATAGGCTTATTATCAAGCATGGACCCATCATCAAGCATAGGCTTATTATCAAGCATAGGCTTATTATCAAGTATGGACACATCATCAAGTATGGGCTTATTATCAAGCATAGGCTTATTATCAAGTATGGACACATCATCAAGTATGGGCTTATTATCAAGCATAGGCTTATTATCAAGCATGGACCCATCATCAAGCATAGGCTTATTATCAAGCATGGACACATCATCAAGCATGGACCCATCATCAAGCATAGGCTTATTATCAAGCATGGACCCATCATCAAGCATAGGCTTATTATCAAGCATAGACACATCATCAAGCATAGGCTTATTATCAAGCATGGACCCATCATCAAGCATAGGCTTATTATCAAGCATGGACCCATCATCAAGCATGGACCCATCATCAAGCATAGGCTTATTATCAAACATGGACCCATCATCAAGCATAGGCTTATTATCAAGCATGGACACATCATCAAGCATAGGCTTATTATCAAGCATGGACCCATCATCAAGCATAGGCTTATTATCAAGCATGGACACATCATCAAGTATGGGCTTATTATCAAACATGGACCCATCATGAAGCATAGGCTTATTATCAAGCATGGACACATCATCAAGTATGGGCTTATTATCAAACATGGACCCATCATCAAGCATAGGCTTATTATCTAGCATGGACACATCATCAAGCATAGGCTTATTATCAAGCATGGACACATCATCAAGTATGGGCTTATTATCTAGCATGGACACATCATGAAGCATAGGCTTATTATCTAGCATGGACACATCATGAAGCATAGGCTTATTATCTAGCATGGACACATCATCAAGTATGGGCTTATTATCAAGCAAGGACAGATCATCAAGTATGGGCTTATTATCAAGCATGGACACATCATCAAGTATGGGCTTATTATCAAACATGGACCCATCATGAAGCATAGGCTTATTATCAGGCATGGACACATCATCAAGTATGGGCTTATTATCAAACATGGACCCATCATGAAGCATAGGCTTATTATCAAGCATGGACACATCATCAAGTATGGGCTTATTATCAAACATGGACACATCATGAAGCATAGGCTTATTATCTGGCATGGACACATCATCAAGCATAGGCTTATTATCAAGCATGGACACATCATCAAGCATAGGCTTATTATCAAACATGGACCCATCATCAAGCATAGGCTTATTATCAAGCATAGGCTTATTATCAAGCATGGACACATCATCAAGTATGGGCTTATTATCTAGCATGGACACATCATGAAGCATAGGCTTATTATCTAGCATGGACACATCATGAAGCATAGGCTTATTATCTAGCATGGACACATCATCAAGTATGGGCTTATTATCAAACATGGACACATCATGAAGCATAGGCTTATTATCTGGCATGGACACATCATCAAGCATAGGCTTATTATCAAGCATGGACACATCATCAAGCATAGGCTTATTATCAAACATGGACCCATCATCAAGCATAGGCTTATTATCAAGCATAGGCTTATTATCAAGCATGGACACATCATCAAGTATGGGCTTATTATCTAGCATGGACACATCATGAAGCATAGGCTTATTATCTAGCATGGACACATCATGAAGCATAGGCTTATTATCTAGCATGGACACATCATCAAGTATGGGCTTATTATCAAGCAAGGACAGATCATCAAGTATGGGCTTATTATCAAGCATGGACACATCATCAAGTATGGGCTTATTATCAAACATGGACCCATCATGAAGCATAGGCTTATTATCAGGCATGGACACATCATCAAGTATGGGCTTATTATCAAACATGGACCCATCATGAAGCATAGGCTTATTATCAAGCATGGACACATCATCAAGTATGGGCTTATTATCAAACATGGACACATCATGAAGCATAGGCTTATTATCTGGCATGGACACATCATCAAGCATAGGCTTATTATCAAGCATGGACACATCATCAAGCATAGGCTTATTATCAAACATGGACCCATCATCAAGCATAGGCTTATTATCAAGCATAGGCTTATTATCAAGCATGGACACATCATCAAGTATGGGCTTATTATCTAGCATGGACACATCATGAAGCATAGGCTTATTATCTAGCATGGACACATCATGAAGCATAGGCTTATTATCTAGCATGGACACATCATCAAGTATGGGCTTATTATCAAGCAAGGACAGATCATCAAGTATGGGCTTATTATCAAGCATGGACACATCATCAAGTATGGGCTTATTATCAAACATGGACCCATCATGAAGCATAGGCTTATTATCAGGCATGGACACATCATCAAGTATGGGCTTATTATCAAACATGGACACATCATCAAGCATAGGCTTATTATCAAGCATAGGCTTATTATCAAGCATGGACACATCATGAAGCATAGGCTTATTATCAAGCATGGACCCATCATCAAGCATAGGCTTATTATCAAGCATGGACACATCATGAAGCATAGGCTTATTATCAAGCATGGACACATCATCAAGCATAGGCTTATTATCAAACATGGACACATCATCAAGCATAGGCTTATTATCAAGCATGGACACATCATGAAGCATAGGCTTATTATCAAACATGGACCCATCATCAAGCATAGGCTTATTATCAAGCATGGACACATCATGAAGCATAGGCTTATTATCAAGCATAGGCTTATTATCAAGCATGGACACATCATGAAGCATAGGCTTATTATCAAGCATGGACCCATCATCAAGCATAGGCTTATTATCAAGCATGGACACATCATGAAGCATAGGCTTATTATCAAGCATGGACACATCATGAAGCATAGGCTTATTATCTAGCATGGACACATCATGAAGCATAGGCTTATTATCTAGCATGGACACATCATCAAGTATGGGCTTATTATCAAACATGGACACATCATGAAGCATAGGCTTATTATCTGGCATGGACACATCATCAAGCATAGGCTTATTATCAAGCATGGACACATCATCAAGCATAGGCTTATTATCAAACATGGACCCATCATCAAGCATAGGCTTATTATCAAGCATAGGCTTATTATCAAGCATGGACACATCATCAAGTATGGGCTTATTATCTAGCATGGACACATCATGAAGCATAGGCTTATTATCTAGCATGGACACATCATGAAGCATAGGCTTATTATCTAGCATGGACACATCATCAAGTATGGGCTTATTATCAAGCAAGGACAGATCATCAAGTATGGGCTTATTATCAAGCATGGACACATCATCAAGTATGGGCTTATTATCAAACATGGACCCATCATGAAGCATAGGCTTATTATCAGGCATGGACACATCATCAAGTATGGGCTTATTATCAAACATGGACCCATCATGAAGCATAGGCTTATTATCAAGCATGGACACATCATCAAGTATGGGCTTATTATCAAACATGGACACATCATGAAGCATAGGCTTATTATCTGGCATGGACACATCATCAAGCATAGGCTTATTATCAAGCATGGACACATCATCAAGCATAGGCTTATTATCAAACATGGACCCATCATCAAGCATAGGCTTATTATCAAGCATAGGCTTATTATCAAGCATGGACACATCATCAAGTATGGGCTTATTATCTAGCATGGACACATCATGAAGCATAGGCTTATTATCTAGCATGGACACATCATGAAGCATAGGCTTATTATCTAGCATGGACACATCATCAAGTATGGGCTTATTATCAAGCAAGGACAGATCATCAAGTATGGGCTTATTATCAAGCATGGACACATCATCAAGTATGGGCTTATTATCAAACATGGACCCATCATGAAGCATAGGCTTATTATCAGGCATGGACACATCATCAAGTATGGGCTTATTATCAAACATGGACACATCATCAAGCATAGGCTTATTATCAAGCATAGGCTTATTATCAAGCATGGACACATCATGAAGCATAGGCTTATTATCAAGCATGGACCCATCATCAAGCATAGGCTTATTATCAAGCATGGACACATCATGAAGCATAGGCTTATTATCAAGCATGGACACATCATCAAGCATAGGCTTATTATCAAACATGGACACATCATCAAGCATAGGCTTATTATCAAGCATGGACACATCATGAAGCATAGGCTTATTATCAAACATGGACCCATCATCAAGCATAGGCTTATTATCAAGCATGGACACATCATGAAGCATAGGCTTATTATCAAGTATGGACACATCATCAAGCATAGGCTTATTATCAAGCATGGACACATCATCAAGCATAGGCTTATTATCAAGCATGGACACATCATGAAGCATAGGCTTATTATCAAACATGGACACATCATCAAGCATAGGCTTATTATCAAGCATGGACACATCATGAAGCATAGGCTTATTATCTAGCATGGACACATCATGAAGCATAGGCTTATTATCAAGCATGGACACATCATCAAGTATGGGCTTATTATCAAACATGGACCCATCATCAAGCATAGGCTTATTATCAAGCATGGACAGATCATCAGGTATGGGCTTATTATCAAGCATGTACCCATCATCAAGCATAGGCTTATTATCAAGCATGGACACATCATGAAGCATAGGCTTATTATCTAGCATGGACACATCATCAAGTATGGGCTTATTATCAAGCATGGACACATCATCAAGCATAGGCTTATTATCAAGCATAGGCTTATTATCAAGCATGGACCCATCATCAAGCATAGGCTTATTATCAAGCATAGGCTTATTATCAAGTATGGACACATCATCAAGTATGGGCTTATTATCAAGCATAGGCTTATTATCAAGTATGGACACATCATCAAGTATGGGCTTATTATCAAGCATAGGCTTATTATCAAGCATGGACCCATCATCAAGCATAGGCTTATTATCAAGCATGGACACATCATCAAGCATGGACCCATCATCAAGCATAGGCTTATTATCAAGCATGGACCCATCATCAAGCATAGGCTTATTATCAAGCATAGACACATCATCAAGCATAGGCTTATTATCAAGCATGGACCCATCATCAAGCATAGGCTTATTATCAAGCATGGACCCATCATCAAGCATGGACCCATCATCAAGCATAGGCTTATTATCAAACATGGACCCATCATCAAGCATAGGCTTATTATCAAGCATGGACACATCATCAAGCATAGGCTTATTATCAAGCATGGACCCATCATCAAGCATAGGCTTATTATCAAGCATGGACACATCATCAAGTATGGGCTTATTATCAAACATGGACCCATCATGAAGCATAGGCTTATTATCAAGCATGGACACATCATCAAGTATGGGCTTATTATCAAACATGGACCCATCATCAAGCATAGGCTTATTATCTAGCATGGACACATCATCAAGCATAGGCTTATTATCAAGCATGGACACATCATCAAGTATGGGCTTATTATCTAGCATGGACACATCATGAAGCATAGGCTTATTATCTAGCATGGACACATCATGAAGCATAGGCTTATTATCTAGCATGGACACATCATCAAGTATGGGCTTATTATCAAGCAAGGACAGATCATCAAGTATGGGCTTATTATCAAGCATGGACACATCATCAAGTATGGGCTTATTATCAAACATGGACCCATCATGAAGCATAGGCTTATTATCAGGCATGGACACATCATCAAGTATGGGCTTATTATCAAACATGGACCCATCATGAAGCATAGGCTTATTATCAAGCATGGACACATCATCAAGTATGGGCTTATTATCAAACATGGACACATCATGAAGCATAGGCTTATTATCTGGCATGGACACATCATCAAGCATAGGCTTATTATCAAGCATGGACACATCATCAAGCATAGGCTTATTATCAAACATGGACCCATCATCAAGCATAGGCTTATTATCAAGCATAGGCTTATTATCAAGCATGGACACATCATCAAGTATGGGCTTATTATCTAGCATGGACACATCATGAAGCATAGGCTTATTATCTAGCATGGACACATCATGAAGCATAGGCTTATTATCTAGCATGGACACATCATCAAGTATGGGCTTATTATCAAACATGGACACATCATGAAGCATAGGCTTATTATCTGGCATGGACACATCATCAAGCATAGGCTTATTATCAAGCATGGACACATCATCAAGCATAGGCTTATTATCAAACATGGACCCATCATCAAGCATAGGCTTATTATCAAGCATAGGCTTATTATCAAGCATGGACACATCATCAAGTATGGGCTTATTATCTAGCATGGACACATCATGAAGCATAGGCTTATTATCTAGCATGGACACATCATGAAGCATAGGCTTATTATCTAGCATGGACACATCATCAAGTATGGGCTTATTATCAAGCAAGGACAGATCATCAAGTATGGGCTTATTATCAAGCATGGACACATCATCAAGTATGGGCTTATTATCAAACATGGACCCATCATGAAGCATAGGCTTATTATCAGGCATGGACACATCATCAAGTATGGGCTTATTATCAAACATGGACCCATCATGAAGCATAGGCTTATTATCAAGCATGGACACATCATCAAGTATGGGCTTATTATCAAACATGGACACATCATGAAGCATAGGCTTATTATCTGGCATGGACACATCATCAAGCATAGGCTTATTATCAAGCATGGACACATCATCAAGCATAGGCTTATTATCAAACATGGACCCATCATCAAGCATAGGCTTATTATCAAGCATAGGCTTATTATCAAGCATGGACACATCATCAAGTATGGGCTTATTATCTAGCATGGACACATCATGAAGCATAGGCTTATTATCTAGCATGGACACATCATGAAGCATAGGCTTATTATCTAGCATGGACACATCATCAAGTATGGGCTTATTATCAAGCAAGGACAGATCATCAAGTATGGGCTTATTATCAAGCATGGACACATCATCAAGTATGGGCTTATTATCAAACATGGACCCATCATGAAGCATAGGCTTATTATCAGGCATGGACACATCATCAAGTATGGGCTTATTATCAAACATGGACACATCATCAAGCATAGGCTTATTATCAAGCATAGGCTTATTATCAAGCATGGACACATCATGAAGCATAGGCTTATTATCAAGCATGGACCCATCATCAAGCATAGGCTTATTATCAAGCATGGACACATCATGAAGCATAGGCTTATTATCAAGCATGGACACATCATCAAGCATAGGCTTATTATCAAACATGGACACATCATCAAGCATAGGCTTATTATCAAGCATGGACACATCATGAAGCATAGGCTTATTATCAAACATGGACCCATCATCAAGCATAGGCTTATTATCAAGCATGGACACATCATGAAGCATAGGCTTATTATCAAGTATGGACACATCATCAAGCATAGGCTTATTATCAAGCATGGACACATCATCAAGCATAGGCTTATTATCAAGCATGGACACATCATGAAGCATAGGCTTATTATCAAACATGGACACATCATCAAGCATAGGCTTATTATCAAGCATGGACACATCATGAAGCATAGGCTTATTATCTAGCATGGACACATCATGAAGCATAGGCTTATTATCAAGCATGGACACATCATCAAGTATGGGCTTATTATCAAACATGGACCCATCATCAAGCATAGGCTTATTATCAAGCATGGACAGATCATCAGGTATGGGCTTATTATCAAGCATGTACCCATCATCAAGCATAGGCTTATTATCAAGCATGGACACATCATGAAGCATAGGCTTATTATCTAGCATGGACACATCATCAAGTATGGGCTTATTATCAAGCATGGACACATCATCAAGCATAGGCTTATTATCAAGCATAGGCTTATTATCAAGCATGGACCCATCATCAAGCATAGGCTTATTATCAAGCATAGGCTTATTATCAAGTATGGACACATCATCAAGTATGGGCTTATTATCAAGCATAGGCTTATTATCAAGTATGGACACATCATCAAGTATGGGCTTATTATCAAGCATAGGCTTATTATCAAGCATGGACCCATCATCAAGCATAGGCTTATTATCAAGCATGGACACATCATCAAGCATGGACCCATCATCAAGCATAGGCTTATTATCAAGCATGGACCCATCATCAAGCATAGGCTTATTATCAAGCATAGACACATCATCAAGCATAGGCTTATTATCAAGCATGGACCCATCATCAAGCATAGGCTTATTATCAAGCATGGACCCATCATCAAGCATGGACCCATCATCAAGCATAGGCTTATTATCAAACATGGACCCATCATCAAGCATAGGCTTATTATCAAGCATGGACACATCATCAAGCATAGGCTTATTATCAAGCATGGACCCATCATCAAGCATAGGCTTATTATCAAGCATGGACACATCATCAAGTATGGGCTTATTATCAAACATGGACCCATCATGAAGCATAGGCTTATTATCAAGCATGGACACATCATCAAGTATGGGCTTATTATCAAACATGGACCCATCATCAAGCATAGGCTTATTATCTAGCATGGACACATCATCAAGCATAGGCTTATTATCAAGCATGGACACATCATCAAGTATGGGCTTATTATCTAGCATGGACACATCATGAAGCATAGGCTTATTATCTAGCATGGACACATCATGAAGCATAGGCTTATTATCTAGCATGGACACATCATCAAGTATGGGCTTATTATCAAGCAAGGACAGATCATCAAGTATGGGCTTATTATCAAGCATGGACACATCATCAAGTATGGGCTTATTATCAAACATGGACCCATCATGAAGCATAGGCTTATTATCAGGCATGGACACATCATCAAGTATGGGCTTATTATCAAACATGGACCCATCATGAAGCATAGGCTTATTATCAAGCATGGACACATCATCAAGTATGGGCTTATTATCAAACATGGACACATCATGAAGCATAGGCTTATTATCTGGCATGGACACATCATCAAGCATAGGCTTATTATCAAGCATGGACACATCATCAAGCATAGGCTTATTATCAAACATGGACCCATCATCAAGCATAGGCTTATTATCAAGCATAGGCTTATTATCAAGCATGGACACATCATCAAGTATGGGCTTATTATCTAGCATGGACACATCATGAAGCATAGGCTTATTATCTAGCATGGACACATCATGAAGCATAGGCTTATTATCTAGCATGGACACATCATCAAGTATGGGCTTATTATCAAGCAAGGACAGATCATCAAGTATGGGCTTATTATCAAGCATGGACACATCATCAAGTATGGGCTTATTATCAAACATGGACCCATCATGAAGCATAGGCTTATTATCAGGCATGGACACATCATCAAGTATGGGCTTATTATCAAACATGGACACATCATCAAGCATAGGCTTATTATCAAGCATGGACACATCATCAAGTATGGGCTTATTATCAAACATGGACCCATCATCAAGCATAGGCTTATTATCAAGCGTGGATACATCATCAAGCATAGGCTTATTATCAAACATGGACCCATCATCAAGCATAGGCTTATTATCAAGCATGGACACATCATGAAGCATAGGCTTATTATCTAGCATGGACACATCATCAAGTATGGGCTTATTATCAAGCAAGGACAGATCATCAAGTATGGGCTTATTATCAAGCATGGACAGATCATCAAGTATGGGCTTATTATCAAGCATGGACACATCATCAAGCATAGGCTTATTATCAAGCATGGACACATCATGAAGCATAGGCTTATTATCTAGCAAGGACAGATCATCAAGTATGGGCTTATTATCAAGCAAGGACAGATCATCAAGTATGGGCTTATTATCAAGCATGGACAGATCATCAAGTATGGGCTTATTATCAAGCATGGACACATCATCAAGCATAGGCTTATTATCAAGCATGGACACATCATCAAGCATAGGCTTATTATCAAGCATGGACACATCATGAAGCATAGGCTTATTATCTAGCAAGGACAGATCATCAAGTATGGGCTTATTATCAAGCAAGGACAGATCATCAAGTATGGGCTTATTATCAAGCAAGGACAGATCATCAAGTATGGGCTTATTATCAAGCATGGACACATCATCAAGCATAGGCTTATTATCAAGCATGGACACATCATCAAGTATGGGTTTATTATCAAGCATGGATCTATCACCAAACATGAGCTTGTCATCAAGAATGGGCTTATCATCAAGCATTTGCTTATCATCTTGCATGGGCTTATTATCAAGGAAGGGCCTATCATTGAAAAGTTACTTAACATCCATCATGGGTTTATCATCCAGGCTTTGCTTATTTTCAAGTACAGAATTAGCATCAAGCATGGGCTTATATCATGCTTGGGCTTATTATCAAGAATCGGCCTATCATCAAGCATGGGCTTGTCAATGAGTACAGCAGATTTATCATTAAGCGTGGGTTAATCATCAAGCCTAGGTTTATTATCAAGAATTGGCCTATCATCAAGCATGGGCTTGTCAATGAGTACAGCGGATTTATCATTAAGCATGGGCTAATCATCAAGCATGGACTTAAGATACATTTTCCATTTTTGATCACAACACTGTCATGCATGAATTAAAAATAATCAAATCACATGGGAACTTGGATCCTACAGCAACAAATCCAGACTCATCAGTTGAGGTCTTTGAAAAATATATTATTTAAGTGACATGGCAAGGTGCCATCAATTACAGATTAACAAGACTACCTGAGATAAGTTGCAGCCTTTGTTATTTATGGCTTTCTTGCTTTAAGTCATTATTAATTTATGGAGGAACTTATTTCATTTGATCCCCAGGAGTACTGATTTTATGACATCAATTAAGCCTTGATCAGAGAAATGACTTTATTATTATTTTACTTCACTTAATGAATTGTACTGGTATGAACAGCTAATAGTGTTTTGTTTTTGATCTTTCTTTTTCATAAATAAATTTGTGCAATGGAAATGAAGACAGTGCATTGACATCCAAAGAATTTTCTCTGATGATATTAAATTCATCTTTATTATCTTTCAGATATATACTGCTTCATTATATATGTCAAAGGATGTCATACTCATTTAATTTCTATGTCTACATTTTCTAGCAAAAAAAAAAATCAAATAATGTTTTCATTGGTCACTTAGCAAAAAAATCATTGAATGAGGACATTTATGTCATAGCATGGTATTTCGATGGTGTACTTGTTATAGACTCTGTTCCAGGTTTTATTCATGTGCTGCATTATTGATAATAAATTAGTGATGTTTTATTTTCATATTTAGAAATAATTAAATGAAAACCTTTATTTTATTAAGTCACATGATAAATGATGGTAATTTTTTCAGATATACTTAAGATTTTGAAATCTTTCTTCATTAACTTGTTTTATAATTAATATTATTGTAAATTAGCAAAGCATAGTGTTGTACATTATTTTAGAAGATAAAATGATACCTTGTTTGTTTACTCCAATATGCAAACAGTACTATCTTTACATCTTATAAACAGGGGCCCCTTGTGGCAGAGTAGTTTAAAGCGCTTTATGTTACGGATCACTGCAGTCTCACCTCTGTTTGCATGCGTTCAAGTCTAACATTCAGCAGATGTAGTTATGTGAGAAAGCTTGCCAGTAGCTTCTCGTGTGTCGGTGGTTCTTTCCGGGGTTTTCTTAGGTTCTTCCTCCACCAATAATACTGGCCGCCATGTATAGCCTATCATGTGCTGAAAAATGGCGTTAAACTTTACAACAACAACAATAACAACAATGGTTGAAGGCAAACTTAATTAGATATAAAATAAAGTTTGCAAACTGTAAATAAAAGGGAATTGTACAGTGGAAAAAAATAAGGTGTATCAGCTGTGGCATCCAAAATCATGAATCATACAGACCTATTCATTCAGATCCTTCAGCCAGTTTTTAATCCAAAATCATGAATCATACAGACCCAACCCTTAAGCCAGTTTTTAATCCAAAATCATGAATCATACAGACCCATTCATTCAGATCCTTCAGCCAGTTTTTAATCCAAAATCATGAATCATACAGACCCAAGCCTTGAGCCAGTTTTTAATCAAAATCATGAATCATACAGACTCATTCATTCAGATCCTTCAGCCAGTTTTTAATCCAAAATCATGAATCATACAGACCCAAGCCTTGAGCCAGTTTTTAATCAAAATCATGAATCATACAGACTCATTCATTCAGATCCTTCAGCCAGTTTTTAATCCAAAATCATGAATCATACAGACCCAAGCCTTAAGCCAGTTTTTAATCCAAAATCATGAATCATACAGACTCATTCATTCAGATCCTTTTTAATAGCAGTTTTGTTACGAGAAATATGTAAAAGTTTTAGCAAGTATGCACATCTTTGTGCTTGGCTGCATGCATGTAAGTTTAAGAGAAAGAGAATTCAAAATTGTCAGGCAACAAACATAATAAATGATATAATAATTAAATTTCAGGTGTAAATAAATGTCCAATCCAGACTTGTGTATTTCATTTTATTAAGTTTATCCATTAGAATATAACTTTTGAGTCTCAAGACCCACCAACTGAAAATTTCCTCTTAAACCTACGATGACTATAAATCCAGTCTTTACTGGTCTCAAGACCAAAAACTGAATTGCTTTGAATCCACAATGACCTTTTCAATTCAGTCTTTGCTGGTCTCAAAACCCACCAACTAAATTACTCAAAACCCCAAAATGACTCTCTGTAAATCCAGTCTTTGCTGGTCTCAAGACCCACCAACTAAATTACTCAAAAACACACATTGACTCTATAAATCTAGTCTTTGCTGGTCTTAAGACCCAGAAATGATTATTTTACCATATATACTCATTTTTATGTTAAGTCCATCTGCAAAAAGCATAGATCCTGATGCACCATATTATAATGCACCTGCAGATCAGAGTCTGTTCTTGCATGTTTTACTGATTACCCTTTATATATGCCAGCACATTATGTGACTGCAGATCTGGGTCTGTGCAATACAAAAATGTTGCTTGAGAAATCAATCTCTCTCTATTCTCAAGTTACCAAATTTCAGTGATTTTAGGCATGATTTTTTAATAACAAAATAAACCAAAAAATTGACTGTAACATTTAAAATGCCAGTGAAACTTGCCTGTCGTAGTGGATACAAAACACAATATTTTCCTTCTAATTGAATCTACATCATGATGATTTGCAAATTTCCAGTAATGTCCATTACATCAGGTACTTGATGATGGTTGTAACTTTGTCAAACATCAGATACAACATTAGCAGCATGGCAACATTGTCCTTGTAATGATTTGGGATTTTATTGAGATTGTCGTTAAAAAAAATACAGAATTGTTATATACTTCTGTGTACCTTTTAAGAGGCATTCCATATAGTTGTAGAGTTTTAGCTTTGAAATTTTCAGCTTATGATTTTGGTGTCAAGTTCTACTGTTATAATTAGAACTGAAATAGGTATCTTATACTTAAAGTGGCTTGCATGTCACAAAGTCTCTGTTTAAAGACATTTAGTGAAAATAGGGGCATACCAATACATAATCGGTGTAAAACCAGTCTACTTTTTGTCAAATTCAATTCTTCAGTAAGTTTTAGCTGTGCCATTCTTTAGGGGTCAGAGCGGTTTATTGGTAACTAAACTTTAATGTTCATCTATGATTGGGTAAAGGTTGTATAGCCCCTGTTCAGAGAATGCATGGTAGACTTGGTTGTACACTTTTAAAATGTATTGGAAATTGATCAGAAGTAATGTAATATTTTTTTCTTCATTGTTTGACCTTGTACAATGCCACCAAGGCAGAGTAAAGCAAAGAAAATGAATGACATTGTTGAAAACATGCCAAGTGCATGCTGTTTTGATGCTTGCACATGAAGCAGCCTAAAATATCGCAGATGCATATTAATATTGGACTATTTTGTAAATGTGTAATTTGTACAGGCGATATGTGTCTAGTGTATTTACATTTGATACCAACTGTATAGTCTTTTTTGACATGGTTTTTATGATCAAAAACATGCAGATGTGACAGCCAAGCTCAAACTACCATTGGGATAGATATTATTGATTGCCCAAGTCCAGAATACTAACTGGGGACAATTTCCACTTTCATCGTAGAACTCTTGCATCAATTCTGAATAATTTGACCTCTCAAGAGATGTTTGTCAATGGATTAAGTGGCATATGTCTTCAATGATTCCCTGCTGGTTGAAAAGATATTGTTTAAATAGCATGATCTAACCACAATTGATCATAGATTAATAAGATATACTGTACTGATAGGTTACATTATACATGTATATATTTGTTCACATTGAATTTCTTTTATTATTCAGGTGTGAAAGTTTTGGGTATCAGTTTTGTGGTTGCTACAGTAATGCATTCATTTTAGTGCCCAACTAACAATGATGATCATCAGGGCCCCAGGTCAAGGCCAAGTGGTCTAAGGCCCCGGGTCAAGAACAAGCTTTTTCAGGCCCCAGGTCAAGGACAAATGGTATAAGGTGTTTGCCTTTACTGATCACTCACCTCTGTTCATATGGGTCACAACCTTGTAAGAAAGCTTGACGGTAGTGTCCTGTGACATGATGGTTCTTCCTGGATTTTGCCCAGGTTTGTCCTCCACCATTTATTCATGCTGCCATGTATAGCCTAGCATGTGCAGAAGAATGGTGCTAAGCCCATAACAACAACAGCAACAACAATTAAAAGCTTTGAAAAAAGTGAGACCACTGTTAGCCAACAGAGCCTTGCTTTGAGATCACTACTTTTTATAACCCAGCCTTATAAAGGTGTGGATTTAAATAGTAATCTTTTTGTTCATCCATCAGACCACAAAATATGAAGATCCAGTGTGGAGACAAGTTCATTTCATATCCAATCAACAAATTGTATTACTGTCAAAAATGTAATTTTCCCCAAAAATGCTAAATAATTCTTTTAAAAAAATGCATGAATGTTCGAACAGATCCAAGCTTGAATAAAAATCATTTATTTAAAATTACAACATTTAAATTATGTTTATGGAAATTAAATGTACTTTTTTTATCCCGGGGGGTCATCATTTTCATAGCACCAATTACTTATTATGCCACTATTGTGAAGCTATCCTATTTTCGTGCTGAAAATTTACCATTCATTCAATGTGACTACATCATCATCAGAGTAGCAATAGGTCAGAATGCACACCACTCTATATGTCACATGATTTTGCATAAGGTCATAATTTTCAGACACTATTCAGGGTAGACAGCTACCAAAACTCGCACCAGAGAAATTTCATCTGTTACACTTATCACAAACATCGGCCTTTTTTTTGTAGTTTTTAATTGGTCTCATTTTAGTGTTCAAACTGTCTGTTCCATTTTCTGGAACAGAACAGTCTATGGGGCAGGGGGGGGGTCACCAATACTCACACATATTGCATTAGTGCTCAAAGTGCACACGGAAAAATCATTAAACTTCCTGCCAATTTGGTCTCGTATCAGGGTAATGGGAACCTTCCTTTTTCATTTTTGTTCAGAAAAAGAACTGTTTCCAGGTCTATCATGTGGCACAAACATCTTTGGCAGCTAGAGTAGCCCCTCCCAAAGGAAGGTCTAGATGTTCCAAAAAATAATAGATTTACCCATGTAGGGAAACATTGAACATTTCTCGTGTCTCTACCCATGTAGGGAAACATTGAACATTTCTCGTGTCTCTAACCATGTAGGGAAATGTTGAACATTTCTCATGTCTCTACCCATGTAGGGAAACGTTGAACATTTCTCATGTCTACCCATGTAGGGAAACGTTGAAAATTTCTCATATCTACCCATGTAGGGAAACATTGAACATTTCTCATATCTACCCATGTAGGGAAATGTTGAACATTTCTCATATCTACTAATGTAGGGAAACGTTGAACATTTCTCATGTCTCTACCCATGTAGGGAAATGTTGAACATTTCTCATGTCTCTACCCATGTAGGGAAATGGTATAAGGTGTTTGCCTTTACTGATCAATCAAGGCACTGTGCTGTTGAACATCTGACCAGTTCCCTCCACTTGTCACAATCATGTGCCAATGCGTGTGTCTCTTCAAAACCTTTCCTGGTCCATTCTGTGACGTCGCCATACCATTTCAGCTTTCTCTTTTTGACAGTGGTGATGAGGTATTTATAATGGTCTACATAGTGCCTGATGATGCTACGCAATTCTTCATTTGTAATATGGTCCATGGAAGAGATGTCAACTTATGGTTCAACTTATGGTATTGGTTAACTTTTGACCCATGTTGTACTTCTTCATATGAGATTGGGGAAATTATCATCATTTGTAGAGTTTGGAACTTCAAGCACCTCTGGGTCTCCTGTGACTCATGGTTGTAGAGTTCTTTACAATACTCAGTCCAAGGGGGCATCATTTCTACCCTTGCTTCTCCAGCCTTGCTCGATCACCAAAACATTGACTTTTCTCCACACTCCTGGTCCATTGCAATTGACCAGGAAACAAGAAATGACAAATCACCCTCAGAGGCCATCTACAATATTTAAAGCAGGTGCAAGCCTAGTCCAGACCACAATTCCTGCTAGGCCACTTCCTTATCAGGTCCATGATGAAGTTGTCTGACACTCTTTTCATTCCTACCGGCAGATATGGGCAGCCCAGCCATTAACCCCTCCCCTGGCCTGCATCCATTTCATGCATTCTAGTAGGTGCTTTCCCAGGTCTCTTAGAGGCTTAGTCAAGCATTATGAGATGTTGGGTAGGTCCTCTCCATTGTTAATGAGAATTATTGTCTCCAGTATCAAGGACCCCCTATTTCTTTCCCCAGTCCTCTGGTGGAAATGAGGGAAGAGGTACACACCTTCTCAAGAAAGAAGTAGTTGAGAGTTTCTTAAACAATTAGTCCCCCACCTTCTACTCCCAAATCTTCCTAGTCATCTTGAAAAATGGGAAATTTTAAATCATTATCAATTTCTCCCTGCTCAGCCAGTGTCTATCAGAGGAAACCTTCACAATGGAGACAACTTGCTCAATCTGGAACACTCATCATTTGCTCCATTAACCTTCAGGACCCTATTTACACATCCCCATTTTTCATCCACACTGCAAATATTATTTTTGCCTCGACCAGGAAGTTTTTCAGCTCTGGCATTCAGAATTTTCACCGCACCTGGAGTCTTCAGTTGGGTTGGAGTAGTAGCTACCTACCTCTGAATATGGGGAACATCAATTCTCCCTTAATTTGATGACTGGTTAATTCACCATGTTCAAGTTCAGTCCTTCATCAGGATCTGTTCCACGGTTGGTCCACTTTAACTCATATGGGTTTACTGCCCAATCTTGAGAAGTGGGAACTTTAATATGACTTTAATTAATGTGGGGATGAACTCCTCACGAACCAAAGTTGGTTCAGGTTCCCCTGGATTGTTAGATTGAATCCTGGCTTTGTTACAGATGCTACAAGTGGAAATTGTTATCTGTTTGCTTTTATCTTTCCATACACGGAAGGATGTCTGAAACCTCTTCATCTGGGCTGCCTCATATAATGTTACAATCTGGGCTAGATAACATATTTAGTGGCTAGACCATCCAGAAAAGACCGAGGTTTCATCAACTGAATGGTCTCTTCATTACTCAGTAACCAAGTCCTTGTTTTTCCCTCTCAGGAAGACCTTCCATGGCTATGCTTGTGACCAAGCCTAGCAACTTCCCTTTTACCTGTCTGTCCTGGATCAGAGAGCTTGGGCAGTCAATGCATTCAGCTTCCAGTAGGACTGCCTTCCCATCCTTATGACTGCTATTACAAGTTCTGTAATGACTCCAAACTTATCTGCTTGGATCAATCTCATCACCACTTTATGGCCCAAGTGATCATGATCCATTGATCTAGACCTGTTGATCAGTTAGTTTTACCCTTCTAAAAACTACATTTCAGTTATGTAATTTAGATCAGATTGCTTCTATATGGAAGTAATACATTGATGAGCAAGCCACTTGTAGGCATTTGTCAGTAATACATTAACAAGCAAGCAAAAAAAAACAAACTTTGGAGAGCTTCATTGAAAGAAATAAAATATGTATCAAACAATGATGCTTCCTTCAATGTTTCACCAGAGTGTTCATATATATATATATATATATATATATATATATATATATATATATATATATATATATATATATATATATATATACAGTGATCAGATTTCAAAGAATCAATAAATGCATTTAAGGATGTACTTCAACATTTTTCAAGTGGAATAACATATGAAACTGTATTTACTTTAATCAGTTTGACCCATCTTTAAATTTCCATGCATTTTCTTTGTTTCCAGGGACAAAGAGAAGGCTGAAATAAAAGACAGAAAGGTACTTGAGATTTTGCAACTAAAGGATGACAAAATTGAAGATCTTCAAAATGCACTTGCCACCAAAAATCATGAAATAAACATCTTTAATACCAGGTGAGTATATCGATTGATGTGTGTTACTTGACACATCTTTGAAAGTAAGTATGCATGGTTCGTACATTCAAAATATAAGGAGTTGCCTTGAAAATCCTTGAATATATTCTAAGGGAATACACAAAATTGAAATTGAATAAAATATATAACTTGTTTACATTTAGAATGCTGCACAATGTTGGTAGTTTGCAAAGGAACATGTAGAAAAGGTTCACTTTCTTTTGGGCAAAATTCTATTTAAAAATAAACTCTTCAAGGTTATACAAATCATTGTATACGATGAATGAAAGCCATGCTCAGACAGATTCCTTTGATGAACTATTGTAAAAATGAAAGTTACAATCAAGCAGAATTTATTCATGAATGTGTTCCTTACATCTGTAACTCAAATATTGTTTTGCACAAAAGGCAGTATTAACAGTTAACTTGGTCTATCCAGTTTTCTTAATGGTCCCACAAATTTCATTTTGGTCCCATGAGTTTTCTGATTGCTGATTGTTTCTTTTGTGACTCGCATTGCTACATATAGGCATTTGGGGTGATTTGACATCACTTTTGTGACTTACATTGCTACATATAGGCATTCCAAGTGTTTCTTTAATTGACCACTTGCAGGTTAAAGGTTATAAAATAGGCCTGATGTATCCTACTTTGAGGCAGATAACGGAGGCAACCATTTTGGTGTGGGATTCATCATGTAATGGCTATTCAACTGAGAGGTTCATTAACTTCTATATGCCCATCTTACCTTATTATTTTATGGCATTGTCCATTCATTCATCAATCCATGTGTTAATATTTGAACCATAACTTTGTAGAGATTTCAACGCATAAGAGCATATAAGGACTAGTCTGTGTTTTGTATTCCATACCAAGGTCCCCTGTCTCAAGGTCACGGTCAAGGCAATTGAAATTGTAATTCTTTTACTTGTTTCTTTGTTTTGAATTATAACATTGAAACAACTGAAGATATTTGCATGAATCTTTTTCTAGCTGTATATCATACATTTGCATACCTTTTTAACTTTTTAAAATTTCATTCCATTTATTTGATTTGATATAAAAGACAGTTCACATGATAATACAAAGGTTTGCTTTGAATTGAGCATAAAAATACAACAGATATATCAGCAAGTTTGAGATCAAAACAGTCAGCAGTTAATGAGGTTCTCACATGTACATTGACATAGCTATGACAGTAAAGACACTGTATTGACATAGCTATGACAGTAGAAGACACTGTATTGACATAGTTATGACAGTAGAAGACACTTTATTGACATAGCTATGACAGTAGAAGACACTGTATTGACATAGTTATGACAGTAGAAGACACTGTTCATATTTGAATATTTATGATGATTACTTTGAAACTGATTTAAAACAAATGTCAGAAACACAAATTTCACTTGAAATTTTTTATTTCATTGATATTCATTATTAAGTGTTGACACCAGTATCTTGTTCAATGATCAAATTGTCACAAAAATGTAAAATGTAGGATTTCTTTCTATCAATTGAATCAGTAAAGTAATATAATAAAATAGAGACAGACATACATTAATTATACTGTTATAAAGGATATACAATTTATCATTTGTTTTATACTGTATATAAAAAATATTTTATACAATTTTGTATAATGCATTGTTATTAGGGCTGTTGGGATTCAAAGTATCTAACTTATGAATCCAGTAAGTTTCTTTTATGAGTCTATTCATGTCTCCATGCACAATATTGTTATGTATATTTGATTTAACTTACATTTGATTTATTTTAATTGTTTGTAAGTTTTGAAGTTTTGTTAATTCCATTACTTGCTATTGTAATGTAATTTTATTTACTGGAATAGATTTCAGTTTTAAATGATTTTTTATATATTTTTGACAACTTTATAGAAACATTGTATCTAATGCTGACCTAGTTCCTGACCTTGAGTCAGAACAAGTGATAGTTTGTAGTAAGTAACTTTTTTAATGTTTAATTCTTTCTCAGAGTAAGATTCATAAAGTAGAATCATGGCCATACTTGGACTATGTGTTAAATTGACCCACATGATGGCATCTGTTTTCAATTATAGCTAGATTTATTGTTGATGTTTTGAGAAATAATTTTCATACTTGCCTTAACACTGGAGACGTCCAGGTGTTTTATGTTGTAACCAGTTTTGAGGCTAATTATTTATTTTATTTTAAAAATGATTTTTTCCCTGGAAATACTAGTGCTCTAAATTATTTCTTGAACAAAGACAATTATTGAAATTACACAGAATTCAAAAACTGAAATATTACTTTTTTGTGATTCAACAAAGAACTTTTGACACATGATGTTGACCACAACACGTCATTGCCTTCAATTTTGGATTTCATCAGGATTCAAACTCAGTTTCAGTAGAACTTTTAATTACTAGGACTACTATTTTTCAATTATTGGATTAAATTTGGATTTGATTCATAAAACCGTAAGTTTTTTTTCTCATTTTTAACTTGTTTTTCTAAGGAAATAAATTTTTTGTCAAATTTTGCAAAGCTTGTTGTATTCACTTCTTGTTACGCTTTGTAAGAGCTTACACACGTAACAATATTTATTGCCATGAAATAAAATCTAGTAGAGAGTGGTAATTGGTATCAAACTGTGTTAAAATATTAGAGGAAAACTGAGCGTCTCTATAATTTTTTAAATTGAAATTGATGATTAAACAATCTCATAGAAGTCGAAGTGTTTGTCATATTGCATGTTACATTTTTTACAGGTTATCATATAAATCACATGAGTTGATAATGTCATTGAGAGAACAGGTGCACATAATTATTGATGTTTGTGTTATTTTTATCATAGTAGCTATAAATCGAGAATTTCATGATGTTGATTCAAATTTCCATGCACCGACTGCCATTTTCAACAAATATTTGAGCAATATGTAAAGTTTTCATTTACTAGAGCAATGTATAAAGTTTTCATTTACCAGTTTCAATTGCAATATTCTTCATATTAAACAAATATGTCACAATTCTTTTGGCATTTTCTTGGGAATAAAAATGGGATACATGCTGGCTCCTGTATTATAAGCAGGTTCACAAGTTATCCAGGCATGAATTATCAAGGGTGCAGTAAGTTACGCAACTAAATGATAAACTTTTCATTTCAATTTCTGCTCTTGCAAACCATAAAAATAATTTTATTAAAATTTTTTACAGTATATCAGAGTTGGAAGATGACATCAAGAGACTTCAGAGGGAGATTGGAAATTTGCGTGATCAAAAAGCCACACTTGAACTTGAGGTAATTTTGTGAAAGTGGGGACCTGTGTAAAATGGGGGAAAGTGAACCATTTCTTACCTGTAGTTTTTGTAAAATGTAAAGCAGAAATTACAGTCACTCCGTTATGCAAATAAAGCAGAAATTGCAGTCACTCTGTTATGCAAAATAAAGCAGAAATTATAGTGACTTTTTCGTGACTTTAAATTGGTATACCCTTTGCATCCTGTAGATAAATTCTCTAATGGATAAATTTAGAGTTCCAATGGCAATAGGTGTGAGACGACAGAGAGATAGATTTATTAATTCTGTAAAATGTAAGTTTTGGAACATGTTGCTGTGGCTTTAGATGTGAAACATATATAGTGTAACATAAGAGATCTATTCAGTATAAATTCTCAAAAGTTTACTTTTTGTGGCATGTTCCTATGGTAACAGATGTAAAACAGAATTTAGGACAAGTTCTGATATCGATAGATGTGAAACAGAGACAGTGTAATATAAGAGACCTATGTATTGTTAATTCTCAAAAGTTTCATTTTTGGGCCACGTTCCTTAAAAATGATAAACATGAAGAACACAAAATAGCTATGCAGTGTAGATTCAAAACGTATCAGTTTGGGGACAAATTTCTTGGCAGTAAGACAAAGAAGAACAAATCATGTGTGAAAAAGTCAAACAGCATATAAATGGTGGCAAAAAAGAAAGTAAAATTCCTACCTGATAGTCCTACCATATTTATTGGCAAATCAATTTGCAATGATTCAAGCAAAACTTTGTTGAAGATTCAGTTTAGTTTTAATTCAAAACAAATACAGTTGTTAATATTTTATTGTGATTATTTAGTTTCATCCAAAGTGCCTAATTGCTTAATGATACAGCCCAGTTCTTGTACAAATCTTTATTGTGGAGCAGTGACTGGAATTGTTCAGAATGGTGCACAAGATAATGTTTTTATTAACAGATGGTAATGTGAAAATAATTTTGATGTGTACTTGTCTTAGAGAGCATTTAAGTCATAATGTAAACAATGAAAAAATCAGTTTTATTTAGAGATGATACACCTGTCATTATACCTGATTTATCTTTTTCAAGCAAATGCACATGTACATACACACATTTCCTTTTGTACACATACTGATATACTTTTTCATTGCTGCCCTAACTATTTGAATATTATGTACAGCTTTTCGTTGACAGAAATGTAAGTATCCTGCTCATTAATTTTGGAAGGTCATTCTTACTACTATGTTTACTTATTTTGTTTTTGAAGTTATTCCTTTTAATTTAGTTACCTTAATGGTGTTGGTGTTGTCAGTAACTTTGAACAAAATGTTTTAAATTGTTCACATGCATCATTGTTGCACATCATCAACAGGAACATGCATAGACAAGAGTTCCTCTCTCATTTAGCCCAAACCAGCACATGCATACATCTCACCCCATTCATTGGATGTATTAATGAAGTTCAGACTTTTCCACAGTATAGAATTTAAATCCTTGCATGTTAATTGGTCACAGCCATCTTCACAATACACTCATATGGACTATGAATTGTGTCAATGAGACGGTAGCTTTTCTTTAGATCTCATCATTATACATACATAATGTTTAACCTTACCAGTTGTGCAAGGAAGAGTAAGTGAATAACTACATGAATATGTCTCTCTCTAACATTAAGACAGACATCCCCACACAGCTGAATTGTCAATCCAACAGCGTGCCCACACATCAGTTGAGACACTTCCGTGCAGCTGAATTGTCAATTCAACAGTGTGCCCACACATCAGTTGAGACACTTCCGTGCAGCTGAATTGTCAATTCAACAGTGTGCCCACACATCAGTTGAGACACTTCCGTGCAGCTGAATTGTCAATTCAACAGTGTGCCCACACATCAGTTGAGACACTTCCGTGCAGCTGAATTGTCAATTCAACAGTGTGCCCACACATCAGCTGAGACACTTCCGTGCAGCTGAATTGTCAATTCAACAGCATGCATGTGCAGCTGCTCAGATATTCCTGCTGAGCTGAATTGTCAATCTAACATTAAATTTTGCTCAAGCCACCATAATGCTTGCACAATGCAGCACATATAGCGCACACGTCTACCATTTGCCTAGAGGAAACGTTGATGGCCTGTTATCTGTTGTCTGATGTCCATTCACATGCACAAGTTTATTATCATTACTGTTTGTAAATTAGGATTGCCATATAAATTTGCATTCCGTGGTTTATGTTGATCATAATTGCTGCTGCTTAGGCATCCATTATAGCTGCCACAGCAGTCGTATTGAAAATCATGTTACGACTACTGCTTTTGAATGGGATGGTGATACCAAGACAGATTTTTCCCTAAAATGATTTTAATGATGTCAAATTAATCCTAAATATAAATGGTTCTGATCTGTCATCCAATATGGTTACATTGGCAGCCATTTTTAAGCTCTTGTTACCACTACTCTTGAACTGAAAGTCATATTGATATGGAATTTTCACCAGAAGATGTTTTGCTGGTCCTGTATATAAATGATGATGATCTGTCATCTAATATGGCGACTACAGCGGCCATCTTGAAAATGGTGCTATTCCTAATCTTCTTGAATGGACAGTAATATCAGTGTGAGTTTTCTCCCAAAAGACTTCTAATGATGTCTATGTAGTCCAAAATTAATTATGGTATTGATCTGATGTCCAAAATAACCACCATAGCAGTCATCTTGAAAATCTTGTTATTCCTAATACTCCTAAATGGAGGACATATTGACATGGAGTTATCACTAAAAGACATGATGTCTGGTTGATTCTAAATGAAATGGTGCGAGACGGATGTTCATTATTGCCACCATGGCAGCCATCTTGAAAATTTTGTCATTATTGCTACTGATGACGCGCTCATATTGATAAGGGTTCTACACCAGAAGACTTATAGTACTAATCTGACCTCCAATATGGCCACCATTGTTGGTCTTAAATGAAAATGATGTTCTGCTGACATCCAGTGTGGATGCAGTGATGAATGTATTGAAAATTCTTGTCAATAATTTTTTTGACGGAATGTTCATACTGGCATAGGGTTTTCATAAAAGTCTTCCAGTGTTGTCTAGTATATCTTTAATGAAACTTTTGTTGATCTTACTGCCAATTTAGTTCATATAGAGGCTAATTTGTAAATCTTTTCATGCATTAATATCAGAGATGGTTCAAGCAGTCAGCAGTTAAAACAAAGAAATTGTCTCATCTTGAATTCCTAGAAATTCGTTTCAGACAGTAGAACATAAATCCTGGATCTCTTATGATTCAGCTAAGTCTTACTGAAATAATACTTCAGTTACAGACTTGTGGAATAAAAAAATTAAAAGCTTTACAAAAATATTATTTTTGCAGTCAAGTCTGAAGAACTTTATAGGCTTTAAACTTAAATTTTCTCAAACTGTCATCCAGCTAACAGAAACACATTAAAGGCAAAGGTGACAGTAAGCATCATAATACATGTATGTTTAAGCAATTAGCACGGATAAACAATATTCACATTCATTAGAGAAAAGCAGGAAAGGCGTTTATTTAACATCTTGCCATATTAACTGGGTTATATCTTGTTGTGGGATATATGATTGCCATTGCCATATTAAATTTAAAAAAAAAACAAAAACCTAACTTGACAGATGTAGCAAGATGTGAGTGAACTCCATGCTTTTTGATGCTTTAAGTTCTGAAACTTTTATTAATCTCTCAGTATACTTTACAATCTTTTAAATTCAATATATTTTTTGCCACAGTTTTTAACTTTTTAATTACATGTTTTACATGTCAACAATAGTAATACATGATATTTGTTATGGTTTTCTGAAAACTAGTACTGTTTGTTATGTATTTCTGAAAACTAGTACTGTTTGTTATGGTTTTCTGAAAACTAGTACTGTTTGTTGTGGTTTTCTGAAAACTAGTACTGTTTGTTGGGGAAAAGATATAGACTGCTTTACTTAGGTCTTGTTAGGGTTGAAGTCCTTTCAAGGGATTCTCGTTATAACTTTCCAATGCTCTAAGTGACATGGCTGATAGTTAGACACAAGTTTTTACATTAGTTTTATTGCATTGCATGTAATACCAGTTGAACGTCATTGTCATTCTGTTACTTCGCATAACCTTCATTCATTATTGTGCATGCTTTCTGTGTAATGGTTAGTTAGTACAGTATATGTAACAGGGTAAGGTGAAACCATATGACCCCAAAAAGCATTACTAACAGTATATATGTAAATAACAGGTTGGTGATAGTACTTTTTCCATTATATGGTAGCTAGAATATTTTTTGTTTAGAATGTAGATCTGGTTGTAGACTTGTATCTACCTTTTCATAATGTGCTGGCAGAATAGGGTGTACACTCAGTTTTCTTGACTGCTGCAAGCATACGGTGTTGACACTGATCATGTGGCATTTTACACACCCACTGATTTGGGCCTGTACTGTTTGTAAATATGTGTGCTGTACCAGACTTAACATTGTACATGGTAAGTAACTGGAACAATGTGTAATTGAACAGTCTTATCTCTTTATGCTGATTACATTTTTCATAATTGATCACTTTCCAAAAGCAAGGTACAGTTTATTTGACATAAGAGCCTACCAACTAGTACATATGATAGATTTACTCAAATCCATTGGACGGAAGAAAGTGTCAAGACTCGACTGCATAGTGTAGCTAGATTCAGTTAAGTCTCTAAGATGTAAGGAAGTGTCAAGAATAGACTGCAGTAATGTCACTACATTCATTCAAGCCCCTGGGATGAAAGATATTGTGAAGAATAGACTTCAGTTTGCTATAAATGATTGTAAATCTAAGAAGGCAGCATATGAATTGGAAATCAAATCTGTTAACAGGAAAAGTATATTTAATGTTGTGTAGTGAAACCCCATGGGTTGAGTAAAATGTGCCTTTAAACCTGAAACACACAAAGCTAAGCATTCATCTCTGTTTCATTGCATATCACTGACATAGAAGAGACATATCAGCATTTGGACTCCTATTTTACTTGAAACATATTTAAAGAGGGTTTTTTAAAGAAGATTCTAAAGTTGTGTTATTTTAAGTATACTTCTTATATGCTTTTGTGTAAGACAATACATAGCTTTATGAAATCATTAACATAAATATAACTGGTTGAGACAGTAATGTGTACTTCCTAATTTATTTTTTTTTGGACCACATGGGTAAGATTCTTGTGATGGGTAACACATCTCAAAACAGCACAGACTCTAAGACCCATAATTATAACAGGATTCCTGGTTCAAGGTGCTTACAATCAAGAATTTCATTTCATTAAGTATACATAGAGTACTGCATTATAAGGAGGTCTTGTTTTAATGTAGTGTCCTTATGGGCTCTGAGGACAATGTTATAATAAAGGCTACTATATGTACATATGCTAGAAGATGGAGATTTATCACTTATTGTTGTATAGACACCATCTCTGTCTAGTCCTTCATATTATAAAATTATTTAAAGATCTAAAAATAAATGTTTCTACATTTTCTTGAGTAGTAATATGGAAATATTTCATTATCAGTCATGACTATACAACATCTTTCTATTTGCATGAATTAAATATTTTCATATTTATATTAAGAGAATGTAGATTTTCTTTTTATTGTATATTTTTTTAAGGCAAACATTGTCTATTTGCTTGGATTTACTCCATCCAATGTCAGTGCTGATAATAGCTGCATTGCTACTTCAACATAAATAAGTCTCTAAACTTTACAATCAACCGCCCTGGTTCCATAGTGATTAGAGCATCTGCCTCGGAAGTAGGAGGTCATGGGTTTGACCTATAATGTGACAGGGAGGGACATCATGCTACATGTCTGTGACATGATGCACCAGTGCTAGACATCACTACAAACTGCCATACTGCAGACATCATATCAATATGACTGAAATTTTTGTAAAGCTACGTTAAACATCATGATCACACACACACACACACACACACTTTACAATAATTGTGGGACAGTAACCTTTTTCAAGTTTAGCTTGTACATGTCATACTCACAGTTATGTATTTTCTCAAGTATTGAATATTCATATAAAATGAAGATTTGTATACAGGTTGAAACATTTTATATGCTGATTGATACTATTGGGATGGAATTACATAGAAATATCACACTCTCTTTTCGAGTGTTGCATCTTTAAACAAAAGATTTGAAATAATTGTGAATTTTAATCTATGCATTTTCATACCTCGTTTTGTTTCTTTCTACATTCAAACTTACATTTTTGTGTAGCGTTGGCAAGTTTGCAGTCTAGCTTGTAGCAGATGGTGCATCCAATTTTCAATTGTTGCTTGATTTCTGTTTGCAATCAATACTAATCAGTTTCTAATTTATCCATTGTTTCCAAACGTGATGGTAATCCAAGTTAAAATTGCTACATATAAAATTGTATTACTATATTTAATCACAAATTACTAACAGTACCTCCTTGTAAGGTCAAAACCTCACAAGATTCTCTGTCAACACTGATATTTCTAGGACTGGCATTTCATCACCATATGCAGAGGTGGATGAATCAGGACAGATTCATGATTGTAGTCCCATTCATTTATCTGAACCCCACTCCTATTTTTTCATCCTTTGCCAGATTCCAGTTGAGGTGCTTATTTGCAACTGGAGGGCATAATTCTGTAGGGGCTTTGAAACTGCATCTGAATCATCCCACCACATAAACAATTAAATAAAGGTGATATACCTAGTGTTGCAAGGATACATCGACAGTAAGGAATCAATGTGTCAACATTTCTTCTGACAACATATCCATTTTAGCTTATCTCCATGGTCATGGAGGTACACATTCCCCTTCTCTTTGTGTGGAATTCTGGAAGTTCAGCATATTCTGGGCAAGAAGATCATTTTGGTGGACAGACTTTCAGAACTGGCACAGCCATCTTCACAGAATGATCTTTTCACCACTTTTGAGACCCTTTTCTCACTGGGGGGAAAACTCTTAGTTGATGTATTTGCAACCAGATTCAACAACAGACTTCCATTTTATGTTTCACCTGTCCCAGTCAAAGAGTAATCATGGTTAGTGAACCTGTTCAGTCTCCAGTGGGATCATCTGTTCGCTTACCATTTGACTCATGCCTCAAGTTCTGCAAATAGTCAGAGCTTCCACTGCTCAGATCATTATCATATCCCCTCTGTGGCTTCAGTACTCATGATTCAACGATCTTCTAGACCTGTTGATCACTTGATCAGATCTCTTCCTCACCAAAAGAGATCTTCTGTCGCAACACCAGGAATCCCTCCTCCACAACAACCCACGAATTCTCCACATTCTCGCTTGGCTCATCTCAAGCGATCTCTCTGCCAGAACAATTTTTCGGGAGGACTTGCACCATTCAGGTCAGGAAAGCTTCTACATCAAAGGTCTATTATGTCATTTGCAGAATTTTCTGTGATTGGTGCAGTAGGAAACGTTTATTCTGGCTGCCACTCTATAACTTCTGTTGCTGATTTCCTTTAATTTCTTTGTTTTGAGAGCAAAAAATTTTCTGCATCCACTATCAAATGCTATAGAGCTGCCATTTCAAACACGTAAATGTTACAACTCTATGATCTGAAACTAATTAACAAAAAATGTGCAAAATCAAAAGAATTCATAAATTCCATTGCTTGCAAAGTCAGAATTTAAAAAGAATATATTGTATTGTGAATTATAATCCAAGTTGTCTTAAACTTTATATCACAAATGTACATATATCTAAGTTCTAATTGAATTCCAGTGGTATTCCAGTTAAGATTTTAATTTGCTATGTATATTAAATTTGTGTCATTTGTTAGTTTTTTTTTATAAGCTATGGGTTATGTAAAAAAAAAATTTGTATTTGACTGTTCAAAATCAAGTTCAAGTTCTACCTGACCAGAATCGTTGATGTGTTTTGATTCTGTAAACAACTAATACGTAGGTAATATCTGAGAGTGGGTTCAATATTAGGATCATTATCTACAGAAGTTAACATATCGATCTTGGTCTGAGCCAATAAAATTATGTTTGCCATGTTCTCTATTATGATTTTAGTAACGGACCTTGTCTGATTATAGCTTGGATTGTTCTGTAGATTAATTTTTGTCGTTCAGCCAGGCCTTTTATTGTATCTTTGTTTTTTTTATATATATAATCCTGTTTATCTAGAAATCATTCATTAATGCTGTAAGATCTTGAGGCAGAATTATTTGTTGTGTTATTTGTTTGATTGGGCAGAACATATAAAATTCAAATATTCTTCGCTGGAAATACAAAGTGCTCAATTCCTGGAGAGAGACATCACTGTGATGCAACAAAAGACATCATTACATTGTGCAATTCAGGCCATTGGTACATTAGTACATTTGAGACTATGGGCAATTACAGGCACATCAACACCTTCTGCATTGGAAATTATTTGAAATGCCACTAAAGTTTATTCAGAACTTTATTCACTAGGACCTGTGTTAGAATTCTAAGATTGTTTGGGATTTAATTCTCAATACTGTAAGTTATTTTTACAATTTCACTTTTTATTCTAGGGAAATAAAATTCTTTGTTGTTTTTTTTCTTCTTTGTTTTAAAGACCATAGTGATAGTAATACTGAATGTGTGTACATGATTGTATTCTCAAAGATGATAATATGCCATTTGCCTGGAGTGTGGCAATGTGCTAAGAGTCTAATATAATCCAAAATGTTCTTGTTTGAATTTACTGTAATTCCAGATTACTCTTCCAGTACAAGAATATTTATTGATGAGCACTTTGTATTTTCAGTGAATAACAATTTTAATAAATAAATCTTCCCAAAACAAGAACTGAACACAACAATAAAATTAATTCTGATTCAGATGTTAAGACAAGAATGAGTAATTTTTTTAGATAAACAAGATATTATACTCCTACTTGACCTAGGTCATAATAACCTATTCTGGAAACAAAATCCATTATTGGTCTGGTCCCTTGCAGTTTCCATTATACAGAGGTCCCCCAATTCTGAAAGGTTAAATGTTTTTATATCTGTATGTTCCATTATTTGTTATATTGTGCATATTGAAAAATCAAATAGAGATACTTCCACTTACTGGAATTTTCCATTCAAGAAGATTCTAAGGTCAGAATCAAGACTGTATCTTTTAACTCAAATTTAGGTAAACTATTTTACATTAATAGTAATCTAAATAGTTGACCCACATTCATAGAAAAATATTACCAATGCATTGTGTTAGTACAAAAGTCACTGGTCAGCTACACTGTCAGAACTTGATTTTTGACAAGGTCAGGTACAAAATTCATATTTATATAACATATAATCATGAAGAAAAGTCAACAAATTGTACAAATTAAATAAAAATAAGTTATACTGTTATTTTTCAAATACAAATCCTTTATGATTAAGCTGGTCACCTCTTTTCTATACACTTTGTTTTATTATGTCAGAACAAATGCGTAAATAGTGGCACCTGTCATCATTGTCAGAATAAACATCCAGTCTTGTTACTGATGGGCATATAACCATTCTTAATGAGTCCCTTGATTCAGCTGTGTTTATTTTCAAGAAAACTTTAATTTCTGTGTTTTCCATTAACTTTTTGGTACTGCTGACTTCTTCCAAATTGTTTTTTAAGTTGTCCCAATGGTCCAGAGATAACAAGTAAAATGCTGTCTATTGACAGGAGAGTTTGGGGATGCTCTGTTGATGGAGGGATTGATTCACATTCCTGAACACTGCAGT
This sequence comes from Unio pictorum, assembly GCA_030141615.1. Lineage (NCBI taxonomy): Eukaryota > Metazoa > Mollusca > Bivalvia > Unionida > Unionidae > Unio > Unio pictorum. The sequence goes on along the minus strand of JARLTB010000274.1, from coordinate 652,897 downwards.
TGTGGCTTGTCTCATGTTAAACTTATGTGACAGTTATTGAAATCTAGTTCTAGCTAGCTTCTGCTCATCTCTCTGAATCAGATAACTTAAATTGATTATCAATACACATCCTGCCATATATTCAAGGAAAAGACCATGTTGCATTTTGTTTATGAAATATAATATGTAGTAGATATTTGATATAATCACCACACACAAACATAATTTCTTTTCAAAATAAATCGCTTGAGAGTACCGTATTTTCACTGTCACTGTTGGAATCCATTAATGTCTGCTAAGGGCATCACACAATTTGTGTTAACAATGGTTGCAAGTACTTTCTTGATGAAACTAGTGATTACAGCTTTTTCCTTTGATGACTAACTGATTTTCTAGCAAAAGTTCCAGCAGTATGAAAGATTTGTATTTTATTTTAGTTTTGAGCCTTTTTTCAAATCACCTAATTTCATTTCAAAGAGTGAAAGTTTCATGGATGCATCCTAAAGAACTATGAAGAGCTGTCATGTTGATTTTGAGTGTAAATGGGAAACATTTGGACAACTTGAAATCATTTCATCTATCATCAAAAGGAAAACAAACCTTTTTTGCTTTGAATGAATGAAAATTGTGATGTCATGTCATAGGTCTTAAGATATGGATATTTTTTATGACTTCTGCAATCATCCACTAGATATGTACACTCAATGGTTAGCATGCCATTCGCCATCAGCAGCTTGCAATATACTTTGGTGAAAACGTTTTAGTATTACTATTCACATTTAAGAATGTTTTAACTTTTCAATCACATACACAAATAATATAGAGAAAGCTAAAAGCTTCCGTCCTCACACAATAGACTGATTTAACATCTCCTGACTGTTAGCATCATTCGATGGAATGGTGAGCGATGATGACAGGCTCAAAAGAATCTAATAAAATGCAATTATTTTGATGATCAACTATGTTGATACACGTATTTGATTTTGCTCTGTATAGAAAATAAACTTTAAATGTTGAAATGGTATTTTTATTCATATGATGGTCACAAGCACAATGAAGCTCACCAAGACTGACCAAATGAGTGTTTTGTATGTAAGAGGTTTTGCCAAACAAACACTATATTTACCTCAGAGGGACATCTGGAAGATTGAAGCCTATGTATTTATACATTGCTCATTAAACCATTTGGTAAGTCAATGAACTTACGTATAAAATAAATGATGGACGGTGCATGTATTTGTATTTAACAGTCATTTTAGAATCTCACATATATAATTTATACAACTTACACTGTCAAACTCACTATACATTTTGGAACTGTCTGTTGTCTAAAGTGTTTTTTTTTTCTTCCCATAATTGAAATGGTATATAATTAAAAACATATTAATATTGATTGCGGCAGTTGGACTGGTTTTAGGTGTAAAATTTTATACCTTGTTTCCAATATGAGAAGTTTTCATTTGCAGTGCAAGTCTTTTTGTATTAACCATACTTGTTTAGGTTTATGCCCTAGTCTTTGCCCAAAACTAGCTCAGTATACTGTAGAGTTCATATGTAGTCCCAAAAAAGTACTAAGATAATATGAAGTCATGAAAAAGTACTAAGATAATATGAAGTCATGAAAAAGTACTAAGATAATATGTAGTTGTAAAAACGTACTAAGATATATGTAGTCATGAAAAAGTACTAAGATATATGTAGTCATGAAAAAGTACTAAGATAATATGAAGTCATGAAAAAGTACTAAGATAATATGTTGTTGCAAAAATGTAATTAGATAGTATGTAGTTATGAAAAAGTATTAAGATAATATGTAGCCGTGAAAAATACTAAGATAATATGTAGTCATGAAAAATACTAAGATAATATGTAGTCATGAAAAATACTATTATAATATGTAGTCATGAAAAATACTAAGACAATATGTAGTCAAGAAAAGTACTAAGATAATATGTAGTCATGAAAAAATACTAAGATAAAATGTAGTCATTTTGAAGGCGTCAAGAAGTATTAAGATAATATGAAGTCATGAAAAAGTACTAAGATAATATGAAGTCATGAAAAAGTACTAAGATAATATGTAGTTGTAAAAACGTACTAAGATATATGTAGTCATGAAAAAGTACTAAGATATATGTAGTCATGAAAAAGTACTAAGATAATATGAAGTCATGAAAAAGTACTAAGATAATATGTTGTTGCAAAAATGTAATTAGATAGTATGTAGTTATGAAAAAGTATTAAGATAATATGTAGCCATGAAAAATACTAAGATAATATGTAGTCAAGAAAAGTACTAAGATAATATGAAGTCATGAAAAATTCTATTATAATATGTAGTCATGAAAAATACTAAGATAATATGTAGTCAAGAAAAGTACTAAGATAATATGTAGTCATGAAAAAATACTAAGATAAAATGTAGTCATTTTGAAGGCGTCAAGAAGTACTAAGATAATATGAAGTCATGAAAAAATACTAATATAATATGAAGTCATGAAAAATACTATTATAATATGTAGTCATGAAAAATACTAAGATAATATGTAGTAAAGAAAAGTACTAAGATAATATGTAGTCATGAAAAAATACTAAGATAAAATGTAGTCATTTTGAAGGCGTCAAGAAGTACTAAGATAATATGAAGTCGTGAAAAAATACTAGGATAATATGAAGTCATGAAAAAATACTAATATAGTATGTAGTCATGAAAATGCTAAGATAATATGTAGTCATGAAAATGCTAAGATAATATGTAGTCATGAAAAAGTACAAACATAATAATAAGTAGTCATGAAAAAGTACTAAAATAATATGTAGTCATGTATAAGTACTAAGATAATATGTAGTCATCAAAAAGTACATCATGAAAAATACTAAGATAATATGTTGTCATGAAAAAGTACTTGGATAATATGTAGTCATCAAAAAGTACTCATATAATATGAAGTCATGAAAAAATACCAATATAATATGTAGTCACGAAAAAGTACAGTCTGCTCCAGATATGTGCATATCATATAACTGCATATTCCGCCTTATTGCATAGCTTTGTGCCAGTCCCGATTTGTTACCATTGTTTTCAATAGATATCAATGTCGTACAATTGCATATTGTCTATTTGCATATTTCACATTATTACATACATTTTTCTGGTCCAAACATACATCATTGTCTCAGACAAGAGTATCATGTCTAGCTAACCCTTTAATTGTCTCAGATAAGAGTATTCTGTCTAGCTAACCCTTTAATTGTCTTGGACAAGAGTAATCTGTCTAGCTAACCCTTTAATTGTCTTGGACAAGAGTATTCTGTCTAGCTAACCCTTTGTCTTGGACAAGAGTATTCTGTCTAGCTAACCCTTTAATTGTCTCAGACAAGAGTATTCTGTCTAGCTAACCCTTTAATTGTCTCGGACAAGAGTATTCTGTCTAGCTAACCCTTTAATTGTCTCAGACGAGTATTCTGTCTAGCTAACCCTTTAATTGTCTCAGTCAAGAGTATTCTGTCTAGCTAACCCTTTAATTGTCTCAGACAAGAGTATCATGTCTAGCTAACCCTTTAATTGTCTCAGATAAGAGTATTCTGTCTAGCTAACCCTTTAATTGTCTTGGACAAGAGTATTCTGTCTAGCTAACCCTTTAATTGTCTCAGACAAGAGTATCCTGTCTAGCTAACCCTTTAATTGTCTTGGACAAGAGTATCATGTCTAGCTAACCCTTTAATTGTCTTGGACAAGAGTATTCTGTCTAGCTAACCCTTTAATTGTCTCAGACAAGAGTATCCTGTCTAGATAACCCTTTAATTGTCTCAGACAAGAGTATTCTGTCTAGCTAACCCTTTAATTGTCTTGGATAAGAGTATTCTGTCTAGCTAACCCTTTAATTGTCTTGGACAAGAGTATTCTGTCTAGCTAACCCTTTTATTGTCTCAGACAAGAGTATTCTGTCTAGCTAACCCTTTAATTGTCTTGGACAAGAGTATTCTGTCTAGCTAACCCTTTAATTGTCTCAGACAAGAGTATCCTGTCTAGCTAACCCTTTAATTGTCTCGGACAAGAGTATCATGTCTAGCTAACCCTTTAATTGTCTCGGACAAGAGTATCCTGTATAGCTAACCCTTTAATTGTCTCGGACAAGAGTATCCTGTATAGCTAACCCTTTATCAAATTCAGCTACATGTGGAACATTAAATGACGTATTGATTCTTAGCCAATGTATTTGTTTTAATTGTTTAATGTCTTGTACTCATTTCACAAAGATTATCATCAATTGCTAATGGCACATCAAATAGATTGTCTCAAGAGGCTACTATAATTGATTTTAGTTGCCCTCTTTGGCCTTACAGTCCCACCAATTTGCCTCATTTTACCAATATGACCTTCTGGAGACATTGGAGACTTACTGACACTTGCATTATGGACAGACTTTCTGTCTTCAACAGAAAAGGAATAGTGTCACTTCATAGGATTGAAAATTTCATATTTTCATTTACCTTCTCTTAAGCATGTTGATTTTGTCAGTGGTCAAGCTTTGTTGATAGAGTCAATACCATATATACTCAGCTATAAGTCCAGTCCAACTGCATACAATATACTCATCTGCCATTGCATAATGTACCTGCAGATGGAGGTCTATATTGTTTGTTCTACTGATTACTCCTAAGTGCAAAGACCCAGATCTGCCATGGCATAATGAGATGGCAGATCAGAGTCGATGCAGTTTGTAGTTGGACATGTCTTATAAGTGAGAACAGATGGACATTATTATGCAGTATCATCATAATCATTTTAACTAGACAAGGGCTAAGACCATTTAATCTCATTACCATAATCTTTTTGTAAAGAATACCTATTTTAAAAAATCAGAAGTGGTTTCTAATCTCAGGCTGTAGCAGTGAATTAATTAGATCAGATATGATCTTAGGACTTGTCTTGTTGTAATGCACATGTTGTTCAAGATTATGATTGTATTACACAGTGGTCATTTATGCATTATATGCTTAACTGGTTTCAACATTTCATTTACCAACTGGTGAGTCAATATGCTTGACTGGTTTCAACATTTCATTGACCAGCTGATGAGTCAATATGCTTGACTGGTTTCAACATTTCATTGACCAGCTGATGAGTCAATATGCTTGACTGGTTTCAACATTTCATGTACCAGCTGATCAGTCAATATGCTTGACTGGTTTCAACATTTCATTGACCAGCTGATCAGTCAATATGCTTGACTGGTTTCAACATTTCATTGACCAGCTGATCAGTCAATATTCATGACTGGTTTCAACATTTTATTTTCCAACTGGCCATACACCACAATTAATTTTACTATATGTTCTCTACATATATTTCTCAGCACTGACCTTTCCACAGTGTGACAATCAATACAAATCATATGAAAATCTAAAATACCCCCAAAGAGGACTTCACGGTGAAATTCTTGTCATGGGTTGACCGGCATTTTTTTGAGTGGCTGCACTGTAAACAGATCAGCATGTACACAGAACACTGATTTCACTTCCGGATCATCACTAAGGCCTAATTACACAGTGTGCACTGTCGCCAAAATACATACAGACAGCCACTCTCAGAGCTCCTATTCTCAAGAATAAACAATTAACTTTAAATCCATACCAGAGATGCATCAATATAACTCTTCTATCACCACCAAAATGAGAGAGGAAAAAATGTTCTAAAAATAGACTGGAACTACATTCGTGGAAGTATTAATTGTGGTGTGATTCCAACTGGTGAGTCAATATGCTTGACTGGTTAACATTTCATTAACCAGCTGATCAGTCAATATGCTTGACTGGTTTCAACATTTCATTTACCAACTGGTGAGTCAATATGCTTGACTGGTTTCAACATTTTATTTACCAATTGATGAGTCAATATTCATGACTGGTTTCAACATTTTGTTTGCTAACTGATGAGTCAAGTATGCGTGACTGGTTTCAACATTTAATTTACCAACTGATGAGTCAATGTGCAAACTAAAGGGGAAATATAACTTTCAGCAAGCAAATGCAAACTTGGAAATTTTCAGTACTTGGTCTTCCCATAGACCTACAATTTTGATTATACTATATTACCGATTTTACTATATTGGTGTGCAGTTTGGGGATTTAAAAGTACAGTACCATAATTATTGAAAAATTGCATATAAGTTTTTTAAAGAAAGATCTTAAAACTGTAGAAATATATTCCTACATGCTTTATTCAGAACTAGGTAGAGAAACTATTGTATAAACAATAACATAAACTTTTTACTATCTGTGGAAATTTTCCATACTTCATCATGATTTAGTAATGTTTTTTTTATCTCTCTTTCCATTATTTATACACTTCTTGAGGTCATTGCATTCTACCATAACAATATTACAATTATGAACCCAAATCATCTCACATTACTTCTGAATATTTTATTCTTGCGCAGTAAATGTTGACCTGTAATCTGATTTGTATCTCCATATGTTAGTGTAAATGGTGTTCTGATTTGTATCTCCATATGTTAGTGACAAATGCAGTCTGATTTGTATCTCCATGTGTTAGTGACAAATGCAGTCTAATTTGTATTTCCATATGTTAGTGATTTCAGCTGTCTTGCATATATATATATCCATGTGTTACTAATGACAGTGATCTGATTTGTATCTCCATCTATATGTTGGTGACAACAGCAATATGATTTGTATCTCCATATCTTAGTGACCACAGTGGTCTGATATGTATCTCCAGATGCTAGTGATGTCAGCAGTCTGATTTGTTTATCCATATCTTAGTGATATCAGCAGTCTGAATTGTATCACCACATGTTAGTGAAAATAGTTATTCAAATTTATATCTCCATATGTTAGTGACATCAGTGATCAGATTTGTATCTCCATATGCCAGTGATGACTGATGTAATTTGGATTTCCATGTTTGTGAGATTAAAAATATGTATCTCCAAATGTTAGTGATGACAGTGATCTGATTTGTATCTCCATATGTTAGTGACCAAAGTGGTCTGATTTGTATCTCCATTTGTTAGTGATGATAGTGATCTGATTTGTATCTCTATTTGTTAGTGATGATAGTGATCTGATTTGTATCTCTATTTGTTAGTGATGTCAGTGATCTGATTTGAATCTCAATTTGTTAGTGATGATAGTGATCTGATTTGTATCTCTATTTGTTAGTGATGACAGTGATCTGATTTATATCTCTATTTGTTAGTGATGACAGTGATCTGATTTGTGTCTCCATATGTTAGTGATGATAGTGATATGATCTGCATTTCTATTTGTTAGTGATGTCAGTGATCTGATTTGTATCTCTATTTGTTAGTGATGATAGTGATCTGATTTGTACCTCTATTTGTTAGTGATGATAGTGATCTGATTTGTGTCTCTATTTGTTAGTGATGACAGTGATCTGATTTGTATCTCTATTTGTTAGTGATATCAGTGATCTGATTTGTATCTCCATAAGTTAGTGACAATACTGATCTGATTTGTATCTCTATTTGTTAGTGATGACAGTGATCTGATTTGTATCTCCATATGTCAGTGACAATAGAGATCTGATTTGTGTCTCCATATGTTAGTGATGATAGTGATATGATCTGCATTTCTATTTGTTAGTGATGTCAGTGATCTGATTTGTATCTCTATTTGTTAGTGATTATAGTGATCTGATTTGTATCTCTATTTGTTAGTGATGACAGTGATCTGATTTGTATCTCTATTTGTTGGCGATTATAGTGATCTGATTTGTATCTCTATTTGTTAGTGATGTCAGTGATCTGATTTGTATCTCTATTTGTTAGTGATGACAGTGATCTGATTTGTATCTCTATTTGTTAGTGATGTCACTGATCTGATTTGTATCTCTATTTGTTAGTGATGTCAGTGATCTGATTTGAATCTCAATTTGTTAGTGATGATAGTGATCTGATTTGTATCTCTATTTGTTAGTGATGACAGTGATCTGATTTATATCTCTATTTGTTAGTGATGACAGTGATCTGATTTGTGTCTCCATATGTTAGTGATGATAGTGATATGATCTGCATTTCTATTTGTTAGTGATGTCAGTGATCTGATTTGTATCTCTATTTGTTAGTGATTATAGTGATCTGATTTGTATCTCTATTTGTTAGTGATGATAGTGATCTGATTTGTGTCTATATTTGTTAGTGATGACAGTGATCTGATTTGTATCTCTATTTGTTAGTGATATCAGTGATCTGATTTGTATCTCCATAAGTTAGTGACAATACTGATCTGATTTGTATCTCTATTTGTTAGTGATGACAGTGATCTGATTTGTATCTCCATATGTCAGTGACAATAGAGATCTGATTTGTGTCTCCATATGTTAGTGATGATAGTGATATGATCTGCATTTCTATTTGTTAGTGATGTCAGTGATCTGATTTGTATCTCTATTTGTTAGTGATTATAGTGATCTGATTTGTATCTCTATTTGTTAGTGATGACAGTGATCTGATTTGTATCTCTATTTGTTGGCGATTATAGTGATCTGATTTGTATCTCTATTTGTTAGTGATGTCAGTGATCTGATTTGTATCTCCATTTGTTAGTGATGATAGTCATCTGATTTGTATCTCTATTTGTTAGTGATGATAGTGATCTGATTTGTATCTCTATTTGTTAGTGATGTCAGTGATCTGATTTGAATCTCAATTTGTTAGTGATGATAGTGATCTGATTTGTATCTCTATTTGTTAGTGATGACAGTGATCTGATTTATATCTCTATTTGTTAGTGATGACAGTGATCTGATTTGTGTCTCCATATGTTAGTGATGATAGTGATATGATCTGCATTTCTATTTGTTAGTGATGTCAGTGATCTGATTTGTATCTCTATTTGTTAGTGATGATAGTGATCTGATTTGTATCTCTATTTGTTAGTGATGATAGTGATCTGATTTGTGTCTCTATTTGTTAGTGATGACAGTGATCTGATTTGTATCTCTATTTGTTAGTGATATCAGTGATCTGATTTGTATCTCCATAAGTTAGTGACAATACTGATCTGATTTGTATCTCTATTTGTTAGTGATGACAGTGATCTGATTTGTATCTCCATATGTCAGTGACAATAGAGATCTGATTTGTGTCTCCATATGTTAGTGATGATAGTGATATGATCTGCATTTCTATTTGTTAGTGATGTCAGTGATCTGATTTGTATCTCTATTTGTTAGTGATTATAGTGATCTGATTTGTATCTCTATTTGTTAGTGATGACAGTGATCTGATTTGTATCTCTATTTGTTGGCGATTATAGTGATCTGATTTGTATCTCTATTTGTTAGTGATGTCAGTGATCTGATTTGTATCTCTATTTGTTAGTGATGACAGTGATCTGATTTGTATCTCTATTTGTTAGTGATGTCACTGATCTGATTTGTATCTCTATTTGTTAGTGATGTCAGTGATCTGATTTGAATCTCAATTTGTTAGTGATGATAGTGATCTGATTTGTATCTCTATTTGTTAGTGATGACAGTGATCTGATTTATATCTCTATTTGTTAGTGATGACAGTGATCTGATTTGTGTCTCCATATGTTAGTGATGATAGTGATATGATCTGCATTTCTATTTGTTAGTGATGTCAGTGATCTGATTTGTATCTCTATTTGTTAGTGATTATAGTGATCTGATTTGTATCTCTATTTGTTAGTGATGATAGTGATCTGATTTGTGTCTCTATTTGTTAGTGATGACAGTGATCTGATTTGTATCTCTATTTGTTAGTGATATCAGTGATCTGATTTGTATCTCCATAAGTTAGTGACAATACTGATCTGATTTGTATCTCTATTTGTTAGTGATGACAGTGATCTGATTTGTATCTCCATATGTCAGTGACAATAGAGATCTGATTTGTGTCTCCATATGTTAGTGATGATAGTGATATGATCTGCATTTCTATTTGTTAGTGATGTCAGTGATCTGATTTGTATCTCTATTTGTTAGTGATTATAGTGATCTGATTTGTATCTCTATTTGTTAGTGATGACAATGATCTGATTTGTATCTCTATTTGTTGGCGATTATAGTGATCTGATTTGTATCTCTATTTGTTAGTGATGTCAGTGATCTGATTTGTATCTCTATTTGTTAGTGATGACAGTGATCTGATTTGTATCTCTATTTGTTAGTGATGTCACTGATCTGATTTGTATCTCTATTTGTTAGTGATGACAGTGATCTGATTTGTATCTCCATATGTCAGTGACAATAGAGATCTGATTTGTATCTCCATTTGTTAGTGATGACAGTGATCTGATTTCTATCTCTATTTGTAAGTGATGACAGTGATATGATTTGTACCTCCATACGTTGTGACAAATGCAATCTCATTTGTATCTCCATATGTTTGTGAAAATGGCATTCTGATTTGTAACTTCATATGTTAGTGACAAATGCAGTAAAAATCTGATTTATATATCCATGATAGTAACAATGATCTGATTTGTATTTCCATAATAGTGACAATCATCTGTTTTTTTATATCCATGATAGTGACAATCATCTGTTTTTTATATCCATGATAGTGACAATGATCTGATTTGTATATCCATGATAGTGACAATGATCTGATTTGTATTTCCATGATAGTGACAATCATCTGTTTTGTATATCCATGATAGTGACAATCATCTGTTTTTTATATCCATGATAGTGACAATGATCTGATTTGTATATCCATGATAGTGATAATGATCTGATTTGTATATCCATGATAGTGACAATCATCTGTTTTTTATATCCATGATAGTGACAATCATCTGTTTTTTATATCCATGATAGTGACAATCATCTGTTTTTTATATCCATGATAGTGACAATCTTCTGTTTTTTATATCCATGATAGTGACAATGATCTGATTTGTATTTCCATGATAGTGACAATCATCTGTTTTGTATATCCATGATAGTGACAATCATCTGTTTTTATATCCATGATAGTGACAATGATCTGATTTGTATTTCCATGATAGTGACAATCATCTGTTTTGTATATCCATGATAGTGACAATCATCTGTTTTGTATATCCATGATAGTGACAATCATCTGTTTTGTATATCCATGATAGTGACAATCATCTGTTTTTTATATCCATGATAGTGACAATGATCTGATTTGTATATCCATGATAGTGACAATCATCTGTTTTGTATATCCATGATAGTGACAATCATCTGTTTTTTATATCCATGATAGTGACAATGATCTGTTTTGTATATCCATGATAGTGACAATGATCTGATTTTTATATCCATGATAGTGACAATCATCTGTTTTTTATATCCATGATAGTGACAATCATCTGTTTTTTATATCCATGATAGTGACAATCATCTGTTTTTTATATCCATGATAGTGACAATCATCTGTTTTTTTTATATCCATGATAGTGACAATCATCTGTTTTTTTATATCCATGATAGTGACAATCATCTGTTTTTTATATCCATGATAGTGACAATCATCTGTTTTTTATATCCATGATAGTGACAATCTTCTGTTTTTTATATCCATGATAGTGACAATGATCTGATTTGTATTTCCATGATAGTGACAATCATCTGTTTTTTATATCCATGATAGTGACAATCATCTGTTTTTTTATATCCATGATAGTGACAATCATCTGTTTTTTTATATCCATGATAGTGACAATCATCTGTTTTTTATATCCATGATAGTGACAATCATCTGTTTTTTATATCCATGATAGTGACAATCTTCTGTTTTTTATATCCATGATAGTGACAATGATCTGATTTGTATTTCCATGATAGTGACAATCATCTGTTTTGTATATCCATGATAGTGACAATCATCTGTTTTTATATCCATGATAGTGACAATGATCTGATTTGTATTTCCATGATAGTGACAATCATCTGTTTTGTATATCCATGATAGTGACAATCATCTGTTTTGTATATCCATGATAGTGACAATCATCTGTTTTGTATATCCATGATAGTGACAATCATCTGTTTTTTATATCCATGATAGTGACAATGATCTAATTTGTATATCCATGATAGGGACAATGATCTGTTTTGTATATCCATGATAGTGACAATCATCTGTTTTTTATATCCATGATAGTGACAATGATCTGATTTGTATATCCATGATAGTGACAATGATCTGATTTTTATATCCATGATAGTGACAATCATCTGTTTTTTATATCCATGATAGTGACAATCATCTGTTTTTTATATCCATGATAGTGACAATCATCTGTTTTTTATATCCATGATAGTGACAATCATCTGTTTTTTTTATATCCATGATAGTGACAATCATCTGTTTTTTTTATATCCATGATAGTGACAATCATCTGTTTTTTATATCCATGATAGTGACAATCATCTGTTTTTTATATCCATGATAGTGACAATCATCTGTTTTTTATATCCATGGTAGTGACAATGATCTGATTTGTATATCCATGATAGTGACAATGATCTGATTTGTATTTCCATGATAGTGACAATGATCTGATTTGTATTTCCATGATAGTGACAATCATCTGTTTTGTATATCCATGATAGTGACAATCATCTGTTTTTTATATCCATGATAGTGGCAATGATCTGATTTGTATATCCATGATAGTGACAATCATCTGTTTTGTATATCCATGATAGTGACAATCATCTGTTTTGTATATCCATGATAGTGACAATCATCTGTTTTTTTATATCCATGATAGTGACAATGATCTGATTTGTATATCCATGATAGTGACAATGATCTGATTTTTATATCCATGATAGTGACAATCATCTGTTTTTTATATCCATGATAGTGACAATCATCTGTTTTTTATATCCATGATAGTGACAATCATCTGTTTTTTATATCCATGATAGTGACAATCATCTGTTTTTTATATCCATGATAGTGGCAATGATCTGATTTGTATTTCCATGATAGTGACAATGATCTGATTTGTATTTCCATTGGTTAGTGACCTCACCTTATAGTAGTGTAGTAGTTGTGGCATTCTCAGAAATCACTTATAGATTTACTTGTATTAATAAAAGTTTTGTTTTGTTCAGCACTCATTGGTTTCGTACTTTATTAGTAAATGGTGCTTGAACTTTTTTTCGGGCACTGCAACAGTAAGAAATTTTTAATAAGAAACATATAAGATGATATACAGATAGATTTCCCTGCATTGTACATTTTATACATGATTCTTAAATTTGTTAACAAAGCGTATTTATATCCTGTGAAAAGCAAAATGAATTTCTCTTTCAAATTTGGTATTAAATTGAAATGGCTCATCAAGTGTCATTTACAGGAAAACTTTACATACATTAAGCCATTATTAAATCTTCATTGACGGTTAGTCAGATATTTTAAGTTGGAATTAAAATTTATAGTTTTATTTTTTTTTATGCCTCAAACTGTATTTTTGGTGCCATGTTTATAGGATAAGACATTCTGGAACTTGGATTTTGATTTTCTTTTGATTAGTGGATGAAGATGCCACCCTCTTATGCATCACATGATGTTTGGATTTATTTCTGTCTCATAGAACTTTGAGATCACGTCTTTTTCTGAAAATTGGACATTCTTAGGGGAACCAATATTAATATGCTATTCAAGGTTTTACATTGTTTTACTAATTTCTTTCCGTGTCACAAGCGATTGTCTAAAGCTTACATTTTGTAACTCCTGGTAGAATTTGCATCAGCAGTTCCTAATCAATTTAAGTTTGTTTGCTTAGGAATGGCCTACATTGTCTCAAGCAGTGTCGCCAACTTGTGACTTCAGTCTGCTCCTTATCCAATTAGACTCCCAGTGCTCCCTGATTGGATTAATTCACACTGACAGGTTTGCACACAGAGTAATTGGCTACTGCAATGGGCAATTGCCTTCACTAACATCCATGGCTTTATTAAGACTCTAGTTATTGATCAGGATTACATGTGTTCTAACAGTTATCTGAGAGGAAAATGGCAGGAAGAATTATCAATAGCTTGCCAATAGATTAGTCAAGTGTCTCTTATATCATACAGATTTGGTACAAATTCGATAAATGCTGACAAATTAGTTGTGTCTTTCTTATGAAAAGCATTCATAAAAAGCTTTCAAGTAGTTGATTACTTATTTTTCTCTGTAATTGCAATGCATGATGCAGTTCTGACTCTTGCATGACCAAATGTGAAAAATGATTTTGCTTTATCAAACAAATTTGGACTGTCAGTTTAAAATGACTCATGTTGGTTGGAACTTGAAACTAAGTAATGTCCTGGTTCCAAAAGCATGTTGATTCTCACTATATAGTGATCTATGTGGTAAGATTATGTTATCAATCTTTTGCTTTTTTTGTATTCCTATAGAATTTTATGCTTTTATTTATGGTAATAAAATAAATTAATTGACGTTACAATTTATAAACATCTTGCACATGAAACTATTATGCTTTATGTAACTAATCACTACAAAAATCTACATGAAGTTAATATTATTTTAATTGTATATACATACTTATATTATTCAGAATTCAAGTAACAACATTATACATGAAGTTAATATTATTTTAATTGTATATACTTATATAATTCAGAATTCAAGTAAAAGCATTATACATGAAGTTATTATTCTTTTAATCATATATACTGGTATAATTCAGAATTAAAGTAAAAACATTATATATGAAGTTAATATTCTTTTAATCATATATACTGGTATAAAACAGAATTAAAGTAAAAACATTATACATCAAGTTAATATTCTTTTAATCATATATACAGGTATAAAACAGAATTCAAGTAAAAACATTGTCATAATACAGTTGATTTCATACAACAATGTTCAAATATTTTCACTCTTTGTTTTCTGACGTTTATTTGAATATCATGGTCCATTTAATACTTTATGACATGTTTAATTTTTTGTGTAATTTTATTAATGGTTTACATTATTCTTCACACCGTTACCAAGACTGGTTGGTTTATCATTTTATCTCTGATACATTTTTTATAAGTCTATAATAATTTGTCCATCTGTCAGTCTTAACAATCCTTCCATTTCTCACAGTCTTGTAAATGCAACTAGTCCTAGAGTTTATAATGGATTGCCATGAAGTTTAGCAAATATTAGGGTCATCACCTGAAGATGTGTTTATTTACCAATCACTCTGCTGCCACAGTTTTCAATAGAGTTATTGTTCTTTTAGTATTATAGCTGAATGCAGTATATGGCAGAATATTGTGACTGCAGCTTAAATTGCTTCAGGGATTTTGAAATGTGTGCATGTTATGCACTAAAGTTGAAGATGCACAAATTGACAGATCAGGTTTTTATTAAAATCATGTTAGACTTATTGTCCTTTTTTATTTGTGGCTAAATGCAGTGTATGATAGAATTGTGTGAATACATTTAGTGTCTATTTTCAGTGGTTTGTAATGAAACTTGGGATCTGTTATGGTCATCTTCTGAAGATTTATATGTCAGAAAATTATTATGCACCTGTTGTATTTGATCTGCCTAGTTGTAAAGCAAAGATATCATATGGTATGGTCCTGTAACAAGTGTGAATAATTTTGTGGCCATCAACCTTGCTATTTTTGACTTTTTAAAAATTGCTTGGCAAATTTGAATCAAGCCAGGTAATAACATCCAGCAGGACATGCTGCATCAAAATTATGTTAAAGGTGACTACCCAACAGTTGTGTGACTGCCTTAGCAACTGAACCACCCTACTTTATGTGGGTTAGGGAATTTCTTGTATTAATATGGATAATTACTATTGGGTCATAAAAAATAACTTTCATTGTTTACATTTGAATGTTTACTTGTTGTATATGGATTCAAATATTGATCTCGTTATTGTTATTAATGCAAAGAGTCTTATTAACAGCAAGTAATCTCCTAGTGATACTTAGAGAGTTATTGTTATTAATGCAAAGAGTCTTATTAACAGCAAGTAATCTCCTAGTGATACTTAGAGAGTTATTGTTATTAATGCAATGAGTCTTATTAACAGTAAGTAATCTCCTAGTGATACTTAGAGAGTTATTGTTATTAATGCAAAGAGTCTTATTAACAGTAAGTAATCTCCTAGTGATACTTAGAGAGTTATTGTTATTAATGCAAAGAGTCTTATTAACAGCAAGTAATCTCCTAGTGATACTTAGAGAGTTATTGTTATTAATGCAATGAGTCTTATTAACAGTAAGTAATCTCCTAGTGATACTTAGAGAGTTATTGTTATTAATGCAATGAGTCTTATTAACAGTAAGTAATCTCCTAGTGATACTTAGAGAGTTATTGTTATTAATGCAATGAGTCTTATTAACAGTAAGTAATCTCCTAGTGATACTTAGAGAGTTATTGTTATTAATGCAATGAGTCTTATTAACAGCAAGTAATCTCCTAGTGATACTTAGAGAGTTATTGTTATTAATGCAATGAGTCTTATTAACAGTAAGTAATCTCCTAGTGATACTTAGAGAGTTATTGTTATTAATGCAAAGAGTCTTATTAACAGTAAGTAATCTCCTAGTGATACTTAGAGAGTTATTGTTATTAATGCAAAGAATCTTATTAACAGTAAGTAATCTCCTAGTGATACTTAGAGAGTTATTGTTATTAATGCAATGAGTCTTATTAACAGTAAGTAATCTCCTAGTGATACTTAGAGAGTTATTGTTATTAATGCAAAGAGTCTTATTAACAGTAAGTAATCTCCTAGTGATACTTAGAGTTATTGTTATTAATGCAATGAGTCTTATTAACAGTAAGTAATCTCCTAGTGATACTTATAGAGTTATTGTTATTAATGCAATGAGTCTTATTAACAGTAAGTAATCTCCTAGTGATACTTAGAGAGTTATTGTTATTAATGCAAAGAGTCTTATTAACAGTAAGTAATCTCCTAGTGATACTTAGAGAGTACATGTTCCTCCATTTGTTTTAATTAATAGTTTTAGCATTGGTTTAATTCTTACTTAATGTTGCTAATTGGTTTGGTGAAATATAAATAAGATCTAGAAAATAAATAGTCAGGATAACAACAACCATTGTTATTATTGTTATTATTGTTAAAACACCATGAATTATTAGCATTTTAAAACAAAAGTCATGGTACTATGACGTATGCCATGTGGCACTATATAGTGATGTCTTGCACTGTGGCATCATACCTTAGACATGTAGCTTTATGTTACACCCAGTCTCATTATCCTGACACCAGGCTGACCAGTCCTAACACTAAACTCTTAATGCTAAGCGCCAAGCGAGGCAGCTGCTAGTACCATTTTTGTAAGTCTTTGGTATGACTCAGCCGGGGTTTAAACCCATGACCTCGTGCTTTATAATAAATATATATATATATATATATATATATATATATATATATATATAGTTTGACACTATTTAGGTAAGATTTCAGTAAGACTGTTGTCCACAAACAAGTTTTATTGTATTCAGACATGATCCTTTCACAGATTAAATAATTATAGTGGGGATGCATATACTGTTTCCATTAAATAATAAAAATATCCATGTAATAAATATTTCTGCTTTTGTTTT
This sequence comes from Unio pictorum, assembly GCA_030141615.1. NCBI lineage: Eukaryota > Metazoa > Mollusca > Bivalvia > Unionida > Unionidae > Unio > Unio pictorum. The sequence goes on along the minus strand of JARLTB010000274.1, from coordinate 635,318 downwards.
ATTGTTTTCTAGTATTTTACTTCTATACACAAGAAACAACTGGGAGAGCTAAATCAATCGTTACAAATTTTGTATAGTTTCATCCTTTTTCATGACTGACGTTTTGCAGGCTGGGTAAAAACTTTACTGTTTGCTGTGTCTGTGACCAGCATTTTATGACCGTATTTCATATATTCACTTTCAAACCAGTTGACAGAGACATGAAATTGCATAAACATCATAGCCCATACATCTCCCTTAGGGCCAATATGGGGCTATCAAGTTAATTTGTTTTTGTGTTTTAATTCTCTTGGGAAGGGATCACAAACTCATCTTTGTTGGTGATAAAACAGATGCATCTGTTGAAACATAATTAAATTTCCACAAAGCCATTGCAGGCAACAACATGGGTAATTTATTTTCATTAAAACACAATAATAGTTGTCACAATGCAATTTGTTGTAATTGTTGTTGATTACGAGACAAGCAGATGTGATTAGAAGTTTGAGAGCTCAAGCAGACGACATTTTAGAAGCATATGACTTGTCCACAAACTCCAGCTTGACTGAGTATGGGTCTACTCAAGCATGCCATTTGCTAAAATACAGGTTCATCTCCTTGAAGTACTGGCTCCAGATTGACTGATTGATAGATTATACACATCTGTTTAAGGGTGAAGCAGGGAGACATGGTCATATTATCTTGGCCATATATCTGTGGTTGCATGCAGGAAACCACACTTCTATGCACAGCTCTCTTGGACAACTAAACATTGTTGCTCAGCTTCTAATCTTTCATAAAACTATCCAAATTTATTTATTAAAAAACAGTTGTAAATTAGATTATTTAGTCTCTTGTACATACATAGGCCTTTTTATTGTTTTTTTTTAGGGCATGGTGATATTTTTTGTCACATTATATTCCACCATTAAGATACATATTACTGATACCACTAGTGAAATGTACTAGAACATTTAGTGTAAATGTAATTTATTTGTACCAGTATTTAAGTTACAGTGCATTGCTGTGATCAATGATTGGCAACTGTTTACCCTAAAGTGTCATTCTTATAATTCCATCCCTTTCTCATATACATGTAATTTGTCTGGTTAGTACATTTACAGCCTGGTGTAGTAATTTATGGCTGATTTTTCTTTCCTTTGGTTGTTTATCTCATAGTTCTAAATTTGAAGAAAAAAAATTAAAGCGATTTTATCAGATTGTCTGCCAAAGAAATTAAAAGTTCATGTCTTTTGAATGATGTTGTCACACTAAGGCATAATTTTAATCCTTTTACTTTCATTCATGTTGGCAACACTGAAGCATAATTTTCAAGCTTTCACTTTCATTCGTGTTGGCAACACTGAAGCATAATTTTCATGCTTTCACTTTCATTCATGTTGGCAACACTGAAGTATAATTTTCATGCTTAGACTTTCATTCATGTTGGCAACACTAAAGCATAATTTTCATGCTTTCACTTTCATTCATGTTGGCAACACTGAAGCATAATTGTCATTGTTTCACTTCCATTCATGTTAGCAACACTGAAGCATAATTTTCATGCTTAGACTTTCATTCATGTTGGCAACAATGAAGCATAATTTTCATGCTTAGACTTTCATTCATGTAGGCAACACTGAAGCATAATTTTCAGGCTTTCACTTTCATTCATGTTGGCAACACTGAAGCATAATTTTCATGCTTAGACTTTCATTCATGTTGGCAACACTGAAGCATAATTTTCATGCTTAGACTTTCATTCATGTTGGCAACACTGAAGCATAATTTTCATGCTTAGACTTTCATTCATGTTGGCAACACTGAAGCATAGTTTTCATGCTTTCACTTTCATTCATGTTGGCAACACTAAAGCATAATTTTCATGCTTAGACTTTCATTCATGTTGGCAACACTGAAGCATAATTTTCATACTTTCACTTTCATTCATGTTGGCAACACTGAAGCATAATTTTCATGCTTAGACTTTCATTCATGTTGGCAACACTGAAGCATAATTTTCATGCTTAGACTTTCATTCGTGTTGGCAACACTGAAGCATAATTTTCATGCTTTCACTTTCATTCATGTTAGCATTGTTCACTGAATCTTTTATGGTTTTATTAAATAGATAGGTGCCTAATGGAATATGTAAATAAATTCAATAATTAATGAATTAAACAAACTTTACAATAGTTAATTGATCAATAAAATAAATCTCTGTTTAATTCATGCATTAATGTCAATTTTTAAATGAACTGATTTAGAAGCTATATTGCTGGTACAAATTGTAGCTCCTTTGCACAATTTATTTTACTGCAACCAAAAAAATACTCTCACTGTTTTATTGTACTGGTAATTGATCTTACATACATTCAGATTTTCAGTTTAAATGATTCAATATTTCAGCAATAAAGAACTAAAGATGATGCCATATTTCAGCGATATCTATTGGCAGGGGAAAACAAGAATGCTATATGAAGTCACATTACAAAAATCTATGAGCAAGGAGAGAAAAAGAATTATAGATGATACCTTATAATAACAATCTATAAGCAAAAGAAAAAAGAACTACAGATAATGCTTTATAATGATTTCTATAAGCAAGAGAAAAAAGAACTACAAATAATGCCTTATAATGATTTCTATAAGCAAGAGAAAAGAGAACTACAAATAATTCCTTATAATGATATCTATAAGCAAGAGAAAAAAGAACTACAAATAATGCCTTATAATGATTTCTATAAGCAAGAGAAAAAATAACTACAAATAATTCCTTATAATGATTTCTATAAGCAAGAGAAAAAAGAACTAAAAAAATAATGCCATATAATGATATATATAAGCAAGAGAAAAAAGAACTACAAATAATGCTTTATAATGATTTCTATAAGCAAGAGAAAAAAGAACTACAAATAATGCCTTATAATGATTTATATAAGCAAGAGAAAAAAACGACAAATAATGCCATACAATGATATCTGTAAGCAAGAGAGAAAAAAATACATATGATGCCATATTAATAGGCAGCTGTTTGTACCATTTTTATAAGTTTTTTTTATGACTCAGCCGTGGTTTAAACCTTCACATCCCAGATGATGTATGTTTTAACCACTAGGCCACTGGGATGGTTTTAATACAAGCTGAGGGTGGGTGGGGTGAAGTAGAACTTCAGATCACGCCATATAACAGCAATGTATATAAGAAGGATGGAAAAAAACTACAGATGATGCCAGATAATAAAATATCTATAAGGGGGGGGGGGGGGAGCGGGTACGAACTACAGATGATACCAAATAACAATCTTTCTAAGCAGGAGGGGGGGGGGGGGGGTTAGATATGTCTACAGATGATGCCATATATCAACAAATCTATAAGCAAGGGGGTAAAAAGAACTGCAGATGATGCCATATAACAATATCTATAAGCAAGGGGGTATAAAGAACTACAGATGATGCCATATAACAATATCTATAAGCAGGGGTGGTGGAAAGAACTACAGATGATGCCATATATCAACAATATCTATAAGCAGGGGTGGTGGAAAGAACTACAGATGATGCCATATATCAACAATATCTATAAGCAAGTTGTGGGGAAATAACTACAGCAGATGATGCCATACAACAGCAATGTCTGTAAGCGTGGGGGTGGGTGGGCTGGCTACCAATGATGCCATATAGGACACACAGTACTAATGATATGGGAACGAGCCTGGAAATGGGGGAACATAAAATAGAGTATATTAGGTTTGTCTGACCAGGATTGATTAATAATGTAAGTTATGTTTTAGGAAAAAGAATCTTTTGAGACTTATCCATGTTGTAAATTAAAAAATAGGGACATTGTTTTATTGATGGAATTTCAGTCCTTTAACAGTCTTGAGTTTGGAACATTCATTGCTAAAATTAGCACCTGACTCTTTAGTGCAGAATTGAAAGCACATGTTTCAAACACACTCGGGTCAAGAAAATGCTGAGACTCGTATCCTTTCCTCAACACATGCAGGTCCGGAAAATGCTGAGACTCGTATTCTTTCCTCAACACAGAAGCTGACATCCAGGTTTCATCTATACTGATAAATATACGTTTGATCTTGAGCACTCAACAATTTTAACTTATTGAATTTTTAATATCATGGTGTTTACATAGGGTTACTATGGGATCTGAATTAGTACAGTGAGTCCTATACCAGCAATGTCTATAGGCAGGGGGAAAAGAGCTACAGATGATGCATTGGTGTGACAGTATCCATAATAGGGATGTCACAGGGCATTGTAACCAATGATGAAAAGCCTTGTCCCCAAAATCTATATGATCTTTTTTGTGTTCATCAATTTCATAAACTAAGTTAATAATCATAATTATAAACAGCTTGAAAGATATACATATACTTTTATCCCAAAATTACAATACTATCACAAAATTAAGCTGATGTTTAAAAAAAAAGCTTCTTGTTTCTTTTATGAAATATTGTATTAAGTACAAATACTCTCAGTCTTTGTCAGGTCTGACACGTGGGTAGCCATTAACCATAATCAGTACCTAATGCTGGTAGTGATATGGCCCCAGTCTTTGTCAGGTCTGACATTTGGGTAGCCATTAACCATAATAATACCTAATGCTGGTAGTGATATGGTCTCAGTCTTTGTCAGGTCTGACACTTGGGTAGCCATTAACCATAATCAGTACCTAATGCCAGTAGTGATTTGGCTTCAGTCTTTGTCAGGTCTGACACTTGGGTTGCCATTAATGATAATCAATACCTAATGTCAGTAGTGAGATGGTCTTGGGTCTGACACTTGGGTTGCCATTAACCATAATCAGTACCTAATGCCGGTAGTGATTTGGCCTCAGTCTTTGTCAGGTCTGACACATAGGTAGCCATTAATGATAATCAGTACCTAATGCCAGTAGTGATTTGGCTTCAGTCTTTGTCAGGTCTGACACTTGGGTTGCCATTAATGATAATCAATACCTAATGTCAGTAGTGAGATGGTCTTGGGTCTGACACTTGGGTTGCCATTAACCATAATCAGTACCTAATGCCGGTAGTTATTTGGCCTCAGTCTTTGTCAGGTCTGACACATGGGTAGCCATTAACGATAATTATCAGTACCTAATGTCAGTAGTGATATGGCCCCAGTCTTTGTTAGGTCTGACACATGGGCATAATCAGTACCTAATGTCGGTAGTGATATAGCCCCAGGCTTTGTCAGGTGTGACACATGGGCATAATCAGTACCTAATGCTGGTAATGATATAGCTCCAGTCTTTTGTCAGGTCTGACACTTGGGCATAATCAGTACCTAATGCTGGTAATGATAGCTCCAGTTTTTGTCAGGTGTGACACTTGGGCATAATCAGTACCTAAATGGTGGATGCTGGTAGTGATATGGCCTCACACAATAATCATTTTTCTTCTACGTTATGTACAGTCATTCAGCAATGTGCAACTTTTACCATAACTGATAGACCTCTATTGCTTTCTGCTACACATTAACCCACCTTAGTTCAATAAATTTTCAAAGCTTCTTCATCTGTTTCTGGCTTCTTTTTTTTGGTTGTATTACTAATGTAATCAAACTAATGTAGAGGAAGTAACTAAACAGTTTTTGCTTGAAGAAGAAGATGGGACATTTTTACATCTTACTGTTTCATTAAACAACAAACAAATGCAACTTTCTATATAATTTCATAAAGCATCAGATTGGCCTTTTCATAATTATTACAAGTAACTTTATCACATAAGTCACTGGCAGACAGACCATACAAATAAAGTGTAATTTATACGAAATATCTTCCTGATTTGGTCCGCCTGAAGGTGAGAATAATTGTGGCCTAAGGCATGTCATACAAAGTGTTCAGGGGATGTTGTTGTTCTTGTAGGGTTTAATTAACACCATTTTCCAGCACAATACATGGCAGCGAAAAAGCACCACTTACCCACAAGAAGCTATTCAGGGGATGTAAATACCAAAGAACTTCCCACTTAAAAAGTATACATCAAGTTGTTGTATTGCAGCAATATATATAAAATAGCTATCAAGAATTAAATTTGGTATTGAAATTCTTGTAATTGGTAATATAAGTAATATAATAATAATTATAATAATAATTATGATGATGATAGTAAAATTAATAATAATAATAAAATAATTAGTATTATTATTGTTATTATTTGACATAATTTTATGATTGTGTCAAATTTGTAACGTTAACATCGTAAATGAATTTGATTTTACCACTGTTTCTGCACTATAAGGAGAAATGCAAAGAAAATATTTACCCATCTTTGTATATAAAAATCTATCTTTAGCAAAATTTAAATCATTTATACAAAATGCTACTAGTAAAATTCTGATGACTAATTTAGCACTGTTTATTATAAAAGCCTTAAATATTAAACAAACCAATTTATCAATGACTCCAGCTACTTTAGACTATAGATCAATATCACATTACTTTCTCCACACAATTATTAGTTTTTCCCTTAAATCCATTTGATAACAGTGCAGTATATACTGGTATCTCACCTATATCCGAAGAAAGCAATAATTATTAGTTTCATGTATATGACTTCTTATAAACATGATGTTCTTTTGCTGTATTTTGTTATATATGCACTACATGGCCAAAATTACAAATTATTGTTATCATTATTGTTATCATCATTATTATTATTATTATTATTATTATTATTATTATTATTATTATTATTATTTTTATTGTTGTTGTTATTATTATTATTATTATTATTATTATTATTATTATTATTATTATTATTTTATCTGGAATTAAAATATTGTGTTGGCTCTTGTTGGTCACTTTTTTATGTATCTAATATAAAATAATACAAGTTGTAATGAAAAGGAAACATTGATATACCTAATTATTAAATGTGCCAGAAACTGTGTCTTGTTTGTTTTCAGATTTGCTGCTGCTTTAGTATTAATATTATCATTCCATGATGAGTTGGTTTCCTCTCAGACTAAACAAGCATGTTGTTTTCCAACTTTTTTAAAGTTATTTTCAGACACGAAATGGTGTTTTGTTGGTCTCTTCTTTATTATTTTTTTGGGTTGTGAAATTGCTTTTTCATTCAGAAAAATAAATTATGGAATTTAATCACGAACATATTTTATTCCACTCTGGTGCTTTTAACAATAATATTAATCAATAGCAAGTAGACTTGCTACCTCAAAAATGCATAACTAATTGAACAGCATTTTGGTTTAAGTCTGATGGTGAAGCTATTTTAGTTAGGTCCCCAATTCAATCCTGGAGGAGTATATTAACAATTATTTTTTTTTATCAGGTCCCCAGTTAAGTCCTGTGGAAGTATAATAATTTTTTTCTCTTCAAATCAGGGTCCACAATTAAGTCCTGGAGAAGTATTATGCAAGTTAGTTGTTCTTGCTACTATATTCTTTTTTTAAATTCTTGCCTGATTGTTTGCTTTAAAGGTCTGGTGTGCTTACTAACAGCAACAAGATATTGTTTTAAAAAATGTGGCGTGAGGAACTGATATATTGTCAGTATCACATACTGGAGGGCAATCATTAAAATTATATGGATTTTGACACGTCCAAGATATCAGCTTTCACACCTTTCATCTTGTGCTTTGTAGCCATGAAATGTTTAAGCATTTGGGGAAACATAATAAGCCCAGAAATACACAGGATAATCATGGAGAATTTACAACATGTAAAAACGTAGGAAACATTCATTTTTGAGAGAGAGAGAGAGAGAGAGAGAGAGAGAGAGAGAGAGAGAGAGATTAAAGTGGAAAGTAATGAAAAATTGAAAAGAAAGAAATGGAACATGTACATATGATATAAGTGTATAAGTGCTTAGCGGAATGAATGATAGATAATTTCTATTATAGATTCAATCAAGCCAGGAACAAGCTCGGACCTTGGACAATTTCCAAAAGAAAAGTCTTCATGATGCTGATAAAGATAGAAAAGGTGAGGATTGCTAGAGAATGGTGGGGTACCTTAATAGTTCATATGAACACTGTAGCCATAGATTGTCACCAAATTACACAACAGGACCATGTCTATGCCATAGATTGTCACCAAATTACACAACAGGACCATGTCTATGACATAGATTGTCACCAAATTACACAACAGGACCATGTCTATGCCATAGATTGTCACCAAATTACACAACAGGACCATGTCTATGCCATAGATTGTCACCAAATTACACAACAGGACCATGTCTATGCCATAGATTGTCACCAAATTACACAACAGGACCATGTCTATGCCATAGATTGTCACCAAATTACACAACAGGACCATGTCTATGACATAGATTGTCACCAAATTACACAACAGGACCATGTCTATGCCATAGATTGTCACCAAATTACACAACAGGACCATGTCTATGACATAGATTGTCACCAAATTACACAACAGGACCATGTCTATGACATAGATTGTCACCAAATTACACAACAGGACCATGTCTATGCCATAGATTGTCACCAAATTACACAACAGGACCATGTCTATGACATAGATTGTCACCAAATTACACAACAGGACCATGTCTATGACATAGATTGTCACCAAATTACACAACAGGACCATGTCTATGCCATAGATTGTCACCAAATTACACAACAGGACCATGTCTATGCCATAGATTGTCACCAAATTACACAACAGGACCATGTCTATGACATAGATTGTCACCAAATTACACAACAGGACCATGTCTATGCCATAGATTGTCACCAAATTACACAACAGGACCATGTCTATGACATAGATTGTCACCAAATTACACAACAGGACCATGTCTATGACATAGATTGTCACCAAATTACACAACAGGACCATGTCTATGCCATAGATTGTCACCAAATTACACAACAGGACCATGTCTATGACATAGATTGTCACCAAATTACACAACAGGACCATGTCTATGACATAGATTGTCACCAAATTACACAACAGGACCATGTCTATGACATAGATTGTCACCAAATTACACAACAGGACCATGTCTATGACATAGATTGTCACCAAATTACACAACAGGACCATGTCTATGACATAGATTGTCACCAAATTACACAACAGGACCATGTCTATGACAGGCTCTTTGAAAGTCTATAAAGTTAATAGTTGATGGGGAAATTGCCATCCAGATTACAGAAAAGAGCAAATTTCTAATGGGGTGATGGGATGGGTTGGGGGATGGTTATGTAAATAAACAAGGTGATCAAAAGAAACACTTAAAAGATTCTCTCATGTCACACTTCAACACTTGAAACTGAATCTTGGGAAGATTGCACACAGACTCACTCCACCTTGCTGAGCCTCATCCATGCTGACGCTGTTGACTTGAATGGAACAAAAATGCAGAGACAGTGCAGCAAAAATCTAAGATCTGCATCACATCCTCTATTGATCAAGTGGAGCCAAGTAGCAGCATCTTTTTAGTGTGTCACAGACAGTTTAGGGCAAAAATTGGCTTGATCAACCATTCATGTACTCAGAAAAACCAAACCAGTTAATAATGGCATAGTCATCTTCAGATGACGAACAACAGTGTGTTGTTACTGTAGCACTACTGGTCATACATACACCAAGTTTCTGTCTTTAAAATCCTCTGGACAGTTAAATAGGCTTTATTTGATTTGGCCTGTATTGCTCTAAATAGTTCTTTTGGGACAGTGATGGTTGAAGGTGATGCGTATAATATGTGTGTATCCTACCCATGAATATACATAACACATGTATGTGGACATGATTACACAGATTCATGCCTCTGCCCCCCCCCCCTCCATAAATGTATAAAACATTTGTGTGGACACATTTGTTGGACATCTAGATGCATGCTGCCTCTGCTTCCTATCCATTAACGTATATATCTTGTATGTAGATACGTTTTCCTACACAAATTCATGCTGCTGCCCCCTATCCATAGATACATGTATGTGGATTAATTTACATAGACCTACATAGATACATGCCTCTGCTGTGGCCAGTTATTTATAAAACAACCAAACTCATGAGATTGTGGTAGCAAAATGATTTATGGGAAATTAAAAAACTAGTGTGAGGCTGCAAGTAAACTGAAACATCCAATAAAAATGTATAAAAACTTATTTCCTTGATGTAATTTATGTTATAGTGGCTATATACAGATTTTCTTTCATAACATTATATAAAACAAAATTTATTTGCATTATTGAGAAACTTTTTATATTTTTTACCTTTTTCCAGATTCCCAACAGAGACTTCAGACTCTATCTAAGGAGCTTGAATCAGCACGAGCTGAGAAGGCAGATGAGATGGCATTACGGATCCAACTGGAAAACAAAGTCAGGGTAAGTGGTTTGATGATGTACCTGTTAAGGTATCTATATGCCTTACAGCAAAATTAATCTCAATACTATATTACAGGCTATAGCTATTCATTTGTCTGTTCACACAACTCCTACACTTTGCTCACTACGTCATCGCCAAAGCACTCCAAATCAGTCAATCTACCAGCAGCTTTTGTTCTACTTGGCAAATGTAACAGCCACCATACACTCTGGGGCTGAAAAGATATCAGTGTGAGAAGGAGGACAATTAAACACTTTGTTTCAAATCAGTGATCTGTCCTGGCACAGAATCCTGCATGTCCTTGGATCTGGCCATAAGTGATCCATCCTGCCACAGAATCCTACTTGTTGTTGTATCTTATCTTTTGCAATGCATCTAATTACAGAATCTATCTTTTTGATCTGACAATTTGTAATCCATTGTTTTGCCTGAGTTCCTTGAAGTTGGTGACAACATCTGTGGCAGTGATCACTTTACAATATACTTAAAAATAATACCTCTCAAGGGAAACTTTTCAGTTCCTGGCTGGGTCAAACTTGAAAGCTGATTGTTTGAAATATGTAGCTAATCGGATATTCGCATATACTAATATGCTGCAGGATGTTACTTGCTATACAATACCAAAATCTTCTAACTGTTCCAACATGTGTTAAAAAACTATGGTTTGGTTGTTGCAGGTACAAATGTCAATACAGCAACTGAAAATCTGAATAAATGCTGTTAAAGCAAGAAGAAAATATGAAGAGCCAGTTTCTCTTTGATAAACTCTCACTCCACTATTAAATCAGGATGGAATATATTACAAAAAAGTCATGGGAAAAAATGTTGCATTAAACACTTAAATAAATATGATCAATGAGAAATTATAAGCACACTCTGAAATTTTCTCCTAAAACTCTTCACCATTTGTTTAATTGGAAAAAGCTGACAACACTCCATGAAGTATGGCAGAACCTAGTTCTTTGATGATGTGCTCATCCTAAGTCTGTGATGATGTATTTACCCTAGGTCTGTGATGATGTATTAATCCTAGGTCTGTGATGATGTGTTCACCCTAGGTCTATGATGATGTATTAATCCGAGGTCTGTGATGATGTATTCATCCTAGTTCTGTGATGTGTTCACCCTAGGTTTATGATGATGTATTAATCCTAGTTCTGTGATGATCTATTCATCCTAGTGCTGAAATGATGTGTTCACCCTAGGTCTATGATGATGTATTAATCCTAGGTCTGTGATGATGTATTCATCCTAGTTCTGACATGATGTGTTCACCCTAGGTCTATGATGATGTATTAATCCTAGGTCTGTGATGATGTATTCATCCTAATTCTGTGATGTGTTCACCCTAGGTTTATGATGATGTATTAATCCTAGGTCTGTGATGATGTATTCATCCTAGTTCTGAAATGATGTGTTCACCCTAGGTCTATGATGATGTATTAATCCTAGGTCTGTGATGATGTATTCATCCTAGTTCTGTGATGATGTATTCATCCTAGGTCTGTGATGATGTATTAATCCTAGGTATGTGATGATGTGTTCACCCTAGGTCTATGATGATGTATTCATCCTAGGTCTGTGATGATGTATTCATCCTAGTTCTGTGATGTGTTCACCCTAGGTTTATGATGATGTATTAATCCTAGGTCTGTGATGATGTATTCATCCTAGTTCTGAAATGATGTATTCATCCTAGGTTTGTGATGATGTATTCATCCTAGTTCTGTGATGATGTGTTCACCAAAGGTCTATGATGATGTATTCATCCTAGGTTTGTGATGATGTATTCATCCTTGGTCTGTGATGATGTATTAATCCTAGGTCTGTGATTATTATTCTTCATAGGTCTGTGATGATGTCTTCATCCTAGGTGGTCTGTGATGATGTGTTCATCCTAGGTCTATGATGATGTATTCATCCTAGGTCTATGATGATGTATTCATCCTAGGTCTGTGATGATGTATTCATCCTAGGTCTGTGATAACCTACCTATTCTTTTGACAGATAAGCTTCAGGGTATTGCATCACCTGTTTATGAGACATACTTTTTATCTTTTATCTTGTAGTTAATCTTTACATTTTTAGAACCTTGCTTGTATTTTGTAACATTGTAACCAGTATTGTACTGACATGATCTTAAACCTGATACCTACATATGTCAGCATGTTATAGCATGTATGAGGTATATAACAAAATGCAGAATTTGTTTTAATTTTAGGTTCTGGAAAGAGATGTATCTGATAAAATAGCCAAGTTTGAGAAGATGATAAAAGAGGTGAGTTTGATGAATTCTTAACTGTTCATATTGCAGTCTTTCAGCAAGGCATATTGTATGTGACCAATATGTGTCCAATATTTATAGCTTACTGTTGTGTATGACACAATCTTGTTGGTGCAAGTATTTTCCTCCTAATTATTATGGTTTTCTTAATGTGTACTATGGTAGTTCTCTAAAGATGCAACTATTGACAGATATTTGAATTCCCATGATTTATGTGTTAAAGTTATTGCCCACAACTTTGACATGATTGGCTACATATTTGCCTAAATAGGTTACATAATTGGCTACATATTTGCCTAAATAGGTTACATGATTGGCTACATATTAGACTGAATAAATTATATGATTGGCTACATATTAGCTTGAATAGATTACATGATTGGATACATATTAGCCTGAATAGATTACATGATTGGCTACATATTAGCTTGAATAGATTACATGATTGGCTACATATTAGCTTGAATAGATTACATGATTGGATACATATTAGCCTGAATAGATTACATGATTGGCTACATATTAGCTTGAATAGATTACATGATTGGCTACATATTAGCCTGAATAGATTACATGATTGGCTACATATTAGCTTGAATAGATTACATGATTGGCTACATATTAGCCTGAATAGGTTACATGATTGGCTACATATTAGCCTGAATAGGTTACATGATTGGCTACATATTAGCCTGAATAGATTACATGATTGGCTACATATTAGCTTGAATAGATTACATGATTGGCTACATATTAGCTTGAATAGATTACATGATTGGATACATATTAGCCTGAATAGATTACATGATTGGCTACATATTAGCTTGAATAGATTACATGATTGGCTACATATTAGCTTGAATAGATTACATGATTGGCTACATATTAGCCTGAATAGATTACATGATTGGCTACATATTAGCTTGAATAGATTACATGATTGGCTACATATTAGCCTGAATAGATTACATGATTGGCTACATATTAGCTTGAATAGATTACATGATTGGCTACATATTAGCCTGAATAGGTTACATGATTGGCTACATATTAGCCTGAATAGATTACATGATTGGATACATATTAGCCTGAATAGGTTACATGATTGGCTACATATTAGCCTGAATAGGTTACATGATTGGCTACATATTAGCCTGAATAGATTACATGATTGGCTACATATTAGCTTGAATAGATTACATGATTGGCTACATATTAGCTTGAATAGATTACATGATTGGATACATATTAGCCTGAATAGATTACATGATTGGCTACATATTAGCTTGAATAGATTACATGATTGGATACATATTAGCTTGAATAGATTACATGATTGGATACATATTAGCCTGAATAGATTACATGATTGGCTACATATTAGCCTGAATAGATTACATGATTGGCTACATATTAGCCTGAATAGATTACATGATTGGATACATATTAGCCTGAATAGATTACATGATTGGCTACATATTAGCTTGAATAGATTACATGATTGGCTACATATTAGCTTGAATAGATTACATGATTGGCTACATATTAGCCTTAATAGATTACATGATTGGCTACATATTAGCTTGAATAGATTACATGATTGGCTACATATTAGCCTGAATAGGTTATATGATTGGCTACATATTAGCTTGAATAGGTTGCATAATTATATACATTATTAAGGGTTATGAGCATGTTTTTTATTGTCAGAATGCCAAACAGACCTGAATATGCTACACAATTGGCTACATATTAACCTGAATAGGTTACGTGATAGGCTACATATTTGCCTAAATAGGCTACTGTAATGTAATCAAGCTGACACCCTTTGAGACTGGGCAGGGTTTGAAGAAATAACAAACACGTCTGTGAGTGATAATTAAAATGTATTAAACACTCACACTAATGACATGAGAATAACAAACACAAAGGCATACAATATGAATAGAAAACAAACAGGAAATTGGATTTGACTACTATATCAAACTCATATTGTCAAAAACTTGTTACAAACTTCATGTAGTCAAATACTTGTTACAAACTTCATGTAGTCAGACACTACTGTCATTACAATTTACATGTAGTCAAACACTACTGTTATTAAAAAAATGCATGTAATCGAACACTACTGTTATTTCAAAATGCATGTTGTCAAACACTACTGTTATTACAAAAATGCATGTAATCAAACACTACTGTTATTGCAAAATATGTGTAGTCAAACACTACTGTTATCACAAAGTCGATATCACCACATGTGTATCTCCGTGTTGACTCGGCCTGCTTTCCAGCATGGTCACTCTACCTTCCAGACTTGTACCTACACGTTGGCACTGAACTGGTGGTTTAAACATGTAATGGTGCACCAGACATCCTAATATTCACACGCTTATCCGGCTATTCATACCCAGTGAGCTGAATATGGAAAAGAAACAACTTTCCCAATATTCTGCTTTAATTGTAACTACTTTAAAATATGCAATGGTTATGAATGGGTTAACATAACCCACCTGAAATATGACGTAGGAATGATATGCAATTGAAATAAAAATAAGTTATGCTAAGACATTACAACATACATAGCATGTTTTCAACATTAGTCATAGTGGCGACCAGATAAAATTATCATCTCACTACCAAATTGCATTGGTCATACCCTCTTAATAAATTGAATTATAAGTATAATAAAACAACGTAACCACATAATACAACAATGAACGTGTTTTACGAAACTGAATATTAATTTTAAAGAATGAAAAGAGTTGATTAAAAAATATACAACTCACCCAACTCTTTGGCTCAAACTAATTTAAAATGGCACCTGCCCCGACGGCTAAATACATTTAGAGCTTCTATCTATAATGGCTGTGCCCTTCAAGATTTCTACCTGATATGTATAGTCGTGCGCATTAATACATAACTCACACGTGCTGCACGAGCAATAGAGGCATCACACGATACAACGAAAAAATCATATTTATAGAAAATATTATGGCATGTGAAACACGACACCTTAATAATAATAAAAAGTATGGTGGTCTAACTGGGCCATATCGGGCATTTCGTAACAGCTACTTATTAGACCAAATAGATTATACAATTAACTACACATTAGTTTGAATTGATTACATGATTGGCTACTGAATATGTTAATCTGAATAGGTTACATGATTGACTAAATATCAGCTTGAGTAGATTATATGATTGACTACATATTAACCTGAATAGGTTACACTGTTTACTGAATAAGTTATGCAGTTGGCTATATATTAACCTAAATAGGTTACATAGTTGGGTACATATTAATACATGATAAGCTATAAATTAGTCTGAATAGGTTACAGGTTTACCTACATTAGCCTGAATAGGTCAGGGTTAGGGTTAGGATAATATTAACCTGAATATGTTATAGAGTTGGCTACATATTATCCTGAATATGTTATACAGTAGGCTCAATATTAACCTCAATAGGTGATACAATTGACTACATATTAACCTGAATATGTTATACAGTTGGCTACATTTTAACCTGAATATGTTATACAATTGACTACATATTAACCTGTATAGGTTACATAATTAGCAACATATTATGTAAGATATACTAATAATTCTGTATATTATAGAGGCTGCCATCATGATTTTCATTAGTTTCTGTTGCCATTTTGATTTGTATAGATCTGTCAGCAGTATTTATTTAAAGTTATGTGTTTGTTTTATTCAATCCAGTTTCCAGTGACAAAACATTAATTTTAATCCCATTGTCTCATATAGGATTTGTAGGCATCCCCAGTGATGATAAACTGACAATGATGAGATATATGAATGCACTTTCATTTCCTTACTTTACTCATTAGTTTAAATCTGAGGGGACTGTATTCACAGAATTGTTCACTTTAATAAGTTACAACTTTTCATAACATATTACTAGTATCAGTTGGCAAGAATGAATTACTTGGTCAGAAAGTAATATGAATTAGAATCTTATGAAATCACTATGCTTTCCACCTATGGCTATCTCAATAATTCTTACTGTGCTCTCCGTCAATGGCTATCTCAGTGACTCTCACTTTTCTCTCCGTCTATGGCTATCTCAGTGACTCTCACTTTTCTCTCTGCCTATGACTATCTCAGTGACTTTCACTGTGCTCTTTGTCTATGACTATCTCAGTGACTTTCACTGTGCTCTTTGTCTATGACTATCTCAATGACTCTCACTATGCTCTCTGCCTATGACTATCTCAGTGACTTTCACTGTGCTCTTTGACTATGGCTATCTCAATGACTCTCACTATGCTCTCTGCCTATGACTATCTCAGTGACTATCACTTTTTTCTCTGCCTATGACTATCTCAATGAATATCACTGTGCTCTCTGCCTATGACTATCTCAATGAATATCATTGTGCTCTCTGCCTATGACTATCTCAATGAATATCACTGTGCTCACTGCTTATGGCTATCTCAATGAATATCACTGTGCTCACTGCTTATGGCTATCTCAATGAATATCAATGTGCTCTCTGCCTATGACTATCTCAATGAATATCACTGTGCTCACTGCTTATGGCTATCTCAATGAATATCACTGTGCTCACTGCTTATGGCTATCTAAATGACTATCACTGTGCTCACTGCTTATGGCTATCTCAATGAATATCAATGTGCTCTCTGTCTATGACTATCTCAATGAATATCAAAAACCTATTGATTTAGGTTATAAGGTGAATTGGCAGGACTAAAATGCCTTATTACTCATAAGAAAGGAAAATGATTCCTACGCAATAAATACAATTCTTCATAAGGTCAGTGACAGCTATCAGATGTATTTATAGGGGTTGTGTAAGGCTATTCAACATAGCTGACCATCAAAGAAGCAAGATTAATAGATAGTTTGTTGTATTTTATCTTTGCCCATTTCTGTTCATTGTGATAAAACAATGAGTGCTTGTGATATCCTAATTCCACTATAATCTAATGCTTTCCTATCAAATTCTGATATATGACCCTCACTTACTGAATGATGTTTCGGTCTAATTTTAATATTTGCTAGATCCAGTTACTTTGACTATGGATATAGTTTTGCTTCACAGAGGGAAATCAGTTAATAGACACACTTCAAAGAAATACTTGAATACTTGGCATTACTAAGGTGACTTTGTCACAGCATCGGGCCTTGAAGCTCAAAACAATGCTAAGACATCTGATTGCAAGGGATTCAGATCTATAGGTTTGCTTACATTTTTCTCTATCTTCTAGCTTGAGGAGACAAAGCTGTTCTTGAGACGCTATGAGAGCCAGGTGGCACAGATGCAACAGGAAGTGGACTTTAAGAATCAGGAGCTAGAAACAGTGCGGCGTGAGCTGTCAGAACTGTGGTTGAGTCACAATCAGCTGACAGAACACTCGAGTCAGCAGGCCGACCTCATTAGACAGATGCAGTCACTGCAGACTGACACACAGCAAAGTAAGTAAAATATTTGTTTATAAGCAAGTTTGGTTTGACGTGTGGGATTGTAAGATCAGCTGTGGAGACTTTCCTTCATTAAAATGTTTTAATATGATTCAGGAAGTATATATTTCTAAGATAAATGTCATACAGAATTGACTAGGTTCAAAGTTTGGCTGCAACACTACTGAAAGATTTAAAATTTCTTTAAAACTACTTTAAAACTACTTTAAAATTACTTTAAAATTACTTTAAAACTATTTTAAAATTACTTTAAAACTACTTTAAATTTACTTTAAAATTACTTTAAAATTACTTTAAAACTACTTTAAAATTACTTTGAAACTACTTTAAAACTACTTTCAGGCTGCCATATCATTTGCATCATGGCAAATATTTGAAGTTATTACCCTTCAGTCCACCTTGATGATTATATTCTGGCAAAATATTTGAGTTGAAACACCCTTCAAGGTGCCTATAGGTCTGTATGCACCTTGGTTGCAATGGTGTGATTGGTATACAAAAGTAATGAATGTCACATAATTGTTAAGGTACATCAGCTATAAGATTTAGCAGTAAGCTATACATATGTCCAGTTCTTAAGAGGTTAGGTCAGGGATACAAGACAGAAATAAGATTTAGAAGTAAGCGATACATCTGTCCAGTCCTAAAGAGGTTAGGTCAGGGTTACATGACAAAAAAAAGATTTTAGCAGTAAGCGATACATCTGTCCAGTCCTAAAGAAGTTAGGATTACATGACAAATATAAGATTTAGCAGTTACATATAGCATGTTGCATATAGTTTTGCCTGAACACTGCATTGGATCATGTCTCCATTGGAAGCAATTTAGCATGTTAAGGAAAAAGAAGCTAAGTGCCTTTCCTAGTCTGGCCTGGTCAGGTGTCAGACCCATGAACCTTGCATTATGAGTCTGAGTCTGTTTTGGTCAGGTATCAAACCCATGACACCATGACACCCTATCTACTGAACTAACTTGAACCATCCCCAGTCTGTTCTGGTCAGGTATCAAGCCTATTACACCCTACCTACTAAACTAATTTGAACCATCCCCAGTCTGTTTTGGTCAGGTATCAAACTCATTACACCCTACCTATTGAACTATGTTGAACCATCCCTAGTCTGGCCTGGTTAGGTGTCAGACCCATGACACCCTACCTACTGAACTAACTTGAACCATCGCCAGTCTGTTCTGGTCAGGTATCAAACTCATTACACTTTACCTACTGAACTATGTTGAACCATCTCCAGTCTGTTTTGGTCAGGTATCAAACTCATTACACCCTACCTATTGAACTAACTTGAACCATCCCCAGTCTGTTTTGGTCAGGTATCAAACTCATTACACCCTACCTATTGAACTAACTTGAACCATCCCCAGTCTGTTTTGGTCAGGTATCAAGCCCATTACACCCTACCTATTGAACTATGTTGAACCATCCCTAGTCTGGCCTGGTCAGGTGTCAGATCACAAAACTACATACATTTATGTTACTTGTTCTGATATACCAGAAAGAATTAATTAAATATGGCTTAGTGAGGTGTCAAAGACATCAGTCCAAGACTACTTATAACAAAACAATAAACAATTTTACATAAATTAAATATATCTTCTTTTGAACTTGCCAAATTTTGTTAGCTATGTCATGTATTAGGAATTCATGAATGGGATTTGGTTTAGTACAGCTAAGAATATCAGTGTGCAGATGTCAGTAAAAACATATTAATATTTCCAGACCATTTATAAGATACAAAAAAACATCTATATCAAATGCCAGATCAACTGTGTAAGATCAGACAGTTTTGTAATGAATGCCAAATCAACAGTAAGATCAAATCAATATGTAATAAATGCCAGATCAAATGGGAATGTACTAATGACAAATCAAATGGGAATATAATAATGCCAGATCAACTGTGTAAGATCAAATGGGAATGAAATAATGCCAGATCAATTGTAAGATCAATTTGATATGTAATAATGCCAGATCAAATGGGAATGTAATAATGCCAGATCAAATGGGAATATAATAATGCCAGATCGAATGGGAATATAATAATGCCAGATCAATTGTAAGATCAAATTAATATGTAATAACTGCCAGATCAAATGGGAATGTAATAACTGCCAGATCAAATGGGAATGTAATAATGCCAGATCAGCTGTATAAGATCAGATGGTGTAAGATTAAATGCCGTTAGGTAGCACACTCTCAGCTGTGAGGATCAGGGTTTGCTCATGCTTAATGCACCAGTAGGAAGGGGTCTATGTTGATTAAAGAAAATAGCATATAAAATGAAATGTAGACAATGACCTATCTGCTGGTGCATGGCAGATCAGGGTCTGTGTTGAATCAAAAATAACAGGTAGGACAAACAGTTTAGATCATTAATGGTTGGTGCATTATGTGATGGCAAAATGAGGTCAGTGTGGAATCAAATCACATGTACAACAAACACTGTAGACTATGGTCTTCAGGTGCATTATGTGGTAGTAAAAAAAGGTCTGTTTTTAATGATATTGCATGTAGAACAAAGTGTTGACTGTGATCTGCTGGTGCATTCTATGATGCTCAGGGTCTGTTTGAATCAAATTATGCATGATATGAACAGTGTAGAACATGATCTAATTACACATCACATGATGGCAAAACAGGTTCTTATTAAATTAAAAACATTTAAAACAAACAATATAAAGCATGATCTGCTGGTGCATTATGTAATGGCAGATTGGAAATTGTGATGATTCAGATCGAAAGTAGAATAAAGTTTGCACCATAAACTACAGTGTACACCTTGATCTACTGGCTATTGATGTCAGATCATGGTCTGTGCTGAATCAGCTCATAACAAACAGCATGGACCATGATATGCTAGTACATTTTGTGATGGCAGATAAGGATCTACAGTATGCTGTTAGCTTTTGCTTGAATGCTGTACATAAACAAATCTGTTGTGTTTACATGCAGTGATTAATGGATCTTGATGATGAAAGTGTCATGCAGGAATGTGAGATGGAAATGAAATGGTTTAATCAGTTTCAAATGCTATTGCAACATGACAAATAATACATGTACAAGTTTCCTTTTTCATATGCAGTTTACTTAATTTCATCCTGGAAGAAATATTGGAATTTGAAGAATTTTTGTCGACCTAATGCATCTGATGTCGCTCTAGTGTGCTTTTGATCCATTTGATAGGAATGACTTTGTTATATGGCATTGAGAATGTAACATTCAGCTATCGTACAAGACAGGAGAAATTTCATCAGTGATTCAAATTGAAGCACAGTAAAAGGAGATCCAAGTTGTTTTAGAGTTTGTGTGGGTGTATTTTGTTATTTTCCATTTGTCCGCAAGAAATAAATATTTTATTCTGTTTTAAAAAATCATCTAATATATGTAGAACAGGTCACCTCATTTTTATGTCTAAGAGATTTTAAGTGATAAAGCATACTAGTCTTTTTTTCGAGGATATAACTATTTTTTAAGATACTCTGGAAATTCTAAACTAACCTTCTTCAAGTTACCAGTAACCTTTCTGTGATAAAAGGGACCATGAGTGGCTGAGTGGTCTAAAGTACTCTCCGTTACGGATCACTGCCATCTCACCTCTGTCTAAGTGGGTTCGAGTCAAAGATTCAGCCAATGTGGTGGGTATGTGAGAAGCTTGCCAATAGTTTCTCGTAGGTCGGTGGTTCTCTCCGGGGTTAAACACTACAACAACAACCTTGAATACAAGCTATTGAATCCCTTTGATGTTATGCCTTTGAAAATAAACTGAACTAGATTGTAATCTGACCAATACCTGTGATGCCATGTCCATAAAAGTAAACCAAACTAGATGTTAAGTGGTTCAAATCCTGTGATGCTTGCCCATCCTTATGATGAAAAGTAAACTGGACTTGATAGAAGGCTGTCCAATTCCTGTTAGATTGTACCCTTGAAAGTAAACCAGACTTGATAGAAGGCTGTCCAATTCCTATAATATTGTACACTTGAAAGTAAATCAGTCTTTATAGTAGGCTGTCCAATTCCTGTAATATTGTATCCTTGAAAGTAAACCAGACTTGATAGTAGGCTGTCCAATTCCTGTAATATTGTACACTTGAAAGTAAACCAGACTTGATAGTTGGCTGTCCAATTCCTGTAATATTGTACACTTGAAAGTAAACCAGACTTGATAGTTGGCTGTCCAATTCCTGTAATATTGTACACTTGAAAGTAAACCAGACTTGATAGTTGGCTGTCCAATTCCTGTAATATTGTACACTTGAAAGTAAACCAGACTTGATAGTTGGCTGTCCAATTCCTGTAATATTGTACACTTGAAAGTAAATCAGTCTTTATAGTAGGCTGTCCAATTCCTGTAATATTGTACACTTGAAAGTAAACCAGACTTGATAGTAGGCTGTCCAATTCCTGTAATATTGTACACTTGAAAGTAAACCAGACTTGATAGTAGGCTGTCCAATTCCTGTAATATTGTACACTTGAAAGTAAATCAGACTTTATAGTAGGCTGTCCAATTCCTGTAATATTGTACACTTGAAAGTAAATCAGACTTTATAGTAGGCTGTCCAATTCCTGTAATATTGTACACTTGAAAGTAAACCAGACTTTATAGTAGGCTGTCCAATTCCTGTAATATTGTACACTTGAAAGTAAACCAGACTTGATAGTAGGCTGTCCAATTCCTGTAATATTGTACACTTGAAAGTAAATCAGTCTTTATAGTAGGCTGTCCAATTCCTGTAATATTGTACACTTGAAAGTAAACCAGACTTGATAGTTGGCTGTCCAATTCCTGTAATATTGTACACTTGAAAGTAAATCAGTCTTTATAGTAGGCTGTCCAATTCCTGTAATATTGTACACTTGAAAGTAAACCAGACTTGATAGTAGGCTGTCCAATTCCTGTAATATTGTACACTTGAAAGTAAATCAGTCTTTATAGTAGGCTGTCCAATTCCTGTAATATTGTACACTTGAAAGTAAATCAGACTTTATAGTAGGCTGTCCAATTCCTGTAATATTGTACACTTGAAAGTAAATCAGTCTTTATAGTAGGCTGTCCAATTCCTGTAATATTGTACACTTGAAAGTAAATCAGACTTTATAGTAGGCTGTCCAATTCCTGTAATATTGTACACTTGAAAGTAAATCAGACTTGATAGTAGGCTGTCCAATTCCTGTAATATTGTACACTTGAAAGTAAACCAGACTTGATAGTAGGCTGTCCAATTCCTGTAATATTGTACACTTGAAAGTAAATCAGACTTGATAGTAGGCTGTCCAATTCCTGTAATATTGTACACTTGAAAGTAAATCAGACTTGATAGTAGGCTGTCCAATTCCTGTAATATTGTACGCTTGAAAGTAAATCAGACTTGATAGTAGGCTGTCTAATTCCTGTAATATTGTATACTTCAAAGAAAACCAGACATGATAGGTAACTGTCCAGTCCATATGCTGCTGTGTCCTTGAAAAAGAATTAAATTTTCTAAAGCACTCTCCGTTACGGATCACTGCCATCTCACTTCTGTCTATGTTGATTCGAGTCTCGGATTCAGCCAGTGTAAGTATGTGAGAAAGCTTGCTGGTAGCTACTCGTGAGTCGTTGGTTCTTTCCTGGGTTTTTCAGGTTCTTCATCCGCCATTAATACTGGTCACCATGTATAGCCTATCTTGTGCTGAAAATCCCTATAATAATAACAATCCATGTAATATAATGTAAATTTATTGCACATCATGTATGCATTCAATTTGAGATGCTTAATGTGAAAATCTAATTGTAAAATCATATATCAGCAAAAATAAAAGTAAGATATCCTTTATCATTATTAAACTGAATAGCATAGTTTTAAAACTTCTTTCAGCTTCTTCTAATACATACATACATACATACATACATACATACATACATACATACATACATACATACATACATACATACATACATACATACATACATACATACATACATACATACATACACACACATATGCATACACACATACATACATATACACGCATACATACACACACATATATACACACACACATGCATACACACACATACATACATACATATGCATGCATACACACACATGCATGCGCACACACACACACACACACACACACACACACACACACACACACACACACACACACACACACACACACACACACATCCCCCCCCCTCCCCCGCATGGCCTAGTGGTTTAAAGCACTCTCTGTTACAGATCACTGCCATCTCACCTCTGTCTGCATGGGTTTGAGTCTCAGATTCGGCCAATGTGGGTATGTGAGAAAGCTTGCCTGTGGCTTCTTGTTGGTTGTGGTTCTTTCCAGGGGTTTTCCCGGGTTCTTCCTCCACCAGTAATACTGGCGCCATGTATAGCCTATCATGTGCTGAAAAATGGCATCATAGCCTAAAACAACAACAAAAACCAACATGCACGCATGCACGTTTTTAAGAACTCAAATATTAAAATGTTAATTGCCTACTGAGTGGTACTTTTACAGAGACTGAAAATTTTAACCAAATGTCTTCTTAACTTGACTTCTAGCACTGAATGAAGAAATTCGCCCACAATTATAAAACTCACACAAATGTTTCATCCATTTGTTTCAGTTATGAAAAACCAGGAAGATGCATACAGCATGGAGACAAAATCCTTACAGCAGGTAATACAAAGTACTCATTTAGTAACAATGTATTTATATTTCCTCACTTTTGCATTATGTCAGCAATAGTTTAATCAAGGTAAGGGAATTAAATTTTGGGCAAAAGAAATATGACAGAAAGCAGGACAAGAGAGAGGTTATGATTACACATTTTTGTTTTCTTTCATTTTGGTGACCTGTTCTGTGCTTTGGCCCTAACACCAAGAATGTTGTTCACATTGATTGTTGATTATTCCTGGGTGTGCTTGCCCTAGCAACCTGAGTTGATCTCAGAACTGAAAGACATGACAGAACAATGCTAGACATAGATGTTCTTGTATTTGCCTACTCACACCTCACTCAGAGGTTGTGTGGGTAATGTCAACCCAAGATTGAGGTTCATGGCTTTAGGGCAAGTAGAACCAGAATAACATTGTATTTGGGTCAGGAACCTTCTTCACTCTCTTGCCAAAAGACACCCTATTTCTATAAATTTTGTACTGGCAATGCAAGAGATTTTTTTACAGTACTTTTGCCATCAATAAAACTGATGCACTTATAATATTGATTCACCATTTAATTCATTGGCCATAAATAATGGACACATTGTATCATATTGTTAAAATAAGGGACACATTGTATCATATTGTTAAAATAATGGACACATTTTATCATATTGTTAAAATAATGGACACATGATTGTTATCATATTGTTAAAATAATGGACACATCATTGTTATCATATTGTTAAAATAATGGACACATCATTGTTATCGTATTGTTAAAATAATGGACACATCATTGTTATCATATTGTTAAAATAATGGACACATGATTGTTATCATATTGTTAAAATAATGGACACATGATTATCATATTGTTAAAATAATGGACACATGATTGTTATCGTATAGTTAAAATAATGGACACATGATTGTTATTGTATTGTTAAAATAATGGACACATGATTGTTATCATATTGTTAAAATAATGGACACATGATTGTTATCATATTGTTAAAATAATGGACACATCATTGTTATAGTATTGTTAAAATAATGGACACATGATTGTTATCATATTGTTAAAATAATGGACACATGATTGTTATCATATTGTTAAAATAATGGACACATGATTGTTATCATATTGTTAAAATAATGGACACATGATTGTTATCGTATAGTTAAAATAATGGACACATGATTGTTATTGTATTGTTAAAATAATGGACACATGATTGTTATCATATTGTTAAAATGATGGACACATGATTGTTATCATATTGTTAAAATAATGGACACATTATATCATATTGTTAAAATAATGGACACATTGTATCATATTGTTAAAATAATGGACACATAATTGTTATCATATTGTTAAAATAATGGACACATTTTATAATATTATTAAAATAATGGACACATGATTGTTATCATATTGTTAAAATAATGGACACATTGTATCATATTGTTAAAATAATGGACACATTTTATCATATTGTTAAAATAATGGACACATGATTGTTATCATATTGTTAAAATAATGGACACATTGTATCATATTGTAAAATAATGGACACATGATTGTTATCATATTGTTAAAATAATGGACACATGATTGTTATCATATTGTTAAAATAATGGATACCTGATTGTTATTGTATTGTTAAAATAATGGATACCTGATTGTTATTGTATTGTTAAAATAATGGATACCTGATTGTTATTGTATTGTTAAAATAATGGACACATGATTGTTATTGTATTGTTAAAATAATGGATACATGATTGTTATCATATTGTTAAAATAATGGACACATTTTATCATATTATTAAAATAATGGACACATGATTGTTATCATATTGTTAAAATAATGGACACATTGTATCATATTGTTAAAATAATGGACACATTTTATCATATTGTTAAAATAATGGACACATGATTGTTATCGTATTGTTAAAATAATGAACACATGTTTGCTATCATATTGTTAAAATAATGGACACATTGTATCATATTGTTAAAATAATGGACACATTATATCATATTGTTAAAATAATGGACACATTTTATCATATTGTTAAAATAATGGGCACATGATTGTTATCGTATTGTTAAAATAATGAACACATGTTTGCTATCATATTGTTAAAATAATGGACACATTGTATCATATTGTTAAAATAATGGACACATGATTGTTATTTTATTGTTAAAATAATGGATACCTGATTGTTATCATATTTTTAAAATAATTATGTCTTAGCATACAAATTTTCCTTATGCCATGTCCAAAATGTCTTGTACATGAACTTTTTCTGCTTATTTTATAGCTACTGATTGCACCTTAAAATTAACTTTTATGATGAAAATGCAGTATGGTAATAATGTACTTTTTTACTTGACAGTTGTACTCAGAAATGAGTGGACGATATGAAATTTCCAAGAAGACAGAAGCTGAGCTACGACATCGAGTGTTAGCTTTGAAAAAGGTTCATATCTCTTTCTCTGTTGCTTTCCTCCTCTCTCTCATCAGAAAAATGTATATGAACTGCACTCTATCTGCTGATCTTTCTTTTATGGAGAAATTCTTGATGACACTATATGTGTGTTTGTGTGTTTTGGTTTGCCTATCTCTAAAATAATTGATTTACTATATGTCTTTTGCAAAACATTTCTTTTGCTAAAAAAATATTTTATATGTTAAATCATGTTTAAAATAAACCATATTACGTTCTTTGAAAGGACTAATATTATCTTTGAAAGGACTAATATTATTCAAAGACATAATAAATTATGCACTGCAAAGTATACAAATTAAACATTTAAAAAAATGTTTATTTTACCATAGAAAGTGCTTACTAGATTGAGTTTTAGCTTTAAAAAAGGTCCATATCTCTTTCTTTCTCTGTTGCTCTCTCTCTCTCTCTCTCTCTCTCTCTCTCTCTCTCTCTCTCTCTCTCTCTCTCTCTCTCTCTCTCTCTCTTCAGAAAAAAAAATATATGAACTGTACTCCATCTGCTGATCTTTCTTTTTCTTGATGACAATATGTGTTTGTGTGTTTTGGTTTGCCTGTCTCTAGGCTTTCCCTTTTTCATTACATTTTTATTGTCACATTTTGAAAATTTTTAAACCACAAGTAAAATAATTTGTACCAAGTGTAAGCAGCCATGTCAGCAACTTGTATCATCTTTTTGGCTGGAATGACTTTGCCAGTTTCAACTCGACTGGGTGGAGATGCTTGTTAAAAAATGATGTATCAAGACTGTAGCAACTGGGTGAAAAACTTATTCTCATCTTCTTCTCCAGAACAGCTAAAACATTTTTTATCAGATAAGGTGGTATTGTTGTTTGTGCAAAATGTTTGGCAAAAATAGTTTCATTGGTTGCTCTCCAAGCAGTGGTGTGACTCACATAGCAACCATACCTAAAATATATTCAACTTTTTTGAGTAATTAAACCAGTTTATATCAAACTTGGTAGATATGTTGGTTAGAATATGCTCCATAAAAGCTTGAGTATGTCAGTGTAAATTCATGAGTGATTGAGTATAGTGTATGGTGTGCTATATGTCCTACATGAGTGATTGAGTATAGTGTATGTTGTACTCTGTGTCCTACATGAGTGATTGAGCAAAGTGTATGGTATGATTTATTTCCTGCATGAGTGATTGAATAGTGTATATTATCTGTGTCTTGCCCTTCATGAGTGATTGAGTATAATGTATGGTGTTCTCTATTTCCTGTATGAGTGATTGAATAGTGTAGTGTACAGTATGGAATGTCCTACATGAGTACAGAGTATGGTACATTATTTTATGCTCTGTTGTTATGTCTCTTTGATGTAATTTTTTTTTAATTTAATTTCATTATTTGTTTGTTAGTTTTAAAGCTTTTATTCCATTACATGCTATTGTACCGTAACTTTCTTTACTGAATTTGACATTTTCCTGAAAATTCAGTTCAGTTTTACCTCTTTTTCGTAAACACTAATTATATTAACTTTGTATCTAATGCTGACCTAGTTCCTGATCTCGATTCAGAAAGAGTTGAAGTAAAACAAAAATTAAATTTTTGTAAAAACTCTTTTTTAGAGTAAAATTCATAAAGTGAAATCAAAGCTATACTTGGAGTATGTGACAAATAACATGTATCAATTCAGTTGGACTGACCCACATTTGAGCATCTGTTTTGCGCCATAGCAAGATTTATTATTGATATACAATCGGCTCCAGATATGTGCATATCATGTAACTGAATATTCTTCCTTATTGCATAGCTTTGAGCTGGTCCCGATTTGTTACCATTGTTTCAATGGATATCAATGTCGGACAATTGCATATCGTCTGTATGCATATTTCGCATTATTGCATACATTTTTATGGTCCGAACGGGCATTATTATGTGTTAAGTTGCTTCGGATAACTGCATTGTTCAAAATTGTTCCTTTCAAACTGAAAAGAAACCGATTCTGAACATCAGCGGTCAAGGTTGATTAATGAGACTGTTAATATCAACATCACAGCTATTAGATCTCCGTTGGTCACCAGGAGGCGCTATAGTAGATAACCATAAATATTACCAAGATGGCATTTGCTCTCTGATTTTCTGTTGATCACCAGAAAGCACTATAGTAGACAACCATAATAATTAACCAAGCATGATCGATGGCTTTAACACTCTTTAGCTGTAACACAAACTCGCATTGCCCTTGTTAAGAATCCAATCCAGTCTGGTCATTAAATTCGATATATTAAGAGTGGAGTGCTGACCACAAGTCTGCTGCTCGATCTACTGACAAAAGTGACCTCCATACGATACCAGAGCAAATTGCGTCACATTTAAATGAACTATGCGAATAGCGGGTTTGTTTCGGATAAATAATGGATATCAGTATGCATGCGGCACCAGATACACGTCATAACATGAACGCCGGTTTAGTGCATACACGCCTAATTGCATATCATAGCATCGGTCCCGAGGCCATCCATATAAGCGGAGCTGACTGTATTGAGAAAGAATGTTAAATGTGTGCCATAACACTCGAGAAGAAGTGTTTTATTATGTGACCAGTTTTTTGGTGTAATTATTTTTGTTTTCTTTAAATTATTTGGATTCGAAGAAATTATTTTTCCTGGAAATACTTTTGCTCTAAATTAAGTTTTGGACAAGAACAAAATTTACACTGAATTCAAACAATGGAATATTATTTTCTGTGATTCAACAAAGAACTGTTAACACATCAATACAATGCTAATCACAGCAGATGTCATCGCCTTTGATTTTCGACTTCATTGGGATTTGAACTCAGTTTTATTAGGAATTTTTTTTATTAGTACTTAAATTTTTATTCTTGTATTTTTCTTGTATTTTTTGGGATTCATAAAGCTGTAAGTTCTTTTTCTCATTACCTTGTTTTTCTAGGGTTATAAATTATTTGTTAAATTTTACAAAACTTGTTGTCTTCAATCTTTTTTTGTTGTGTTTTGTAAGAGCCTAAACATTACACAATGTCCTTCATGATTGCCTGAGTACAGGGTATGATATGCTCTATTTCCTACATGAGCGTTTGTATTAGGTGTGTGATAGGCTCTATTTCCTTCCTGAGCGTTTGTGTTAGGTGTGTGGTATGCTCTATTTCCTTCCTGAGCATTTGTGTTAGGTGTGTGATATGCTCTATTTCCTACATGAGTGTTTGTGTTAGGTGTGTGATATGCTCTGTTTCCTTCCTGAGCGTTTGTGTTAGCTATGTGGTATGCTCTTATTTCCTACATGAGTGTTTGTGTTAGGTGTGTGATATGCTCTGTTTCCTTCCTGAGCGTTTGTGTTAGCTATGTGGTATGCTCTTATTTCCTACATGAGTGTTTGTGTTAGGTGTGTGATATGCTCTGTTTCCTTCCTGAGTGTTTGTGTTAGGTGTGTGGTATGCTCTATTTCCTACATGAGTGTTTGTGTTGGGTATGTGGTATGCTCTATTTCCTACATGAGTGCTTGAGTACAGTGTAATCTCATTATCCCACACATTTGCTGTACAATTCTCAAAGATTTATGTAATATGTATGATTTATGGTGTAATAAATCATTCGTGAATAATTCTGGTCAAGTATTTAGGATAGATATGCTTTTATTAAATGTTAGAATTTCAAAGGTTCTCTATAGTGACTGCATTCAGCCTGCTATCCAAATTTTGTAATTGATTTGTTACTGTAGAGAAACAGCGATTATTTACCTTGAATCAGCCAGTATGGTGGACTTTGCACTATGTCATTAATCATCTTTGATGACATACATTACACTGCCAGATTATGTACTGGTAACCTTGATCTATGGCAAATGCTGGAAAAATTACTTGAATGACAGTTTGCCCATAATCCATCTTTTCATTATGTGATGGTAGTCCCCAATGTTAGCTATGGTATCTGTCTTTAGGGTACAAGAGGTTTTAGTGCTGTGGTAAGTGACAGCTCTAATTTTATGTCTGTGGTACCTTACAAAATGGATTTTAACACAAAAGTCACAGGGGAGCATTGAGGGATTTGGGATATTAAATAGGTTCATACATTTTGACAGTTTAACATGGAGATGGCTAATGTACCAAAAATAAATATCCTAGAGTGTTTATTCATGAGACAGCTACTAATATAAGCAAACTTATATATCATATTAGTATGGGACTTCAGTGGCATTCAATTTTGGCTTGGTGACAGTTTTCTGTGAAAAGCTATTTGGGCCCTGTTTCCTAACTGTTTTTGTTTCCCCAGGGACTTCATAGCAGAATTGCTGATTATCAAAAGGAACAAGTATATATTCCTGGACTGCTTTTTATGCCATCTGTTTGACACATATACATGAAAATTGGTAGCATAAATATCATTCTCAAGTTACTGATGTTTATATTTCAATATATACTAACAAAAAAGCTCATTCAGGGAATGTCCTGTATTGAACCAGGGTAATAAACCTTGGAATGCAATTAGATTGTCCTGAGTTTTAGTGGCTTTGTTGGACCTCTGTGGAATTGTCACGCTACTGGCTGAGAGTGATACTGTTGCATGCTGCCTCACGGGACCACTCATCCAGGAACACTTAATAAAGTTATGACAACTTGTTCATGTTGTAACTTCTGATAGTGTTATGGAACTTGATGCAAGATATACTTATTGATCAAACAATGTTACAATGAAAATTTGAGTAGCGTTATTGATATTACTGTTTTTAACCTACACTTGTCCCTGTTAGTGACAAAGAACAAATAAAATGACTTGCATGCACCAAAATGCATTAAAACAAGCCTTAAAAGACACTTTTATTCAGAGGAAACTAGTTTGTATAGAATTCTATTGGGAATCTTCACTTATTATCCATATAGAATTTATATAAACACCACCTATATACCTACCATGCACATGTGAAATTTTGTTTGCTCTCAATGTCTGTTTTTGCTATGTATATAGGTACTGAGGCATCATCATAGGGTGATAGAGCTTTTTAAATTCTCATAGATAGTTTTGCTAATTCTGTATTTTTAGGATTTTAATTTAAAAAATTCCAAATGTATTGAAGAGTCAGTCAGCTTTTGCTCGTGATTATTCATGAATATTGTTACTCCTCTTTGCTTAAACTAAGTACCAGAAAAAAATTAAACCAACAATTTTTGTAAAATTCAACAATTTTTTTTATTTCCCTATTACTGTACACAAAGTGAAAATTCAAAAGACACTTACAGTTTTGTGAATTAAATCCTATATAATCCGAAATATTCTATCACAAGTCCAAAATAATAAATGTTCTGAATGAAATCCAATATTGAATATCTTGATGTATCACAATGATATAATCCAGAATGTCTTTAAATGAATTCAAACTAATCCCTAAGTAGTGTTTAGTCCTAAAAGTCAGTGAGCACTTTGTAATCCAATAAATACTTTAAATAAACGATTCCTCTCAAATTATATTGGAACACAAATCAGAACTCCGATCAAAGACTAATATGAAACAGGAATTAATATCTGTTTACTAAAACCTCTTTGTATTCAAGCTGTCACATGACAATGACAAATGAATGTTATGTGCAACTAATGGTTTGTTTTGGGTAAATAATCTCAGAACTGTAACTTAAATTCAGTAGTCAAGATTCCCAAACTCTACCCTCAATCATATACAATTTGTCAAGCTCACAATATAAATTAAATATACATAACAATACATAATCCAAATTGATGTTTCTTTATAAAAGACACTGACATGAATAAGAAAGACATAATTCTTCAGTTTTAAAGGATACACATGTAAGTCATAATATGAAAGACACTGGTCCATATGACAGAATTTTTCTGTATAAGGGATACCCTCTTTGTAAATCAGAATTTGTCTGTGTAAAGAAGAGCTGTCTTTGTACTCCGTACAAGTGGTACATATGTATATAAGACAGAATCCTTATGTAAAAAGGATAAATGATTTTGTACAAAAGATTTCTACTGGATAAAGGAAATATGTTTTTCTGAGACATCCTTGGCAAAGAAAGTGTAATATCAGAGCTTGATTGCAAGAAACTTGAATGTCATGCCATGTTTATTACAGGGCATACTTGGAAATGTAATCTCCATCTTTATTACAGGACATACTTGGCAATGTGATCACCATGTTTATTACAAGACATTTGTCAATGTAATCTCCACATTTATTACAGGATATACTTGTCAATTTAATCTCCATGTTTATTACAGGACATACTTGACAATGTAATATCCATGTTTATTACAAGACATACTTGTCAATGTAATCTCCATGTTTACTACAGGACATGCTTGGTAATGTATCCATCTTTATTACAGGACATACTTGGCAATGTTATCTCCATGTTTATTACATGACTTGGCAATGTAATCTCCATGTTTATTACAAGACATACTTGGCAATGTCATCTTCATGTTATTACAAGACATACTTGGCAATGTAATCTCCATATTTATTACAAGACATACATGGCAATGTAATCTGCATGTATATTATAGGACATACTTGACAATGTAATCTCCATGTTTATTACAAGACATACTTGACAATGTAATTTCCATGTTTATTACAGGACATCCTTGACA
Source organism: Unio pictorum (assembly GCA_030141615.1). Lineage (NCBI taxonomy): Eukaryota > Metazoa > Mollusca > Bivalvia > Unionida > Unionidae > Unio > Unio pictorum. The sequence goes on along the minus strand of JARLTB010000274.1, from coordinate 601,452 downwards.
ATGTAATCTCCATGTTTATTACAAAATATACTTGGCAATTTAATCTCTGTGTTTATTATAGGACATACTTGGCAATGTAATCTCCATGTTTATTACAAAACATATTTGGTAAGGTAATCTCCATATTTATTACAGAATATACTTGAAAATATAATCTCCATGTTTATTACAAGACATGGCAATGTAATCTCCATGTTTATTACAAGACATACTTGACAATGTAATTTCCATATTTATTACAGGACATCCTTGACAATGTAATCTCCATGTTTATTACAAGACATACTTGGAAATGTAATCTCCATTTTTATTACAGGACATACTTGGCAATGTAATCTCCATCTTTATTACAAGACATATTTGTCAATGTAATCTCCATGTTTATTACAGGACATACATGTCAATGTAATCTCCATGTTTATTACAAGACATACTTGACAATGTAATATCCATGTTTATTACAGGACATACTTGTCAATGTAATTGCCATGTTTATTACAGGACATGCTTGGTAATGTATCCATATTTATTACAAAACATACTTGACAATGTAATCTCCAATGCTTATCACAGGACATACTTGGCAATGTAATCTCCATGTTTATTATAGGACATACATGGCAATGTAATCTCCATGTTTATTACAAGACATACTTGGCAATGTAATCTCCATGTTTATTACAAAACATACTTGGTAATGTAATCTCCATATTTATTACAGAATATACTTGGAAATATAATCTCCATGTTTATTACAAAACATGGCAATGTAAACTCCATGTTTATTACAGGACATACTTGGCAATGTTATCTCCATGTTTATTACAAGACTTGGCAATGTAATCTCCATGTTTATTACAAGACATTCTTGGCAGTGTAATCTCCATGTTTATTACAAGACTTGTCAATGTAATCTCCATGTTTATTACAAGACATGGCAATTTAATCTCCATGTTTATTACAAGACATACTTGGCAGTGTAATCTCCATGTTTATTACAAGACATACTTGGCAGTGTTATCTCCATGTTTATTACAAGACTTGGCAATGTAATCTCCATGTTTATTACAAGACATGGCAATGTAATCTCCATGTTTATTACAAGACATACTTGGCAGTGTAATCTCCATGTTTATTACAAGACTTGTCAATGTAATCTCCATGTTTATTACAAGACATGGCAATGTAATCTCCATGTTTATTACAGGACATACTTGGCAATGTTATCTCCATGTTTATTACAAGACATGGCAATGTTATCTCCATGTTTATTTCAAGACATACTTGGCAATGTTATCTCCATGTTTATTACAAGACTTGGCAATGTAATCTCCATGTTTATTACAAGACCTTCTTGGCAATGTTATCTCCATGTTTTTTACAAGACTTGGCAATGTAATGTCCATGTTTATTACAAGACATACTTGTCAATGTAATCTCCATGTTTATTACATGAATTGGCAATGTAATCTCCATGTTTATTACAAGACCTTCTTGGCAATGTTATCTCCATGTTTATTGCAGGACGTTCTTGGCAAAGACAATGTAATCTCAGAGCTTCAAAGCAAACTTGATGCAGCTGCCGAACAAAGATCAAGCACCAGACGATCTCGATCACATTCAGGAAGTTTTCTGGATGAGGAGGTAATTTTAGTATAATGGCTATTTTAGACTTTTAACCTATACATACTGTAATGATGATAAGATTTGGGACATACAAAATTCATTTTTGTCCCAAGATTTGAATTCTCATTAAACATTTGATATTTTCAGTGTTCCAACACTTATATACATAGAAATATCAAGGCAAAATTGGCACGATCATCACAAGTCACACTTCACAGACCAGCTCTTGTTAACATTTCACGTCATTAAATTATTATACACTACCTAAATTGTTTTAATGTTATTTATTTTGCATGTTCATGTTTTCTGATATCTCAAGATTGAAATAATATAAGGTAAAAAATGACTTCGTAATTTATGGGCCATATAAAGTTTACAGAGAGACCTGTACTATAATGGACAGTACATACACAATGTGTATTGTTTTTCTTGTCACTTACATTGTTGTTTATTTTAAAAAATGTTGGATGCATATTTCGCTTTATACAGGTTTAAATGAAGAAATTTTCTGCCTGCTGCCACCAAAGTTCTCTCCTATTTGCACTATAACATCTGCCTGGTATAGTTCTGGCATCAGTTTTGACTCTAAAGAAAGAATCTACTTTATAATTACCTCCCTTTCTGGCAAAGTTACTGACATTTTGGCTGCTTATTTTATCAGTTATAAGTCCCAAATGTCAACTAACTTTTCCCTATCTTAAAACGAAGTATCTTCACACCACTTTTATCACTGATCCTGGTATTGGAAAGACTCCAATTCTTTGCTGTCAAATGGGACATAATTTTCCATGATGACCTATGGACTGAACAGTGGTTTTCAAGGGATGCATGATCACTTTCAGTTCATCTGCTTCCATGTCCAGAGTTCCCTCAACTACAGACTAAGCATTCTTCACCCTGTCATTGACCTAAGTGCGCTCAATCAATTTACTTGTGCCCCTTTGTTTATGATGAAAACAGCATAACAGGTTCTAAATTCCTTCCAAAAGGGAGATTATGCAATCATTGCAGAAAGATATGTGTCTTCACATCACTCAAGTTACTGTGATTCTCTCATAAAGACACTGTCGACCAGTTCAGGACACACCCAGTTGGACTCCTGGCCTTTCACTTCATTGATGGACCAGGAAATGGTCTATGTCTGGACCACCTCCATAGCAGCAATATCATCTACCTCAACAACGTTATACAAAAACAACAGTTAAGTTATATCTTGGAGCAGGACATATTATCCCTTGTTACTCTTTCGCTCAACCTATGTTTCCTTGTCAGAATAGGCAAATTAGAGTGAATACTATCTGAATATTTTGTTCCTCTTGGCATGTAGACCAGCACTCAGTAACCAGTATGTCTCCCACCTGAACAAGCACTGAAAATCAGTACAGTGGTGGTGTCCTTACTTATATGGGATGAACTAACCACCTGAGAATTGCTGGTGGGTTTGCTTAATATAAGTATCATTCCTAGGTCGGCTAATTATGAGCCATTACAATGATTCGGTTGTCTAAATGGAGGCTAATTATGAGCCCATTACAATGATTCAGTTGTCTAAATGGAGGCTAATTATGAGCCCATTACAATGATTTGGTTGTCTAAATGGAGGCTAATTATGAGCCATTACAATGGTTCGGTTGTCTAAATGGAGGCTAATTATGAGCCCATTACAATGATTTGCTTGTCTAAATGGAGGCTAATTATGAGCCATTACAATGATTCGGTTGTCTAAATGGAGGCTAATTATGAGCCCATTACAATGATTCGGTTGTCTAAATGGAGGCTAATTATGAGCCATTACAATGATTCAGTTGTCTAAATGGAAGCTAATTATGAGCCCATTACAATGATTCGGTTGTCTAAATGGAGGCTAATTATGAGCCCTTTACAATGATTCAGTTGTCTAAATGGAGGCTAATTATGAGCCCATTACAATGATTCGGTTGTCTAAATGGAGGCTAATTATGAGCCCATTACAATGATTCGGTTGTCTAAATGGAGGCTAATTATGAGCCCATTACAATGATTCGGTTGTCTAAATGGAGGCTAATTATGAGCCCATTACAATGATTCGGTTGTCTAAATGGAGGCTAATTATGAGCCCATTACCATGATTCGGTTGTCTAAATGGAGGCTAATTATGAGCCCATTACAATGATTCGGTTGTCTAAATTGAGGCTAGTTATAAGCCCATTACAATGATTCGGTTGTCTAAATGGAGGCTAGTTATGAGCCCATTACAATGATTCGGTTGTCTAAATGGAGGCTAATTATGAGCCCATTACAATGATTCAGTTGTCTAAATGGAGGCTAATTATGAGCCCATTACAATGATTCAGTTGTCTAAATGGAGGCTAATTATGAGCCCATTACAATGATTTGGTTGTCTAAATGGAGGCTAATTATGAGCCCATTACAATGATTCAGTTGTCTAAATGGAGGCTAATTATGAGCCCATTACAATGATTCGCTTGTCTAAATGGATGCTAATTATGAGCCCATTACAATGATTCGGTTGTCTAAATTGAGGCTGATATTTTGCCCATTGTACCAACATTTCACAATCAGCATAAAATGAGATTTGTAATTACCTGAAGACATTTGTTTGCATGAGCTTTGCCTGGTAATCACGTATTGTTGTTGTTTAGTGTGACACTGCAAGCAGAAGACAGGCAGACAGGTTAACCAATGTAAATTATCAGTCTCAGTCATTCAGATGCTCATCTACATAGTTGCATATAATGGATAAACAAGGAACATTATGGGCATAGTTTTGTAATAGTTTAATTTTCCATTGAACTCATTGTTTTGGATAAATGCGAAAGAGAATCATATTTTGAAGATATTTTTTGCACTGTTTTATCTTATTGGCAGATAACTTTCTTATTCCGAATTAAATCATTTGATCTATTCATTTTCTTCTAGTCTGAGCCAGTCATAGATCTTAAGTATAAAGTGGAGAGACTTCATAAAGAGCTAGAGGAAAAAGAAAGGTAAGTTTGATTCCAACAGCTATTTGCAATTAGGTTCCATAAATCAAGCATGCTTTGCAGAAGTCTATCAGTTCATATCAATGATATAGGTATCAACCATGCTTTGTAAAGGTCAGTCAGTTTGTATCAATGATATATAGGTATCAAGAATGGATTACAAAAGTCTATCAGTTTGTATCAATGATAGAGGTATCAAGAATGGTTTACAAAAGTCTGTCAGTTTGTATCAGTGATATAGGTATCAAGAATGGTTTACAAAGGTCTGTCAGTTTGTATCAATGATATATAGGTATCAAGAATGGTTTACAAAGTCTGTCAGTTTGTATCAATGATATAGGTATCAAGAATGGTTTACAAAAGTCTGTCAGTTTGTATCATTGATATAGGATAGGTATCAAGCATGGTTTACAAAGGTCAATCAGTTTTGTATCAACGATACAGGTATCAAGAATGGTTTACAAAAGTCTGTCAGTTTGTATCAATGATATAGGTATCAAGAATGGTTTACAAAAGTCTGTCAGTTTGTATCAATGATATAGATATCAAGAATGGTTTACAAAAGTCTGTCAGTTTGTATCAATGATATAGGTATCAAAAATGGTTTACAAAAGTCTGTCAGTTTGTATCAATGATATAGGTATCAAAAATGGTTTACAAAAGTCTGTCAGTTTGTATCAATGATATATAAGTATCAAGAATGGTTTACAAAAGTCTGTCAGTTTGTATCAATGATATATAAGTATCAAGAATGGTTTACAAAAGTCTGTCAGTTTGTATCAATGATATATAAGTATCAAGAATGGTTTACAAAAGTCTGTCAGTTTGTATCAATGATATAGGTATCAAGAATGGTTTACAAAAGTCTGTCAGTTTGTATCAATGATATATAAGTATCAAGAATGGTTTACAAAAGTCTGTCAGTTTGTATCAATGATATATAAGTATCAAGAATGGTTTGCAAAAGTCTGTCAGTTTGTATCAATGATATAGGTATCAAGAATGGTTTACAAAAGTCTGTCAGTTTGTATCAATGATATAGGTATCAAAAATGGTTTACAAAAGTCTGTCAGTTTGTATCAATGATATAGATATCAAAAATGGTTTACAAAAGTCTGTCAGTTTGTATCAATGATATATAAGTATCAAGAATGGTTTACAAAAGTCTGTCAGTTTGTATCAATGATATATAAGTATCAAGAATGGTTTACAAAAGTCTGTCAGTTTGTATCAATGATATAGGTATCGAGACTGATTTATAAATGTTTACCAATTTAAGGTATATCATCACATTTCTTATATAGTCAATTTCTATATTAATTAAATTCATCAATAATCATCTCAAACTTAGATTTCTTCTATAATTGACACCTATAGTAGATTTTTAAATCACAAGTATGTATGTGTGCATGTTTCTTGCCAAGATTAATTGCATGCTGTACTACATACACTATAGTTATTGGTTATTACTTTTCCATAAGGAGACAGCTATGTAGTCCTACAGATCACATATTAACCTTAGGCTTCCCTATGAGGTTTTATTCTTCCTCTCATTGCATCGCAAAGATGACTGCATGAGTGGTGTGACTGAAGCTCAATACATTATATGTAAAACTATTAATATTCATTATAAGGATACTCCAGAATTTGCTTACAAAGAAATATCAACACATTGAATCATTTAATCTTTGTATTATCCAAAGTAATCTTGCCAACTTTCCTTGAATTCTATGAAACCGTTTGTTAGTTATTGTCTTAATACACACAGAATGATCACAGAACTCAGCAAGATTATATAAATATAAACATTATCTTTGCAACAACAGAGACACTCCATGGGCACAGTTATGCATTTCACAAAGATTGTATGAATTCATGCATTTAAAAAGCAGTAATGCATTTCACAAAGATTGTACGAATTCATGCATTTAAAAAGCAGTAATGCATTTCACAAAGATTGTACGAATTCATGCATTTAAAAAGCAGTTATGCATTTCACAAAGATTGTACGAATTCATGCATTTAAAAAGCAGTAATGCATTTCACAAAGATTGTACGAATTCATGCATTTAAAAAGCAGTTATGCATTTCACAAAGATTGTACGAATTCATGCATTTAAAAAGCAGTAATGCATTTCACAAAGATTGTATGAATTCATGCATTTAAAAAGCAGTAATGCATTTCACAAAGATTGTACGAATTCATGCATTTAAAAAGCAGTAATGCATTTCACAAAGATTGTACGAATTCATGCATTTAAAAAGCAGTTATGCATTTCACAAAGATTGTACGAATTATGCATTTAAAAAGCAGTAATGCATTTCACAAAGATTGTACGAATTCATGCATTTAAAAAGCAGTAATGCATTTCACAAAGATTGTACGAATTCATGCATTTAAAAAGCAGTAATGCATTTCACAAAGATTGTATGAATTCATGCATTTAAAAAGCAGTAATGCATTTCACAAAGATTGTACGAATTCATGCATTTAAAAAGCAGTAATGCATTTCACAAAGATTGTACGAATTCATGCATTTAAAAAGCAGTAATGCGTTTCACAAAGATTGTACGAATTCATGTATTTAAAAAGCAGTAATGCATTTCACAAAGATTGTACGAATTCATGCATTTAAAAAGCAGTTATGCATTTCACAAAGATTGTACTAATTCATGCATTTAAAAAGCAGTAATTATAAGTATAATGATACTTATTTACCACGCTAAAGTCTGTATATGTACATTAATACAGAAGATTATTTGAAAATCCCCCTAATTATTTATAACCAAAACATGTGTGTCCTAGTGGTTTCTACAATTGATACCTTTCCTTTCATATGCACAAACTTTGGTCAATATCTAAAGTGTAAAATCAACTATGACAGGGCATAAAATTACAGATTATTTTCAACATCGATTTAAGTGGTTGTGGGAATCTGGAAAGTGGACATTAAGTCAAAAATGGCTAAAATGTGAAAAGTTAAAAGAAGAATAAAGAAAATAGGAAAGTTTCTTGCAAAATGGAACATGATATTTCAACAGCAATGTCAGATATAGAGTTGGTAGTGATGAAGCGAAAAATAAATGTGCAGCAAGGTTTCAGAATTCTTGATTTTTAGAGTACAAATGGTTACAACACAACTCCAAGATAGGTGGTATGTTCTGTGATATTGGCAAAAATTGTGGGACAGATAACCCGTTTAAATCCGAAATCGACTATTTGAATTTTAGGATCATGTCTTTTACATGACACACTAATTCACATGATAATGTGCAGGCAATAAATGCTAATGTACTCAAGTCCAACTTTGAAGCCACTGCCTCCAATGATAGAGCCTTAATAGAGTGGAGAATTGCCTCAAATGGTAGAGTTTTCACAGGGTGGAGTAGGAAGCCACTGCCTCCAATGATAGAGCCTTAACAGAGTGGAGTAGGAAGCCACTACCTCCAATGATAGAGTCTTCACAGAGTGGAGTAGGAAGCCACTGCCTACATTGATAGAGCCTTAACAGAGTGGAGTACTGCCTCCAGTGATGGAGCCTTAACAGAGTGGAGTAGGAAGCCACTGCCTCAAATGATAGAGCTTTAACAATGTGGAGTAGGAAGCCACTGCCTCCAATGATGGAGCCTTAACAGAGTGGAGTAGGAAGCCACTGCCTCTAATGATAGAGCCTTTATAGAGTGGAGTAGTAAGCCACTGCCTCTAATGATAGAGCCTTAACAGAGTGGAGTAGGAAGCCACTGCCTCAAATGATAGAGCTTTAACAATGTGGAGTAGGAAGCCACTGCCTCCAATGATAGAGCCTTAACAGAGTGGAGTAGGAAGCCACTGCCTCTAATGATAGAGCCATAACAGAGTGGAGTAGGAAGCTAACACCTCCAATGATAGAGCCTTAACAGAGTGGAATAGGAAGCCACTGCCTCTAATGATAGAGCCTTAACAGAGTCGAGAAGGAAGCCACTGCCTCCATTGATAGAGCCTTAACAGAGTGGAGATGGAAGCCACTGCCTCCATTGATAGAGCCTTAACAGAGTGGAGATGGAAGTCACTGCCTCCAATGATTTAAAGAAAGATTGTGAAAATCTAGTGCAGTTGTGTGTGGTTGTGTGTGTGATGTATAATGTATTTTACTGCCTTTCAAAATATTCCTATTTCAAGGTTCTCTATTGAAATTGCAGTGATCAAATGGGTGTGATGCACTTTTATGTCTCAAAGTTAATATTATGGAGCAGATAAGAAAGTTGAAACAATAGTTAGCAAGGCAGTGATTAAAAAACGTGAGAATTTGGGAGAGTTCCTGTAGGTGAAAAATCTTTTTTTTGGAGGAAAGATATCTTAGAAACAATGCCTTTCAGCTGTTGAAAAAAACCCATAAAGAACAATTTCCCAATGTGTTGAAAATTACTAAGTTATCTATACTGTACAAACAGCAGACTGTGAAAAGGGATTCTCAGCACAGACTAATATTCACACTGCTGAGGAACAGATTAAGCTCAGAAACAACAAACACATTGATGCTTATACAACTTGAGGGGAATGATCGGAGGATTTTTACTTTATTAGATCCCTAGTAGCAGGAAGGAGAGATATATAAATGTTGGGTAAATATTGAGTTTCCTCCCCCTCCTGTTTCTTTTTTTCCACCCTTATGTTTGTGACAAGGGAGAAAATTCCCCCTTATGAAAAAATCATGGGAGCTTCTCTGCACCAAAATATTTCTGTTTTATACATTCCAGCAGTTTTAAATATCAAATCTCAGATATGGAGATTGCAAGGTGAACAAAGGAGTATACTAGATTTAGTTACAGGTGGGGTTGTAAACATGGAATTATATCAAATCATTCTGAATTAGATTTAAATGGTGTTAGTGGGATATTTATGCTCATAATTTATTATGTTCTTGAAATCTCTTTGTTACAGAATAATAGAGAGGTTGGAGAGGCAGGGTGGAGAACATTCCATTGTTTTTGACACAGAGAGATTGAATCGTCATGAGAGAACACATTCTACACCAGCGCGACAATTCCGAAGCATAGCTCTAAGTCCTATGAAGTCCTTAGAATTGGTACAAAAGTCAAAACGATCACAATCAATGTCCCCATTACGCACCAGCAAGGATACAAAGAAAAAGATTTTCCACCTAGAAAAATCCCTCGAGGATGCCAGGGACATGATCAAGTTGAAGGTTTGTTCATTTTAGTCTCACATGTTTCAACATATAGCAAAACAGATATATCCCATTTTAGCAATGCTGGAGAATTAATGTTTAGATTTTGTGTGGAAATTTTCTTTATAAGTGTTTGAAAGTAATAACAGTATACATCACAGTATGGTATACAGGAAAAATGTAGAACACATATTTTGCAATTCATTTGAGATAATATGAACTCTGGCAGTTTACATTTCTATATTTAACCATTGTTTTGGATATCTGTCACACAACTGACTAATTATATACTGTGGTATGTTTACTCCGTACTGTACCTAAGGCTAAAGGTTAGTACAGTTGACTAATTATAGGCTGGGGTATGTTTACTCCATACTGTACTTAAGTCTAATGGTTAGTACAGTTTGACTAATTATAGGCTTATGTTTACTCCATACTGTACTTAAGGCTAAAGGTTAGTACAGTTTGATTAAATAATATATTCATTAAATTTTAGTATGTCAGTCCATTTTCACTGTATCCTGACAAGATTTTTACTTTTTAAGAAGTCCTTGTTTTAATTTTGTATGCAGAAGAAGATATTATCTTGGGTCAGGTTGTAACTATGGGTTCATATTGAGGGTGTATCCACTGCATGGAAATTTCTCACTCCCAATGTTTCCTTAACATGGCTAATAAGTACATATAGTGTTATCCATTGGTATATACATATATACAATAGTCCTTTGATAACTCCCAAACCTGCTTATAATGTATAATAAGGCATGGATCCCGGTTTCTAGCAAATACCCCCAAAATTACGCCAATTTGTTGAATGTGAAGAAAATATTGATCAAAATTAGTAAATGAAATCTTGATATATTGTTTGTTTTATTGTCGAATGGCAGTTGTTGTTAAGGCATTTGAATTAATGGCATGTTGTTCATGACTTTTCATAAGAAGTCAGATATTTTTACTTAAATTTTCTTTCCAAACAACATTCTCAGTACACTGTAAATAACAATATTTGATGAAATTTTGATAAATAAAATGTCACTAATTGCTACTGATGTCAAAACTTTAATAAATAAATAAGAATTAAATGAGATTTTCATGTTCTATCCTTTAATTCAGTTTCAATGTAATGATAAAAATAATATGCCTTCTTGTATACAAAATGTGAACTAATTCAGTCTACAACCACAGCTGTGTTTGCGAGCAATTTTTTAAATCTCTGACTGCAGAAGTATATGCAGAATTTTCACACTCAATTAAAAGCAGACCTGATTTGCATTATCAGAGGTTGGGTACCTTAAAAATAAAAGTAACTTATGGAAAAAGAGCAGACATCTTCATTAGAGAAAGCTTGTTTTTGAATCATTGAGTTATTCCAAAATGATTATAAAACAAATATTCAGCCATTAAACAGCACAACTGCCTATCATTCTTCCCATATAGTGTTGCCCATTCTTATATGTACATGCATCAACACCTTGGAATGGTTTTGTATTTAGTCTCCTCATGGATATATGAAGGGTAAATATAGTGTTGCCCATTCTTATATGTACATGCATCAACACCTTGGAATGGTTTTGTATTTAGTCTCCTCATGGATATATGAAGGGTAAATATAGTGTTGCCCATTCTTATATGTACATGCATCAACACCTTGGAATGGTTTTGTATTTAGTCTCCTCATGGATATATGAAGGGTAAATATAGTGTTGCCCATTCTTATATGTACATGCATCAACACCTTGGAATGGTTTTGTATTTAGTCTCCTCATGGATATATGAAGGGTAAATATAGTGTTGCCCATTCTTATATGTACATGCATCAACACCTTGGAATGGTTTTGTATTTAGTCTCCTCATGGATATATGAAGGGTAAATATAGTGTTGCCCATTCTTATATGTACATGCATCAACACCTTGGAATGGTTTTGTATTTAGTCTCCTCATGGATATATGAAGGGTAAATATAGTGTTGCCCATTCTTATATGTACATGCATCAACACCTTGGAATGGTTTTGTATTTAGTCTCCTCATGGATATATGAAGGGTAAATATAGTGTTGCCCATTCTTATATGTACATGCATCAACACCTTGGAATGGTTTTGTATTTAGTCTCCTCATGGATATATGAAGGGTAAATATAGTGTTGCCCATTCTTATATGTACATGCATCAACACCTTGGAATGGTTTTATACCCAGTCCCCTCTTGATGGATGTGTAGAGGGTACATATAGTGTTGCCCATTCTTATATGTACATGCACCAGATCATTGTAATGGTTTTGTCCTGGTCTCAGCTTGATACACTTAAATCATTTTAACTGCAAGTAAGTTTTGAGAGCTGGAGTAATAGTTATGTCCTGCATTTTTCTGCAGAATCGTGAGCTGGAAGAGTTGAAGAAGGCACACAGTAAGAGACTGGAAAGACTTAAGAGTGTACAGGAAAACTATAGACTAGTGAAAGAACAGCTCAAAACACTGGAAGCTGAGCATTATGGGTAAGTAAAAGAGTAGCATCCTGAAAAGGTTGAAATTTACATTGTTTATAGTCAAAACAACCTAATACTTTGCTGAGGAGCTCAGAATTGTATGTACACAGCATAACCATACATTCCCTCCTCCCTTGCATGCTTAAAGTGTAACCATGTCCTTTCCCCTCCCTTTCTTCCCCACACACCACCATGCCATAAGTGATCATGGTAGTAAAACATTATAAGTTGAGTACTAAAGTGTTAGTTAACCATCATATATTAAAATACATTAAAGACAAAACTGTAAACAAGAACAAAATCAGGTGTGCATTAAAACCATCCTAAGTCAGAGACAAAGGTCAAATGCACAATACAATCCTAAGTCATAGACAAAGGTCAAATGCACAATACAATCCTAAGTCAGAGACAAAGGTCAAATGCACAATACAATCCTAAGTCACAGACAAAGGTCAAATGCACAATACAATCCTCAGTCATAGACAAAGGTCAAACACACAATACAATCCTCAGTCATAGATAAAGGTCAAAACACAATACAATCCTCAGTTGTAGACTGAGGTCAAATGCACAATACAATCCTCAGTCATAGACAAAGGTCAAACACACAATACAATCCTCAGTCATAGACAAAGGTCAGACACACAATACAATCCTCAGTCATAGACAAAGGTCAAACACACAATACAATCCTCAGTTGTAGACTGAGGTCAAACACACAATACAATCCTCAGTTATAGACTGAGGTCAAACACACAATACAATCCTCAGTCATAGACAAAGGTCAGACACACAATACAATCCTCAGTTGTAGACTGAGGTCAAACACACAATACAATCCTCAGTTATAGACTGAGGTCAAACACACAATACAATCCTCAGTCCTAGACAAAGGTCAAATACACAATACAATCCTCAGTCATAGACAAAGGTCAAACACACAATACAATCCTCAGCCATAGACAAAGGTCAAACGCACAATACAATCCTCAGTCATAGACAAAAATCAAAAACACAATACAACTAAATATACTTAAAACTCTAAAAGCTATAGATGATTCATCTCTGGAAGTTAAATTGAAGATATCTTAATTGCATTGCAAGTCATATATTATCGTGTAATTGAAGCATTAGTTTGATGGGTCTGTTCCTAAATCTATTGAAAAGTGTAGTTACTAGGCGCATGTCTTAAATCAGTACTCAAAACTGTACTCAATAGGCACACTTCTTAAATCAGTACTGAAAGTTGTAGCCACTAAGTCTACATCCTAAACCAGTATTGAAAACTTTACTTATGAGGCAGTCTTTCTAAATCAGTACTCAAAACTGCACTCAATAATCACTTCCTAAATCAGTACTATCAACTGTATTCATGAGGCACACTTCCTAAATCAGTAATATCTATTATTGTCTTTATGCACACTTCCTAAATCAGTAGTATCAGCTATTGTCATTAGGCACACTTCCTAAATTAGTACTATCAACTGTAGTGATTAGGCACACTTCCTAAATCAGTAGTATCAACTATTGTCATTATGCACACTTCCTAAATCAGTACTATCAACTGTAGTGATTAGGCACACTTCCTAAATCAGCATTATCAACTGTAGTCATTAGGCACACTTCCTAAATCAGTAGTATCAATTATTGTCATTATGCACACTTCCTAATTCAGTACTATCAACTGTATTCATGAGGCACACTTCCTAATCAGCATTATCAACTGTAGTCATTAGGCACACTTCCTAAATCAGTAGTATCAACTATTGTCATAATGCACACTTCCTAAATCAGTACTATCAACTGTATTCATGAGGCACACTTCATAAATCAGCATTATCAACTGTAGTCATTAGGCACACTTCCTAAATCAGTAGTATCAACTATTGTCATTAGGCACACTTCCTAAGTCAGTACTATCAACTTGTCATTAGGCACACTTCCTAAACCAGTATTATCAACTGTAGTCATTAGGCACACTTCCTAAATCAGTACTATCAACTGTTGTCATTAGGCACACTTCCTAAATCAGTATCAACTATTGTCATTAGGCACACTTCCTAAGTCAGTACTATCAACTTGTCATTAGGCACACTTCCTAAATTAGTAGTATCAGCTATTGTCATTAGGCACACTTCCTAAATCAGTACTTTCAACTGTAGCCATTAGGCACACTTCCTAAATTAGTAGTATCAACTTATGTCATTAGGCACACTTCCTAAATCAGTACTATCAACTATTGTCATTAGGCACACTTCCTAAATCAGTAGTATCAACTGTAGTCATTGGGCACACTTCCTAAATCAGTAGTGTCAACTATTGTCATTAGGCACACTTCCTAAATCAGTACTGAAAAGTAGTCAGTCACTAGGTGCCTTTTCCAAAGGTATTTTGTTTTTAATTAAAGCTACTCATGATTTTTCAACATATCTTTCTCATGAATATTTAAATAATTAAAATGTAATGTCTGCAGCATGTTGAAGCATTAGTTTGCATCTTTAAGAACATGGTTAAATCCTAGTTACTTAAAGATGACAGTATTTTGTAACATAACATTGGTTTGGCATCTTAAGATTTGAGATTAATCACTATGAATTGTTTTATTTTTAAAATTTCTCATGTTTTCTTGAGACTGATCTGAGTCCCTATCCTTACAGAAAATCTTTTCAAGACCCAGACCTTCAAAAATCAAAGTTTCTCAATAGCGAGTAGGTATTAATTGAATAATTAGTCATTTTTGCATGCATTTGTCTATCATTGAGTTTGATAATATTTACCCAATTACACACCCTCCTAAGTCCTCCCCACAGTTACATCCCTGGAAGTCCTCTCCACAGTTACATCCCTGGAAGTCCTCTCCACAGTTACATCCCTGGAAGTCCTCCCCATAGCTATATCCCTGGAAGTCCTTCCCACAGTTACATCCCTGAAGTCCTCCCCATAGTTACATTCCTGGAAGTCCTCTCCACAGTAACATCCCTGGAAGTCATCCCCACAGTAACATCCCTGGAAGTCCTCCCCACAGTTACATACCTGGAAGTCCTCCCCACAGTTACATTCCTGAAAGTCCTCCCCACAGTTACATTGCTGGATGTGCCAGCATTTCTATCTGGTAATTATCCAGCTCCAGTGTGACCTTGGCAAGCAGATGACCTTTGAGTACTTACTTTGCTAAAACAAGCCAGAAGACATGGTAAACATTTATTTTTAGCTCAGAGAGCTGGATTTGTGATGTAGTGGCTTTACTCCTAATGTAGTATGATTGGACAAGTATTATCAAAGTCGCACATTTTTCTCAGAATGTATATTTTTCTTGTCTTTCGAAAAGGCTAAGGTTTTCACTTGTGTTTACCAGTATCCCATCATGCATGAAAATGTTTGAAGGCTATTTTTTTTAATATGAAGGAGTTATCCTGTGAATTTTAGTAAAATTTAATGATAGTAGAAAAATTATGTCAAGTATTTTTTGAAAGTGAAAATGTAAGAAATTATGGGTCCAGATTGCTTATTTTGATAATACAGGAAAAGGATCTAGTATTTGAGGATATTAGGACTTAAGTGGTTATTTTACCATTACAAACACTGTTCAGGTGGCATAATGGGTTAGAGCATCCACCTCATGCAAGGGGTTACTGGTTTGTACCCTGGATAAATCATACCATAGACTTATAAAAATGGTACTAACAGCCTCGTTAGGCACTCAAAGTTAAGAGGGACTGGTCAGCCTGGACCAGTCAGGACAATGTGACTGGGTGGGACATCATGCTACATGTGTGCAACATGACACCCCAGTGCTAGACATCACTATAAACTGTCACACTGTAGACATAATAGCAATATGGCTGAAAAATTGTTAAAGCTACATTAAAATCTAAATCATACACATAGTTGAACATGTCATTTATAAAATGGATTTATGCAGCAATAAAAAGAACATTAATGTTACCAAGGCCTTAAATACAAGTTTAATTATCCCCATTCCAAAATATATTACACACATTTGTATACCCTGCCATGAAGCATATGGTGTTACACTGACATAGTGTTACATTTTCATGTGGCAAATAGTGTTACACTGCCATAGGGCAAATAGTGTTACACTGCCATAGGGCAAATAGTGTTACACTGCCATAGGGCATATAGTGTTACACTGCCATAGGGCATATAGTGTTACACTGCCATAGGGCAAATAGTGTTCCACTGCCATAGGGCATATAGTGTTACACTGTCATAGGGCAAATAGTGTTACACTGCCTTAGGGCAAATAGTTTTACACTGCCATAGGGCAAATAGTATTACACTGCCATAGGGCATATAGTGTTACACTGCCATAGGGCAAATAGTGTTACACTGCCATAGGGCAAATAGTATTACACTGCCATAGGGCATATAGTGTTACACTGCCATAGGGCATATAGTGTTACACTGTCATAGGGCAAATAATGTTACACTTCCATAGGGCAAATAGTGTTGCATTGCCATAGGGCAAATAGTGTTACACTGCCATAGGGCATATAGTGTTACACTGCCATAGGGCAAATAGTGTTCCACTGCCATAGGGCATATAGTGTTACACTGCCATAGGGCATATAGTGTTACACTGTCATAGGGCAAATAGTGTTACACTGCCTTAGGGCAAATAGTTTTACACTGCCATAGGGCAAATAGTATTACACTGCCATAGGGCATATAGTGTTACACTGCCATAGGGCAAATAGTGTTACACTGCCATAGGGCATATAGTGTTACACTTCCATAGGGCAAATAGTGTTGCACTGCCATAGGGCATATAGTGTTACACTGCCATAAGGTCGTGGTGACCCAAGTTTATTTCATTCTCCAGAGCATTTTGTCACATGTTTTGCATTATGGTAATAGGGAGAGGGTACAACAAGGACATACAGCTATGTTTGCGGCTGTATCTTGATATAGTCAATAACAGATAATATTATCAGATTTGCATTTTGTTTGCATTTTGCATCTTCACTTGCATTTGAAATGCATTTAGAATTTGTTTAGTTTGTAATACATTAAATGTTTCCATCTCAGCTATCATCTCATTGCTTTTTTTCATGGTTTCAGAAATACATTCTAATTTTGCATTTTTTAACTTCATTGATCATTTCTTATCCCATTTTCCAAAGTTGTATGTAATGTTAAAGGGAGCAAACTCTTCCTTTTATAGCTTGACTTTTTATAAAAGTGTACATTAATGAAATAGAAAAAGAATTCATAATAAATAAAAATTACTGTTTGAAATGTAGAAATTAACCATAGAGTATTTGTCAGTATATTTTATTTCTTATTTTGTTTTATTCAAATAAAATTGGCTCACACATGTGACCACCAGTGATGTCTTTACATCTATGTCTATCCTGACAAAATCAACGTCACAGCTTGTATGAGGAGTGAAAAATTGGCTGTCAGTATAAGGAATCTGATCCCAGATTAGCATGCAAAAGGAATTTTAATCATGGAAATCTAGTGGCAACTCCAAAATATTTTAGTTTTAAATCCAATCATGAATTGCATTTAACATTGAATCTGTTTTTGTTTATCCTTAATTGTTTTGTATTTTGCATTTGCAATTTCAGTTCACTTAATTTTATTTGGATTCATTCTCTGCATTTAGTTTATATGCATTCTGTGTGCTGTTTGTATTTTTTTGTTTCACTGGTAAAAATGACTCATTTTTTATGTAAGTATCAATCCATCCT
This sequence comes from Unio pictorum, assembly GCA_030141615.1. Classification (NCBI taxonomy): domain Eukaryota; kingdom Metazoa; phylum Mollusca; class Bivalvia; order Unionida; family Unionidae; genus Unio; species Unio pictorum. The sequence continues at coordinate 583,472 of JARLTB010000274.1, read as the reverse complement.
GCCAATATTTTATTTTACCTTTATTTAATGCCACAGTGACATTATCATTATTTTGGACAGGGGGTGGATCCTAGATAATCACTCACTCACTCAATCAGATTTGTATGAGGATGCATGTTGTTAAGTACTTGCAGCACTATCTCTACAAAAGTAGGTCATAGTTACTTACATTTTACTCTTGAGTGACTTGGATATGTCTCTGTGCACATTTTACTGCATGGTTGGGACAGAAAGTGGCAACTGGGTTATTAGCTTACTAAATTCACAAATTTGTTACATGTTTTTCTTTCATTTACAGGGCTAAGAAATCTACAAAGAAACATAAAAGAGCCACTTCCAAAGAGTTGCAGAGAGAGGATAGTGATGCTGTATGGAATGAGTTAGCCTTTATAAAAAATGAAAATAGAGGAATTGTTGTGGAAAAGTGAGTATTACTGTCTTTTTGTTTTGTTTCCAAAGGGGAGTTATGGAAAACACAAGTGAAATGAATAGCTGTTGTTAGTTCGACATAATTTTTTATTCCAACCCACCCACCCATCCCTCCCTTCATACCGTATACAAAATTCTAAGCATGTTATAGTCAGGTTTGTATTTCTTAGTCTGCCTGTGATCCTAGCCATAATTCAGTTGAAGTTTATAGAAGATACGATGCTATAAAGTCTTGAAGTTGGTCAGGAACTTTTATGAAACAATCATGCGTCCATCATATTTTTTTTAAAAATTAGGATAATTTGGAACATCATTATCAAAAGTAAATTGCTGAGATTTGGAGTTCTGCATGAATTTCAGACATAACAGTATGAGATTTGGAGTTCTGCATGAATTTCAGACATAACAGTATGAGATTTGGAGTTCTGCATGAATTTCAGACATAACAGTATGGGATTTGGTGTTCTGCATGAATTTCAGACATAACAGTATGGGATTTGGTGTTCTGCATGAATTTCAGACATAACAGTATGGGATTTGGTGTTCTGCATGAATTTCAGACATAACAGTATGGGATTTGGTGGCTTTATATTGGGACTCTTAATGAAAACTCGTACAAGTTTAAGTTTCATCCTGTGAGCTGCATTACCCAGAGTGCTTCATATTTTTGAGAATGACATTAGTAAATATGAATTCCTGCAGATTTATTGCGAATATAAATGTGAAGCTGATAAATGGTCTTAGAAGGGCTATTCAAATTGTGATTATGCCAAACTATGTGTGGTCTTAGAAGGACTATTCAAATTGAGAATATGCCAAATTGTGTGGTCTTAGAAGGGTTTTGCCGGGGCCCAGAGTGGCCGAGTGGTCTAAAGCGCTATCCATTACGGATCACTGCCATCTCACCTCTGCGTGGGTTCAAGTCTAAGATTCGGCTAATGTAGTTATGGGAGAAAGCTTGCCAGTAGCTTCTCATGGGTCGGTGGTTCTTTCCGGGGTTTTTCCAGGTTCTTCCTCCACCATTAATACTGGCCGCCATGTATAGCCTATAGTGTGCTTAAAAATGGCGTTAAACCATTAAAAAAAACAAAAAAACTTAGAAGGGTTATTCAAATTGAGAATATCCCACACCAAAATTGCCTACCCTTCTGCACATGAGATTCTCACGTGAGATCTAACACAGGTTAGTCTCATGTGCATTTTAACATGCAAATTAGGTAGAACTCACATGAGAAATTGAATCTAACAAAATCTGAAAATAACATGAGCAGGAATTGTTAATATGTTGCTCACGTGAGCAAGATGTTGCTCACATGAAAATTGCAGGATCTGAAATTAATATGAGCACAATTTTCCTCACGTGAGCAAGAGTTTGCTCACATAAGCAAAAAAAACTCCAAAACAACTAGTATTTAATACGTACATTTTTGACAAAAGTTAAAAAAGAACAAAGTTTACTATCATAAAACTTGCAATTTAATAGCATTAGAGACTTTCAAGGTCATATTTAAATCTAACAAGGATGAGCATCTTTGAGTTCAGTTATGGATGTTTTAGCCAGGTTTCTCGCATGAGCAAAAAGAAAACTAGTGTGTGTGTGTGTGTGTGTGTGTGTGTGTGTATATATTTATATATATATATATATGCATATAAAATTTTCAATTATTGTAATTATCGTATCACATGCATTAAATAATCAAAGTTCTTAAAGGTCATCATTAAACATACTGCAAATAAACATATTTTAGCAAGCACACTATACAAGTTAAAGTTCCAAATCTGTATGAAATTCATGGCTTCACATGAAGACCATTCTTCAATGTTCCAGAAAATTTAACGCAAACGAAGCGTGTAATTAACAATACTGCTTCCGAGTCTTTCATCATGTACACACAGTCACATGCCAGTCTGCAAAAGTATTCATTTGGAAATTTTTCTCTTTGAATCGAGGCACTTCCTGTTTACCATTGAATTTAGGTTAGCTGGGTCTGTCTTGAACTGTTGAAAAATAAAATCTGAAATTGAAATGAAAAACTTAGTGCAAGTTTGTTTTGTTCCTATTTTTGCATTTGTGATATTTTGTAAAAAGGAATGCATTTGTGATATTTTGTAAAAAGGAACTGGTGTAGATTCACTGGACAAGGCAAAAGCAAAACACAGTTATTATTGGTTTAAATGGCACTTTCAACACATTATTGGCTATCTCACACTGAGGAAATAGGACACACTGAGGCACACTGAGGCAGCCGACTGAGCCTGACCCAAGCAGGTATTGAAAACGCAACCCTTAAATCAAGTCTGATGCTCTATCAATTGAGCTACCATGGCTCCCTAGCAAAACTGATAAACTGTACTGCTGTTCAGATGCTTGCAGATCACATCTGTATGTTCCATACTTTTAATATTTCTGGAATAATCCTCAGGGATATTTCTCCTACACTTCCAGGAGAATTTATTTTCTCCAAAATAATAATTCAAGCGCTTGAAAGTACTGGGCAGAACCGGCTAATTAGATGCACAAATCAATTTCGGCAATGTGATTTTTTTTAACTAAAAAAAAAAATTGGGGGTGGGGGTGGGGAAAAGTGCTAGGGTCAGCAACGAGAAACAGGGAACGTCGGCCAACTGGAAACATGTATTTACTTTTTTTTTTGGCCTGAAAATGTACATTCACAAAGCAAATCCGAGTAACATAATTCTTTCTCAATTCAAGATGCCTTGTACATATTTACTAAAAATGAAAAAAATAAAAAAACAATTTGAGTGGTATTCGATCTTGAATCTTTTGCATGATATATCTGCATCATGTTTCATCTGCAGTGACTGATATGTTGGTGATGATATTTCTACACTTGTGTTTTGGCTGTCTATTTAAATCAAAATTCTGCAATGTTACAGTAAAATCGAATTATCAACATTTTTTCTCATGGGAGAACCGCTAATTCACGGACTAGCCTTTAATTGTTAATTGCACACCATATCATAAATATTGTAATCCAAACTGAGACAGACGCTGGTCGCAGTGCGAATATTGTTAGCGAACTAGCGAACGTCAAACATGAGAAAAGTCATTGTAAAATATAGTACATGGCCGCCATACAAAAACCCTTTTTTTTTATGGTCGTGGTATTTTATAGTCCGATAAATCAGCCGCCAAACTTGTAATGGTATTGATGGGTATATATGTTATGTTTAGCAGAGTCTACATCATTCGGAATATTTTGGACTCATCCCTAATGCATTGATCGGTCGCCGTACGTCTGTAAAATAGAGGGTCTGAGAGCATGAATTATTCTGATTTAATCGTATCCCTTTTCCACACACTGAGCATAACATATGTGAAAATAGTAGAACGAAACGAGTAAACGTCACTTACCTTTTTCAAGGCAAAGAACCAGTCCTTCATAATCCTGAAATCTTCTAATATCCCTCCCACTTTCATCGATGTCTTCTGTTTCGTACTGGACTTTAACATCAGTACCGACGTGGAAATCACTAGAGGTTGATTTTATTTTATTTTTGTTAACAATGTCCACATTCTTGTCGTCATAGAAATATATAACAGCGAACATGTTGCAGGAGAACAATAAGTGACTTTCTTTCTAAGCAGCGTGGTCCTTGCTAAACGTTGCCCGCGCGCGAAATTCAGTCTCTTGGTTCAAATGTACTCTTCTACATGTACACTACAGGCCAGCGAGCAGCATCCGTTGCGTTCGTTTGAGGCGCCAAAAAGGGCGGACTGTTCGTAAACTTTTTGTTTTACGTGCCTTTGTATACATATTCACTCAAGTATGACTTAATTTTATAAATCAAATAAATTGTATTTTCGTTATCAGATATTTCTTAACAACTGGCCTATATAATAGAATTTGTGTCTTTCGTAAGTTAGTTAATATTGCTGTAGTTCATTTTTGATGTACATACAGTAGAATGGGATGATCCATGCCCCACAGGACACTCTAATTGGTTCCAAAAAGCCCATTGGGTGGGCCGAGAACGTTAGTGTGCCGACTCTGCTATGGGCCGAGTTATCCCGTAATCGGTTATACTAGACTTCAATGCCAAGTTTGTTTTGAAGAGTCTTTTGTTTTATGAATAGTGATACGTACATTAATATGTTCAAACAAATTCCTTGATACTTGTATAAACAATGTTCAAACAAATTCATTGATACTTGTATAAACAATGTCAGAAAATTATAAGATATCTGGTTATTGCTTAATTTGAGTAAAACTATGCATGTGCGAGACAAAGCTGTCACAAAAATATGTTTTCCGGTATCTGGCATGCATCAGAATTTTACTTTTCGGTTAACCGTTACGAGTTTATTTGTTATTTTTAAGACCACATCTTCATGCTTCAACGTGTACATACTTTTGCAGTCCAAAAGAGATGATTCTTGGGTCAAGGTAAAGAGTCAAACGCACTGTCATTAAATAAATTGACAGATTTTTTATATATGAAAACAACAAAGTAACAAGATTTGCAAAACAGAAACGATGTCTATTTGACGATACTTTGATCAGAATCAAAGTCCAAATTTCTCACGTGATAACTCACATGAGAAATTAGAACTCTGCCTTATTTTGAAACATGGTCAGATGTAATGGAAAAGAATGTTTTCTAAGTTAAACTTTCTCATGTGAAGATTCAAGTTCTCACGTGAGCAAACTCCGCACATGTGAGAATTTGGTTAGTTTTTCCATGGCTCACAAGATCTAACAAACTGCACACATGAGCTTGCAAAAACTACCCAATTTGCATACGTTTCTAACATGGTTCTCATGTGCAGCTTATGAGAAGCTCATGTGAATTGGTGAGATTTTTCTGTACGGGATGCCAAATTATGTGTGGTCTTAGAAGGGTTATTCAAATTGAGAATATGCCAAATTATGTGCGGTCTTAGAAGGGCTATTCAAATTACGAATATGCCAAATTATGTGTGGTCTTAGAATGGTTATTCAAATTGAGAATTTGCCAAATTCTCTGGTCTCAGAATAGCTATTCAAAATGAAACTTGCAGTAACTACTTATTTAAACTTGATTCAGTTTAGTTCTCTCAATTTTCAGTAACTAAGAATATTTATTATATCATACATAATTGGACAGGTATCCTATGCAGCTTTCATTGGATTCATCCAGATATTTTATTTGATAAAGATTTCATTTATTTCTTCCTCCCAGACATAAATGAAGTCACACAGTTGTGCTGCGCACAAGTTAGAACACTGCATTATCCTTCATTTGATTGAACTAGGTCAATTTCTGTGACACGCTGTACCAAATATTGTCTGGAATACCATACGAAACAATTGTGTGTATGGTTGTGTGATAATCAACATCAGGATTTCACCAATATGACCTCCTAGTTTACCAATATGACCTCCCATTTCACCAATATGACCTCCCATTTCACCAATATGACCTCCCATTTCACCAATATGACCTCCTAGTTTACCAATATGACCTCCTAGTTTACCACTTTGGGGTTTTCAGTACAAGACTCAAGGTATCTAGTCAGCCATAAATGAAAATGATAAATA